>ML685756.1:11488747-11574307 GCA_007922175.1 Pelusios castaneus | reverse complement strand
ATATATATATATATATATATATATATATATATATATATATATATATATTCTGAATCAGGAGTTGACAATCTTTGTTGACTCCATAGGCAATCTTCACTATGGGGCAGCCTGAGCATTTGCCCAGAGCCCCAAGCTGGGAGGGTGCCCTGCCTGTGGGGCTGATGGGTGACTTTTGCCCAGGGCCCAAGATTCACCAAGACTGTCCCTAGCTGGCCCCTCCTTGCCAACCCTCAGCTGGTGCTAAGAACCACCTCCACAATAAATAAATTTTGCAGTGGCCACAGCTGGAGGGGGGGGGGGGGGGAGGTAACTTCTCAGGTGTGATGCTGAAAGGAGTTGCTCCAGGCTTCTTTCTGTGGCATGCCTGCGGGGATGGACATATTGGGGACCTCTCATGTCCCAGCCACCCCCAAAACAAGCTGCCTGGCATGGCTTTGAGTGGTAGGAGTGACAATTTAAGTGGTGCCACAGAGGGTGCTGCTCCAGATGGGTTCATGTGCCACTGTGGGTACAGGGAACAGTTCTATTGTGAGTGAATGGAATAACTCAGAGGCTGTTTGGGAACAGCAGGCCTTTCTGATAGTAAAACCTTTCTGTTTTCTACCATATATATTTGAGACATTCTCAGTTGGCTGTGCTGTTTATAAATGTTGTATAGAAATTTGGGGCTTCTGTGCAATATTCAGTCTCGTGAGGTACGGTGTTGGTAAAACTCTCAAAATTAACTACACGCTTAAACTTTTAGCTTGAGTAATTCAAATACACAGCTCCTCTCTGATATCATTCTGACTAGGAAGTTTTTGTAGCTGCTAAGGCCAAATTTCTTGAAATAAAGCAGAACATGGTCTTGAGTCTGAGATAATGGACTAAATGAACACGGGAAATCTGGGTTCAACACTTGGCCATGCCATAGATTTTTCTGTATGGCTATGGGCTAGTCACCTAATATTTCAAAAAAATGGTAATGAAAGTGCTTCCTTTCTCCAACCTGTCTTGTCTCCTTGGACTCTTAAACTCTTCAGGGCAGGGACTTTCTCTTACTCTGTTTGTACAGCATCTAGCACAACTGGCTGCTGATTTCAAGGTGGAATTATAGTCAATGTATCACTATAACAACATGTAGCTTCTTATACTTTGTGATCCTGGCAAACAATCAATGCCCCAACAGTGTTTCTTGCTGGGAGTGCTCCAGGTTTGTAAAGTTGGTCACATGGAATTTTGTGCATCTGTGTTTTTGTTTCTACAACCTTCACCCTGCACAGCAAGGGGTTAGGGAGCTGCTCAGGGATCCACCAGTCTTGCCTTGCCACATCTGAGGAAGAGTTATAAGGCAGCAGAACAACTCACATATGGGAAGGGAAAGGACCTTTATCTCATCGCTCTTGAGAAAAGTAGGCTCACTTCCTCAACATGCCTCCCTGAAGGGAGGGAGGGAGGGAGGGAGGGCTGGCTTCTCTTAAACCTAGAAAGGGAGGCATTTTCCCCTCTCACCTACTCACCCATTTTTTGTATTTGTTCTTTGCGGTTTAGTTTTATGGACTACCTCTGAAGGACTCAGCCTTGGAAATGACCTTGCTGGAGGGTGAAGGCATGAAAGGAAGAAGCAGCTGCCATAAGAAGGTGAGAGCTACTATACTGTGCTTGGCTGTAAAGAGATACTAAGTGGTGAGCTGATCTGCTTTACAGCTTCCTCTGATAGCCTGTGAACTTTGGACAATAGTAGGAGTGGGGAGGGATAGGAAACAACCCAGGGAAAGAAGTCTTAAGGTGCTCCTGGCTATTGGACCCTTGTGTTGCACTCAGAGGGCTCTGGCCTGGAGCACCATGGAAGGCCTGGGTTACCCTATCAATATTCCCTATTCATGAGGACTACACTAAGCCCTGACTGCCAGGCAATGCTCTCTACAAGCGAAGATCATAACAACCCAGTATGTACATGCACATACCCCATGTGCCATGTACATAATGAAATCATGGAATCTGTACTTAACAAATTAGTTACTGATCTGGACTTTTGCACAAATACCTAGTTTGCACCTGTTGTTAGTAGTACCTGCTACACTGTACCTGTACTACCTGCTACATTGCCTGAATGAAAATCTGTTCTGGTATATTGGTGGACATTCTGATATGCCTTTTCCTGGATATAATTGTACCTTTTCTAGTGGCTGGCTTACAAAGATATCGTACAACTTTTGCTATTACACTAAAGGAAACATTTGTCTTAGTTCAAGCGGTGCAGACATATATTTAAAAACCAAATTAATCAGTTTGGCTATGCAGAAATACTACAAAACCTAAAACTAGGTAAATTCATATTCAGCACAGGGCATGTTTCTACAGGATTTTTTAACTTCATGCACCTCTTCAAGGAATCTTTAATTTTATGTAGATCCTGTTGAAATTTGACTGCTAGGAGTAGTTTCACTGAGAGTGTTTTGGGTTCACTCAATACTAAAACTGAAAGTGGATCTTGAAAGCAAAGGGAGAGGTAGAAGCATGCAAACTGAAATCCTTAACATTCATAGTTTTCATTACGAGTTCTACTTCCCAAGTCAAGTATAACACCTATGATGGTGATTTCTCAGTGTATATCCTGCCACAGACTGCAACTTGTCCTATAACTTTTAAACAATGACACTTTGTTGTTGCAAACTTGTAAAGATACTATATTCCCCGTAGCTATCTCATCATTTCTCAAATTTTCCAGGGAAGCAGAATTGTTTTCCTCTTCAGGCTCTGAAGAGTCTAATTAGCTGGTGAAAAGAACTCTTTGTTCTTTTCCCTTCCTACATCACTGGCAAACAAAACAAAAGAGAACCACCAAACCAATGAAAAATTGCAAACCTACTGTTCTCTTAAAATCAAACAAGTTTCCTCTTGTATGACTGATTTTTAGCTAAAGGAAGGAGAGAATTTGATTTTTCACAAATCCCCTTGAAGCTGGAGGCTTTTAACTAGAGTTGTGACAGCCTGTTTTTAAAACAATTTAGACAGTCAGGGGAGCAATACAAACAAAAGACTTGTTTGATTTCCAACATCCTCGGAGGTTAAGAGCTTGCTTGAGATTGGTCTGAAGCATTTATTTCGGCTCAAACTCCATCATTACTATTTGGTACTATATCTTTAAGTTTTAGTTGCAGAAGCACTAGTGAAAATGTCTGGGAAAAGCCACCCTTAGATAATCAGTGAACATTACAGCAGCTCCATATGACCTCCTTATAGACTCTTAAGTATTGTCTATGTTGGGATTTATTGCAGGTACAGCTGTTGGTGGCCAGCCATTGGTGTAGCTACATCCATGAAAATGCCTGCTCTAAGCAACATAAAGCTGCTATAATCTGAGATAAATATTCCTGTACTTTATCTGTTTCAAGGGTACTCTGTAGATTCTACCTTGTTCTGAGTTTCCACCATTACAGCTATACCAGTGGATGCTAGTGGTTGAATTCTCCAACGTAAGCAGTGTCTTAGGCCCTCAATATTCAGTTGTAAGCAAAATGTGCTAACTGATCTGGCCATGCTACTGTTTATAGGCTTCACTGGTAACCAAAAGACTGTTGTAGGTCTGCTCACAAGGGGTGAAAGTCAAGAGTATACATGAATATAAATGAGAGCAAAATGGCATAAACAGCATCCAGAAATATTTGGAAATCTATTCGGGGATTACTATGGGCAGTTAGCTGAATCAAATCATTACTAGAGTTTTTGCAAAATTATAGTATTTTTATAGCTTATGATCAGGGTGATGGTACTCAGGGGTACTGAGTACTGGCATCTTTTTTTCCACAGCAATGTGGCCCCAGCTTCTGCCACCAGTGGCCCCACGTCCCTGGCTGAGTACCGGCACTTTTTTTTTTTTTTTTTTTTTTTTTAAACAAAAGAAAGCACTGCTTATGATTTACAGGAAATATTTCTCCTTTTCATTTCACACCTTAAAATTTTGGTCATTCATAAATGATTTCTGCTCTAATAAGAGTAGAATAGAATAGAAGTTACCCATTAATTGCAATCAAAATAACTTTAGTGCTAAAATTTCAGGGCTAGTTACCAACTACAGCAGTATGTAAAGATGCTCAGAAACTGAGCATTTCAGACTTAATTGTAAATATATTTTCATGCACCTCAATTCATTAGGGTTCTGATTCAGCAAGACACTTAAGCCTATGTTTAACATTAGGCACATGTTTCCCATTGACTTTTAGCTACTCACGTGCCTAAAGTTAGATATGGTCTTGTATTCTGTGGAATCAGAGCCTACTACAGAAACTCAGAAATGGTTGCATTTCAGTAACGTTGGAGAGGAAAAATGATGTGTATGATGCAGAGCAAACTATTGGAAACTATTGGCAAAAGGAAAGGACCCAAGAAAATGTTGTTCTGAGATTTGAGACGTGAAGGTAGTCAATATGCAGATAGATTATTGTGAAGACTGGATCTAGCTACTTTATTTAAAATAGCTGGTTTTGGCTCAAACTTTCAAAAATGACTAGTGATTTGGGGTTCACTGTCTTGCAGTACTCAACTACAGACACCTTAAAGGGACCTAAAAATCCAAGCTTTTTTAAGAAGCCAAGCTGAGCACTCAAAACACAAGTCCCTTACAAATACCAGAGACTTGGCATCATTGTACGACAAGATATTCATCACTAATAACTTTTGAAAAGTTAGGCCTTTTGGTATATATCCAAATGACTGATCCAGAATGGCTTTGGGCAGCTGCTCCATGCTGGAGAAGAGATTTGCTAATAATGGAAGAAAACAATCTTACAAAACCAAGCAACAGGGTGGAAAGAAATGAGAACAATTATAGTATCTCAATAGATGTATCTGCACTGGCTTTCCATTTGCTCCCAAAAAAGTCCCATGATGGAGTCAGCCCTACTGCAGGTCGGAATGGTGGGAGCACAAATAACACAACTCTCTTGACCAATGTTAATTGGCTGCCATGTTGATCAACTCCGTTCAGAGGAGGCCTAAACAAAACTGATGTGTTTTTAAAACAAAACCAGAAAGGCCAGCAGTTTCCAATGCCTAATCAGCACTACTCTTCTTCACTGTTAATATCACTACTGATAACAGTGGGAACTTTTACTTGGAGGGGAGTGTCACTAAAATCAGTGAGTCTCAATCACACATACCTATGGCCTAAATAGTGGGCTCTTTCTGATGTAATAAATGCAAAATGCTGTTTTCCTCTGCCCTAGATTAGCCTACTATTCATCTCAGCTGTCCCCTGCACTATCATTATTATTTTCATGGATTTTGCGCTGTTCTATTTTTAAAATCATATGATTCCAGAATGCTAATAATCAATGTACAACACTTCCCTACTCACTCTTAAATATTAAAACCAGAAATGAGAGAAATGGGCAAAATCCTCCTTGGCAAGTGAGCCTGTTTCAATTATACAAACAAGTTCTCCAAACCTGCTAGGTCAGAAAATCTTACAAAGAGATTAATTTGAAAGAATAGAAACCCATTATCTGTGATTATTGGTTGCTTTTGTGAACAGAGGCATTTTCAAAAGAGTTCAGGGAATGTTTGCTCTGTTTTGAGTGTTTTATGAATTTTCAAAGTTGAGGGACAGTGTGGAAGTCTTGAAAAATCCAGGATGCCTGAGCTGCCTGCATTCCCTAAATCCTATTGGGATTTTCAAAAGGCAGTTTTCTTGGTAGTTTGATACCTAGATATTGCTCTGAATGCAGGAAGCTAAATGTTCTTGAGTTCCTCTGATGTTCTGAACTTCAATCATTGAGTAGGAAGGCAGGCAGTCAATATTACATAAGGAATAATGGGAAGAACCCACAGAGGTCCTGCAGAAATGCAAGACTTAACAGATGTAAAAACTGATCAATGCATTGAAAGAAATCTACCACATTCCTCATATCATATCTGCTCAGGCAGCTGCAGGAGAAAGGTTTCAGAAAATGAATATATAGTCAAAATGAAAAGCATTGTTCGCATATTTCCACCGCAAAATGGTATGTTTCTAATAATAAAAATTGCAATTGTAACGCACATATGGGAGGAACCTCAAATATGGGAGGAAGGGAAGCTGTAGAGGGAATCGAGGATTTCTTTCTTGTTATTAGTTTGGAGTACACTGCATCTCTACAGGGGGGTTGATGGAGCCAGCAGCATCCAGACTCTGAGTGTGGCAGTCACTGGCCTGCTCAGTTATTTAAGCTATATAGGAAGTTTCATTGTGGACAAACCACTTGGCAGGACACTCATAGTCACCATCTGAAGGCTGAGATAGTGAACCCTCCATTAGGAGGGGTCTGTGTAAAAAGGAAGTTGGAGATGGCCAGGGAGCACTCAGCAGGTGAATCATGCAGGAAAGAGAGTTGTGTGCTCTGAGGTCTGTCTCAAAGATGGTGACAGTCCATTTGGATCTAGATGGCATTGTGAAAGTAGACTGGGTATGTCTATACCAGAAAGAGAAACCCATGGCACTGAATCTCAGAACCTGGGTCAAATGATTTAGGCTTGCTGGGCTTAGGCTGCAGGGCTAAAAATAGCAGTTTAGCTTTTGGGGCTCAGGTTGGAGTCCTGGGTCTGAGATTCTAAGTGAGAAGGTTTTAGACCTTGAGCTCCATCCTTCGCCTGGACATCTATCCTACCTTTTAGCCCTGCAGCCTGGGTCAATCAACCTGGGCTCTGAGTCTTGCTGTCACAAGTCAATTATTGCAATGTAGACCCACTTTGGAAGTTACCACTGGTGGTTGGAGTTAGACTGTTGCCAAAGAGACGCAAAGGCATTGGCAAGAGACCATGAAACAATTATGCTGCCATAGCTGTAAGAAGCTCAAGGGACATACATGACCTTTGAATAGCACACACTGCAAGAAAGGCTCAGGATCCGTTCCCCTACCCTTCTCCCTGACCTCCTGAGAAAACTGAAGGGAAGTGTATTCATATTGGTGAGTATGTTATGCACTGCTTTGTAAAAGTAACAAGTGTGGCATTTGGAGTGACAAATACAAACACCCACTTTGAAAGCAGGCCCACCCAATCAGATTTTAAGAAAGTAATCCTGGTCCACATTTGTATCAGCCTCTGTTTTGTTTGTGACACAAGACTTGTGCCCACCCGTGTCAACTATAACCCTGCCAAAAACTCAGTTCTGGCTCCACCTCTGCTATTCCATTATAGTGGCTTGAGAAATAGTCACAATTGTTGCTCATTGACTGTTTATTCTTATTAAATGTTCTTTGAACAAGAGAGAGCATGACTATTGCTTAAAATTAATTCTGTGTAATGGTAAATCTCCTTCCTTTGCTTCAGTAGAGGAAAAGGCTCAAGTACAGGAAAGTGGAAATAATAACATACAATATCATAGCTCAGCCCTCTTACTCCTTACATTATACAAGGACTTGGAATCATCTGTTGCCCATAGCATCCTGCCCAGAAAACACCATCATGATCAGAAAATATTCATCTACATTAGGGTAAGTTCTGGTCTGTCATGTGCACAAAGGATATGAGACAGGAGGGGAAGCTCCTTGAAGTCAGCAAGTCTTCAAGACATCTTTTGCCCCAGCTGTTGCAGAAATAACAGTCCAGGATGCCACCTGCAGAAAATTCTACTCAACATTCTGCTGTCCACTAGGAATCTGCTCCACTCCACACCATGTATTAAGCACGTCACTAGCTTTGTCATTTGGTTTTTTTGGTATCCACCCATATCAGGATGAAATATGACAAGCCACATTCAAGCTTAAGAAGGGCTCATCATAATGAAATAAAAAAATCTGCTGGCCACGTAAATATACCAGAAGTGTACAGCTCTTGCCACTGAGTTATATGCTAATACTAGAAAGATGAAAAGCTGTCTGAAAAAAATAAATGGTTCAGTTAAACTCCTTTGACTTAAGCAGCATCACACTCCCAAGCACAGAGCAGCACCAGCCAAGAGCATATTGTACAACAAACGCACCCACTGGCTTAATTTCTTTGTGGAATGAATGGAAGTGCCACCTGAACAATTTCCTCCTATTCCTGACTTCAGGTTTTGGGTTTGTGTTGTGTGGTTGGTTTGTGGTTTTGTTTTTGTTTTTTGAGTGGGTGACCTGCATATGTATCTCAGCTGAATTTGTGAATCTCTTGCATCCAGGCGTCTAGCCAGTCAATCGTATTTAAAGAATCCTTGAGGGTAGGCCCAACTGGGGGCTGGGCTCTGCATTTGTGCAAGATTCAAATGCACTGAACTTCAGCATAGTGCTTGCGTGTTATATTGCATTTCTAAGCTTTACTCTGCTTCTTGCTATCAAAGGGTGACCTGCAAGTTAATGCAAGTGTGTTTAAAAATCTGATGCATGTGGGGGTAAGTCTGGTCTTCTTATCTATGTTCCAGCCATATGGTGTGAATCAAGGTCACTCCAGTGGGAACTGTTAGAGAAGGCTGCTTTATAGTTGAGACATTTCTGGCAAAATGAAATTTCATTCAAACGTAGAATAAAAGTAAATTTCAGAGCCTCAAAAATGGCTGTGAACTGAAACTGTCCTCTGGTCAGCTCTACTTTAAAAACACTTATCCATATAATTGATTACTCTTTCATTTTCTAAAAGCTTTTACACCATTTACAGCATTTATTACAATAGCTATCTTTCTGGCCCTAAAAGGCAGCTTATACTTACCTTCCAGCAAAACCTAAAGCAGCAAAGCTTCTGGTAACCTACACTTCCTATGCAAACTGTTCTTTGCTGCTCTTCTGCATAAACGGTTGGTTCTTTGTAAGGCAGCATAGCGTTTGACTTTCAAACCTGGCCTCCATAAACAGAATCAGATCACGCCATGGAAGGATAATCAGTTTTGTGACACCATGTTCATCTACTGTAATCAATTCTTTCGAAGAAAAAAAAGGGGGTCTTGCAGTAATGATTTCAATTCATATGTTAAACAAGATCTTTACACTTCTACTTTGTACAAAGAGTCCAGAAGACAATGCAAAGTGTATAGTCAACTGTCATGTAAAATTGTTAATGACATTAATGCAAAAGGAGGCACAGAATGGGCAATAAATCATCCAATTAAAGTCTGAAACACTTTTTGCTTATACATTTATTAATTTTTCTCTAAATCTTGTCTAGCTACTTCAATCATCACTCTTGACTGCCCCCTACAACCTTGAAACAAACTACTGGACTTCACCTAAGCACAGGGCCAGCCCAACCATATAGGTGAACTAGGTGGTTGCCTTGGGTGCCAGGCTTTGGGGGTGCCAAATTAGACAGAATTGAATTTTATCATCTATTTGAAAAAAATATATTAACATATCTCTCATAAAATTTGGAGGGGAGTGCCAAAGTCATAGTATATATAGGGTGCCAAAAACCCTTGGGCCAGCCAGGCCTAAACAATAAACAATTTGTAGGTGGGACAAAAGGTGCCTTTATTCGCTGAAGAGATTCCTTCCCACTTACCGAAGGACAAACAGTTGGTATGCTTTTCATACTGTACCCAAAAATCAGCATAAAGATGACTTATAAACTGCTAATGAAGCCGTCTGGGCAGTAGCCAGAGATTTAGTTTTTGGTAGTGCAATTAATTCTAGGGCAGATTAGATGGGATGCAGGCCAGAAGGCTGTCATCTTATCACAGACTACAACAGATGTGTTCCTCAGATCACCCTGACTCAGGCAGCTTCACAGTCTCCTTCTCCACCTGCGCTTCACAGTTCAGGAAAATATCCATATTCCTCCTCCTTCCCTTTGATAATGAAGGATGCTGTCACTCTTAACCAGTCCTGTCTACTATGGGTGTTGGGGAAATGTAATTGTTCACTGGTGTTGGCATAAATGAATGAGGGTGATGCTTCCAAGACTGAAAACCTTTGCTTTCTGATCCTTGGCCAAAGAGTAGGGTTTAATCCTGATCACAGTTGTACTGATTCTGCCCAAATGTTTCCTCACCCTAGCAAACCACAAAGCATTAGAGTAGAAGTGACACTTCAATTATGGTTTTTTGTCCTCTCTTTTTATAATTGAATGTTATATATAGTTAACATTCATTCCTTAGCTCTTCCAACTAAAACTGGTACAACAGGAATGAAAATGTGTTCAAGGGGTGGGTCTTTTTTACTTCCAACTTATCCAGATTCAAATTTCAAAATTTTGAAAAACTTTGACTAGCTTTATGCTAGACTGAAAAATTTGGTGTGGAAAGAGGCAATTAAAATATTTCCCCCCAAAATTTAAAACTGTCACTGAGCATTACTCCCAAAACAGTATAGAGCTATTTGAGTTCCATGCTGCTGCTAGTGAGCTTTCATCTGAAGCAGTTACTGTTTCCATCTTCATAACAGCCCAGAAAAATACAGTGGATTTCATCATGTATCTTTTTTTAGTCCAATATTTCCTCCACGGGAAATAATTCTACAACAGTAGTTGTTCCTCTTAAATTTGAAAAACAGAGATTCTTAGGGCAACATCAGCATGGAATTTGGATGTCCTGGTAAGAAAAAGTTCTTGGTTTCCCATATGGGTCAGCATTCTAGTATTTTTCAGGTTGAGCAGACATGTTTGAAGAAAAGATTTTTTTCTTATTAATAGAAACCGTGTACAGCAGGGAGGTAACCACAGATCTGGGTAGCTACATCCTGTGAGTGCATTGTCCTAGGCATTTGTTTCTGCTTTCTAGCAGGAAGTGTCTGAGGAAACCAATAACTTCATCTAGAGTGCACAAGACATGTAAAATCTGTAGACTTCCTGGAGGACTCATTCCACAAAGGTTACAAAAGGTTAAACCAATTTCTACTATTGGCTCCCGTGGCTACCAATTTGTGGTAATGCCTAGGAGCCTCATCATTGGGACCCCATTGTGTAAGATGCTGTATAAACATACAACAAAAATAGGCCCTGCCCAAAAGAGCTTACAATTGAAGGATAAGATAGAAGATGACAATGAAATATGGATACATCATGACAAGCCTATTGGTCATCTAGCCACTGTCAAGTATTTTTTGTGTTAAGTAAGAAGGAATCACAGTTGTCCAGTTGGTGGCACAGGGTGGAAGTCACAGCAGAATTTGTCTTGTGATCTCCAATTTTCCAATGGGTTATAGAATAAGTAATGTGTTTTAATGAGATTGTATCCTGAAATAGAAATTAAGTCCCCAGAGCAAACAATATTAGTGTTAGTCTAAACACGGGTTTTGTAGTGTTTACAGTTCTATACGTTTTGAAATAGATATAGCTAAAGCAGTAGAACTTTATATTTGGGATGCAGTTAAATCAATGTAAAGGTGCTTCGAACGCTATCGCTTTTTTTTCCTGGAGATGTACATGTAGACAAGCCGTTACACAGCTACCATACAGGCTTGCTTAGCTTTTATATAGTCGTCATTACTATACTATCTGAGTGCATGCACACAGTTTTTGGTGTCCTAACAAAACCCCATTGACATAGGGAAGTACTGTTCTTATTATTCACATTTTACAAATAGGGAACTGACACAGAGAAAAAATGGATCATACAAGAAGTCTGGGGCAAAGTAGGGAATTAAAACCCAGGTCATCCAAGTTCCAGGCCAGCACTCAGATCACTTCTCTATGTTTCAAAAAGCACAGAGGATGTATGGTTAAACAGCCTGGCCCAGCCTATAGGTGTCTATAGGCTATATCACAATAACTGTCAATTTTAAATATTTGTGTGAGGTGGGAATGCTCAAATGGGGTGTTAAGAAGAATTTATTGTAGTGGCAAGGCAGGGTGCGAATTCTTTCCCAGCATTCTTTGCTTTTTGTATTTAGAATGTTCCTGCAGCACAACAAAGCTTTTAAAAGCAAAACAAGGATATTTCAAATGTTCAAAATATTGTAGGATGCTTTAGGATGAAAGCAGAACGGTGCTGGATAAAATTTTGTAGTTGTGTTGCAGCATACAGCTAATGAGGGTATGGTCAGAGCCTTCCACCCCTTTGTTTCTCCTCTTCCAGTTTTTGGCTGTGCTTCCTGCCCTTCCCCTGCACTCTGGCTGTGCTCATAGCTGCCACGTGAAGATGGCTTGTATCTTGATCTCTGAAGGATGCTGCATGGGCTTGGTTGCTTTGTGTCAGTTCTTGTGATTGAGATTCTAGCTGCTTGCACTTCACTACTACTTGTACAGGCGGAGCAGAGCAATCATTGAAAAAGTGCAGGAGACAGAGTGGGGAGGAGAAGAGGAACAGGCAGGGATAGAGACTATGGAGGAGGACAGAAGCAAGAGGACAGATGTACAATAGTAAAGGAACAAGCCAGAAATGTAAAGTGTGAAGATGAGATTATTGAGGAAGAATGAATGGAGGGGGGGGGAAGGCAGGAGGAGGAGGTGAGAGAAGAGGAAACACCTGGGCAGAAGAGAAGGTTAAAAAGAAGCGCAAAGCACAGGAAAACAGAGGAAATGAAATGGAAGAAAACCTAGCTGGCAGAAATAGCACATCTTGAAAGAAAACATCAGTAAACAGAGCGTTATGCCCTTGGCATCACTTTTCTGCTCATTTCATTCTGAATTGGCTTTGATGCTACTGTTGGGCTATCGTTTCCAGACACTACAGCGCCTCAGTAACCTTTGACCCATTCCCTCCTCCCTTCACAAACATACACCATCTCCAGATTACTCATCTCCCTTGTGACAGCTGGGCTGACAACTCATGCATTTCCTCTATTACAATTACTTTACTGTTCTTGATAATATGTACTACTCCCAGCAGTGTAGACTGTAGATCCATAGTTTACTACATATATCAGAATTGGCCAGATCAGATCCATCAGTATGAACAGGATGAAGTGATGGAGCTGAAATGTGATGGGTAAGTCAGGGCACCTAGATAAGTTGAGTTGCACCAGACTAGGATGACTGGAGATCTGTAGCTATTGCCAATTTGAGGCACAGGTCTGCTTTTTGAAATAATTTTGTTCCAATTTACCACCTATCTGCCATGCCCAGCAAAAATACACCAAAAGTAACATTCAGTCCTGCCATTTATTAGAGTGATTCTTTTGATTTCACTGGATTCACACGGGTATAAAACTGAAATAATGCAGTAGTGAATCAGGCCCCAAGTATGGGAATGGGGAGAAGAGGATGTAGCCTGCTTTTCAGTGTCACTTTACTAGAATAAATGTCACCTTATATTGATATTAAAGCATACAATTTCTTATCAAAACATAGACCAATTTGCCCATATAGAATAAATGGTGCAAGTGTAAATAACTAGCAGAATAGTCAACATATGGAAATTGCAGTTAAATATGGCTGTCTTAATAGAAAAAAATAGTGTGTTGGAAATGGGATGATCCAGGTTAAGTGAACTGAATATAATTCAACACTTTTATATAATTATACCTTATTTATGCAAGGTCCAACAATGAAAATTATATTAATATTCCTTAGTAGGAAAAGGGGGAAATGTGTGTATGTAAGTTGGAAGGGTAACTCCTGGCTATGATCTCTAAGTTTGAAGGAAAGCTGAGCAAAGCCACCAAACTTGCAGAGGTCCAGAAAGTGTTAGCAATAGGTCTGGATGGCATGGGGAATCAGAAGTTGGGATATGAAGTATATTTCACCTGTGTCACTAGTTCAAATCCAGTCTGTATTGGTAGTGCTCAAAAGTTGTCAATTTCTGATGCCTATTTTGCAGTCTATATGAAATGAATGTGGTGATCTCACTTCAGTTCTCAGAAGGTAGGAGCCCATAGCACAAAACTCGTCACCAAAATGGGAATCTCAGTAGAAGAGTTAAGGACTGAATAGGCAGATGTGGATATAACTTAGTCTCCTAATTATTCTGTTTTTTTGATAGGTAACTATGGAAACACCCAATTGTACAAGGTGCGATTGGGGAGCTCCAGCTTATTTGTTCTGATAGTGTAGACAGGGCCAAAGTTTGGCTATGTTTCCTATGATGTTAGAGGTACTGTACCTGTGACAGCTAATTAGAATGGCCGTGTGAAAGCCAGTAGATCTGCAAAGATGGAAAGAATTTTCTTCACAGTACTCTCAGGTTAGGGGATGTGGCATGCTGGTCAGCTGTAGTGGAACTGGCCAGTGTTGCTTTTCTTTACTGTGGAGATCAGGACCCTGTGGGCAATCCCTTATGTCACCCTCCAGACACTTGACTTTATGATGAGTGGTTATTGAAAACCAATTTCATCTGCTCTTAAACGATCAGCCACTTATCCAGCTTAGCATATAACTCAGATCTTACCCAACAGTCACATGGCGGCCAGCCACTTTTAGGTGCTAAAATCTAATGGTTCTTTTTTAAGAGAAGTAGAGTACTAAAATGGTTAAGGAAAGCCATTTACATACAAATTTGAAAATTCTTATATCAGATTTGAAGCACCAATGAAAACTTGCTAGTCTGCAAAAGTCTGTCTGAAAATTACCAAACAGTTTGGGGATCATTCCTCTCCTTTAGATCTTCCTTGTTGGAAATCCAGAATACCAGGATTTTTTATACCCTCTCGCATGTGGAGACATTTTTACTGTCTAAAGCAAAGGTGCTCAGCAGAGTTTGAGGAAAAGCACAGCCACAAGATGGAGTTCAGGGTCACATGAGCAAGTCACACAGATTGCTGGCTTTCACAAGACCACTGGCCTTTGGAAACTAAGGTGTCTGTTGGAAGCCAGCTGAGCGGAATGAGTTTCCTCTATGGCTCATTGTGAGTCAATTGCCTTTAGGCTATCGAAAAAAACCTGTCTTTCTTTAATGTAGATTTTACCTAGGTGCTGTCTAGAAATACAGCAGATGTGTAGGATGCAAGTACAGAGTCATTATTTATAACTTCAAATACAGAAATGGTACATGCATATGAACAGACTAATCATACTCAGCAAATTCTAACTTTTCCATTGGCACCTTACATGACATACTTTGTACAATATTTGTTGCAGTTGTCTAATAGTGAGATCAACAGTCTCAATCTATCATATCTCAATCATATCAGAAAATGGGGTGCCTGCTTCTATGGGGTCTTCGCCACACTTAACAAAGGACACAAGAGGCCTTTCCTCTTCACCTCCTTTATGGCCGTGGAAGGTAGAATTCTAGAAGACACTATCTGGCAGCACCAGTTCAGAGATCTGTTCAACCATCTCCATGGGTTAGGAGACCTCATGTTTGCCAATTTGTCTTGTCAGAATCCAACCTGTGCTGTGGTACTGAAAAGGTGCTCTCTGCTCAGGGACCATGTCATCCAAAGGATCTACCAGTCAGAAATGGCAGCCAGACTTGGAAAAGTCTCAGATCTCACCCCAGGGAAAGGGAAGACATTGCTAGATGCACAAGCACTCAGGGCCATAAGGGCAACAGAGCGACACTCACACCTGAGGAACCACTTCATTGTCCACAGCTGGACGTGAAGCTCCTGTGGGCTCTGAGTTTCTGGTTGCTGCTATTTGAGAGAAAGATCTGGCTCTGTATTATTATTTTTTTTAAGTGACTGCTGTAGGTACTTATAATGAAATTGTAAGGTGCCTCACAAACATATTGGCAGGTGCAGAGAGGATGAGAAGATACTGTTTTTCTTTTCCGCAGCTGGAACTCGAACAAGGCACTTTATGATCCAATTAGTGCCTCCAGGAGCTCTTTAATTGCATTATAAAGCAGCTTAACAAAATAGAAAAACAAAGGTTGGTTTTAATATGTAAAAAAAATAGAGGTGGGGTTTAACTGTTCACTTCTCTCACAGTAATTTGTTGGCGACAGAGCCCAGAAATCCCTTTTTGTGGTTCATAAGGTGCAAAATCTGTTCCCCCATCCCACAGATGAATGTTCTTTATTGCTTTGTAATCCAAGCCTGAAGAATTGCATGATGCTTCACATATGCCCATGCTTTCACACGTATCTATCCACAAACAGTTTTGACTAAAGCAATCACCCCTTGGTGGTTGCACTTCATGGGAACTTATGGGAATATTCTCTTTGGTTTTATTCTGCGCAGGCTTGCACTGCCCTGCCCTTTGTTCTGAGCTTGCATAAAAGCCCAAATTGAAAATCAGTCATGACATTTTTTACCCACACAACTTCTCATGAGTTTAAATTACCAAGAAAACCCCCAAAGTCACACATTGTCCCAAATTCTTTCAAAACTGAACCCAGATTCCACTGTAAAAATTAAAAAAACCTTACTGAATCTTCCAATAAATCTGGTCTGCATGTCAGGTTTCTTTTAAAAAACAACAAAAACCTGACACATAACGGATTTTGTTCAGTTTGGGGTCTTGCTGTAAATACTCCCTATAACTAACACCAACAAATGGGATGTGTTCCTACCATTAATCATTTGTACATTACCGAATTATGCTGTCAGCATATGTTGTTAGAGTGCTGTGAGGCAAGATGAGTGTCATGTCTTTCACCAATATGACACCACTTATTTCAGTGAAGTCTGTCCCCATTTCCACCAGTGTGACTGATGTCAAAATGAAACTTTACCATATGCATCATTCTCAGTTATTTTAAAAATACCAGTGATTTTGTGGTGGGGGGACAATGAGGAGGCAATATGAGGAGCACTGATAGAAAAAAAAATCCTGCAGAGCATTTTTTAGAAACAATACTGCTGTGTACCTAGAAAGGGCAACTGGGGGCAGGGGGCTTCCCTTTTGGTAGTGCATTCTGTGCCAATAGCTATAACAAGAAAAAAAAAACAACCTGCCCTATTTGTCAATCTGTCATGAAATGTATTTCAGCTCAATCATTATGCTCTAGGGGTTTATGGAAATCACAAAGCATCTCATTCAGATGAAAAGGCTGATGCTATAAGCAGTACAATTAATATCTTCAAATTTTTGCCTTCAGCATGTAAAGCTTCTAAATTTGAATTACTAATGGTGTTTAATAGTCTACATCTTTCTGTACATCTTTTCTTTTACTTTCTGTAAAAGTTTTTGTGATCGGCAGTGCGTTCGGTGACATACTAACGTTCTTACTCATTAAGGCACGAGATTAGTGGTGACCAAAAGTCATTTTCACGAAAGAGGTTTGGCAGTTGCTTTATTTAGCAAGTAAGCTCAGTTCAGTTTTCACAGCCAAATGTCTTCATCATCATGGACATCTGAGGTGGAAAAATTCTGTTATGCCACTTAGTTTAGCCCTAAGTGTACTACTGTAGGATTATTCCCCATAATATATTTTTCACATTTTACAAGAATCATTAACAATCTCAGCAGAGTGGCCAATATCAACCCTTATTTACAGTGGAAATCATGATTCTGGCCTCCTTTGTAAAGGGTTTGAGATCTACTGATGAAACATAGTATATAAGTGCCAGTATTATTATGATGTAAATTAGAATTGAAATTGGAGCCCCATTGTGCTATCCAAAGATAGACACTCCTTGTCCTAAAAAGTTTACAATCTAAAGATGTAGTGCTGTGTCCCTAAAGCTCGTCAGTACCAACGGACAAGGAATATACCTAAGGAATACCCTGATCCTGGTGCATGCATGCTGGCTCACCAAAGAATGCCATGTAAGATTTTGAATAAAAGCCAGGATCGCACTGGTTATTAATATTGTTATGAAATGGATGTACAGAAACTATGTAAGGATGTATGCAAGTATAATGAAAATCTACATCAAGGCATGGTTGGCAACAAGGTTTCTGCCAGACGAAGGATGTCTCTTCACCTGTCTGTCAGCTCACGTGTAATTTAAAACAAACCCAATGGAAGTTCCATTTACATATGCAATCAGCATTGAGCTAGGACACCAGAGAAGGAACTTCAGGCAGTTCTCCTGTACCTGGGAAGATGGTGAACTTGGGGGAATATAAGAAGGCAAAAAGGCTGCAGAGCACCTAAGAGATTGTTTGGGTCACTAAGAGGCTTGTGGTTACAGAGAACTGACACCCAGCAAAGCATAAGAAAATCTCCATCTTGCTGAAGCAGGGGAATAATGAGGAAACTCACAGTCCTAAGTACCCTGAGGACTGTCATAGACACACCAACAACCAGGCAAATTCATCTGCTCTTTCAGTTCTCAGTGCTGGGTCAGAGTTTTGTCGCTAAGACAAATGATAACAGCAATAAAGCATTATCCTCATTTGACATATGGAGACTGGAGGCATAGAGAGATTAAAGGACTTGCCCTTCAGAACTCAGTTGAGAGCTGGAAGCTACTGTTCTCCTGACCCCTACTCCAATGCCTTGACTATATGATTGTCTCCTTCATACCACCTTATAGGATGTCTTCTGATCCCTAGAGATACCCCTCCCACGTCACTACCGATGTGCAATAGTCAGGATTCTAGGCTGCATTTGTTCTATGGATAAACAAAGGAATTCAGCTTATACTCCTCTCAGTGTGACACCTTTGCTTAGTACTGTGTTAAGGAAGTTTTTGAGGGGAAAAAAATCACTCTCCTTTTAACTGATGTGCTTTTAAAACTTTTGTGTCAAAATTAGTTGTGTTGGAGGAAAAAAATACTACAGCTTGCAGAAGATCTCACATGCTTGTGCTTCTACTCAATAACTAAACAAAAACTGAAGGAAAGCCCTTATATTTTCTGTTTTTCTTCCCCTTCTCCCTCCCACAATATGAAAACTAGATACTATAGGCGATAAATGGTCATTCCATTACCCGAACTGTTGAAAAATTGCAGAACTTTATACTGTGGCAAATTTGGAAAAATTCATAACTCTGTCCCTGTCCAAACATCACAGCGTTCCTGACAAAATATGTAACTATTATTTTCAAATATAGGTGCCTACATTTGTCAGCTGAATCTCCAATGAGAACCTGATGCAATGTATTGTGTATGAATTGCCAGTCACCCACTTCTTCGATTTCAGTGGCGTTCCAGCCAGGCACAAGTCATTTAAGGATCAAGGCTACTGAAACCTAACAGCTTTACTTAGATGACCAAATATGAATTTAAGGGCTTAGCTCTGAGTGCTTATTGTTGAATTTGGATCTGAATACGCTGTCCTGGAGCAGGATAAAACCTGGGTAATATTCCAACATCTCCATTACTCCTGGCTCAGATTGTACCTGACTTATGTTTTGCCTTTTTGCTTCACTTCATCCCAAGTGCAAAAAGGAAAGTGATGAAGAAGCAATTGGATCCCATGGCCATAATGAAGAACACGTTGACTTATGTTAGCACTCTCAAAGATGGTCTCGCGCCATGCAGTATATTGCATGATAATAAGCCAACCGTTTCTAAGGAAGCTGCTCACAGTCAAATTCTGCTGACAAATGTTTTTCAAATTCTGATCTTTTTAAAAATAACGGAGCAAAAGTGAGGGAAATATTTTTTTCAGACTGGGATAATCCTCTTTCCTTGAGCTCTACTACATCGTCATTAAGGACCACCATAAGAAACATCACCCAAGTTTACTGGCCAAAAGACCAGGCAAGAAATGATAGCAGAATTGACCTCCGCCTTGTGAATGAACTGCATTGAAAAATTCATGTGGTCAGCAATAAATTTTCTCCTGCTCCCTACAAGGAAACCAACTGTGCAATCAAATTGTGATCAGAGGTGTTTCGTGTCTGAGCAGTTATGACATTGCAATACATGAAAAGCTATTGAAGAGTGTGAGTTAATACCACAGTTCCAGGACATGTAGTTACCGGGAAGATGAGAGAATTCCTAAGGAGTTCTTAGCAAAGTCCTGCATATGGTTATGAATAACTAATAAGGGTCCATTTCCCAAATTTCCATGTATGAAAACATATATTAAGAATCTTTTTTGACAAATCACAACTTGGTCCTTGGAAAATGTTCATTGCAGGATTTCTCCAGGTCTCTTACATGCTACATTTGCCCAGGATATCCCATGCTGTGGGTCTCCTTCTCCAATGCCTTGCACTTTGTGTCCCAGTCACTTACATCTATGCAGAGAGGGTATATAACCATTGTGGTTAAGTATAAAATGCTACAAGTTTTGTGTGGATGGAAGTGACTATGCAGTAAGCAATCAGGCCCAGAATGTCAGAACTGTTCAGCCTGTGTCTGTACTAGAACATGTATTGCCTAAGAAAGGGACTGCCAGCTTGTGTGCTTATACAGAGCAGGGCAAATCATTGGTTCAATAAATAACACTATTATGAGATTCATCTCCACCATTCATTTAAAATAAGTTAATCACAAATTCCAGAGTAAGACAATGTGATGCATGAACCCACGAAGAAATTAACACCATATGGGGAGAGAGTTCTGCTCGGTATTGTTCAACCACAGGTGTATCTTTGTGTGAAGAGAAGACAAGAAACAGAGAGGTGTTGAACAAGCAGCCGGCAACTCAACTTGAAAAAGCCTAGAGAGAGCCGGCTAAAAAAAGTGTTTTGGATGCTGTAGACAAGGACATTGCCCCCTGTTCAGTTTCTTCCATGTTCATGGAAACAGGTATTTGTATATTCCTTGTAAATAAACAAAATTGCATCAAAGATGATACCAGATTCCACCATCAATTTCTTCTCCCATCTTGAACATTTGCAGAGCTCAAACTTTGACTAGCTGCTCAAGTCAAAAGGGATAACAATTTGGTCAGAGATGGAAAAAGTATTTCCTTCTGAGACACCTGGGCCTTATGTAGCTGTTTGTACAGGGAGAGCCCATTCATGCTTTTTGTAGGGGTCAGGTAGTACTCCAGTTCCTGGGCTCCCATAGAATGCATTGTCTGCTCACTCGTTATTTCCCTGGGGACATGTAGTCCCAAAAGGGAGTGAGGGAGGAGCACTTGCTAGATAAGTCAGACAGAATGGTTGGCCTCACAGAGCCCCTTCCTATGTGCAGGCTGTGGAATTGGTACAGTCTCAGCAATATTTGCTTGGGAAATGGCAACAGATTATCTTAATGCAGCTTGTAATAGTTTACAAATTTTCTCCACATGACATCTTGCTGTTTTCAACAGTGAACTAGTCATTTTTATTATAAGGATGGTTCCCACCCACATCCACCTACCACTAGGAAATGGTTGTTTCCCACTCATAATAAAGCTATCTTTCATATGAATGAAAAATTTCAAAAGGTTGGAGGTGAGACTATAATGTCTTACTTTTTCATTAAAAAGAGTGAACATATCTTTTCTTCATTCAGTCAGTTCTGATATTGCAATTGTTCCCCCACCCTGATCTAATCTTAAGTCAAACCTTGAGTTGTCTTCTGATGGCCCCTCACTGGTTTTAAATTAAACTGACTTTTTTTTTAATTGAATCTCATTTCCAAAGCTTTAACTTTTAATGGGAAGCACAAAATAGTTCTGTGTTAAGCACAGAAAGGAGGCCATTTCTCCATGCATTAGAAGCAACAATTCTGGCCACGAACAAGAAGCCTGACTAACTGAGCTCTTTGGTGACTTTTAAGATTCTTTTAACTACCTCTTTCACATTCTCTTTGAACTAGAAAAGATGTCCAGTTATTTTATATTTTCATTTGTGATTCCCTTGACAATGTTAGTTTGTGTGTAAAACAGGGTAGAGTTTTCATCAGCCTCTTTATTTGTATCAAACAATCTGTCCTCCTTTTTTTTTTTTTAATGAAGTTCAGAAACTTCTTCTTTTTAAAAAAAAAATCCTTCGCTTTCTCAGACATCTGGGTGAAAATACAAATGTTTCACAACATGTCTTCCTTAGGATTTATTACATTGTCTTCATATTGGAAAGTCTGATCAGTAACTGAATGGGATTGTCAGGTTCCATGGTCCACCTTTTAGCAAATACAACAGAGAGGGAGTGTCAAGGAATCTAAATGAAAAAGAAAGATGAGAAAAACAGATTTGCTTGCAATAAAATGGGGGGCGGGGGCTGCTGAGGGCACGAGTCTGCCTCTGTTGAAAGTCAATGGGATTTTGGCCAATGACTTCAGTTAGGATCAGAACTTAAATGTTCTATTGGCCAATGTTTTAGGAAACCTTAGAAATGGGAAAAGATAGGTGAAAACATTCATCCCATTGGAATGGGATAAAATAAAATAGAAATATACTTGGGAAAAATTAACCACAGTTATTACAACTCCTATTTCTTTGCATTTTTGTGACAACTGTAATTTCAAGATCTCAAAGATCTTTACAAATGTAATTAAATTATCACATGAATCTGATCATGAATTTACAGTCAACTCACATGCAAAAAAAAGGGCAATGAAATTGTGTTCCTTTTTTTCCACTTTCAAAATCGAGCATTTTACTAACTTAAATAATAAGGCTGAATTTCCAAAGTTTCTATTGGCAAATAATCCAACTATCTTTACAAGTATAGGTGAGATCAACCCATTCCTGAATAAAAAATTTGCGACTTGATCTAAAATTAGGATAACACTCAAAGGCTATGTCTACGCTACAGGCTCTGTTAAATCGAGTTAACAAGGTCGAGTTAAAGTTGATCTTAAGTCGACTTAGAGCATCCACACTAAACACTCCAGTCGACTGCCTGCTTCCACACTGGCAGGTTCTAGGTCAACGGAGGAGTGTTTTGGGAGTCTGGAGCTATGTTCCCTCTAAGCTGTGGATGTGCAGTGGTGCAGGGGTCACCGCACACTCGCGCACCTCGTACAGCCCAATCCCCGCATCTCTTCCTTCTCCCCAGCCCCCGATCCCCACCATGTCTCTTCCTTCTCCCCAGCCCCCGATCTCTGCCGTGTCTCTTCTCCCCAGCCCCCAATCCCTACGTCTCTTCTCCCCAGCCCCTGATCCCCACTGCATCTCTTCCTTCTCCCCAGCTCCCAATTCCCGTCATGTCCCTTCTCCCCAGCCTGATCCCCCAGCCGCGGCCCTCCCCTTCACCCCAGCTGCAGCCCTCCCCTTCACCCCAGCCCATCTCCCTGGCCCCAGCTCACCCCAGACGAATCTTCCCTAGCCGTAGCTCTCCCCTTCTCTCCAGCCCGACTCCAATTAGGTCAATTTAGGGCTATTCCCCATCCACACTGGCTTTAAGTCGTCCTGACAAGGTTGACTTAGGTACTAAGTCGAGCTTCAGAGATGGAGTTATTAAGTTGACTTAAGAAAGCACTTACATCGACTTAAGGAAGCGCCCAGTGTGGACATAGCATTCTGTAGGTTGACTTAAGCGTCATTAAGTTGACTTAAGGTGCAAGGGTAGACATACCAAAGAGTTCACATTTCCTCAGAATATTCCTTCCTATCCTGAATCTTATATAATTTCTTTTATGTTGCATATTATAGTGAAGAGTCTTGTCTCAATTTTTTTCAGTACTTTAATATGTTTTCAGTTAGAATTCATGTTGTTTTATTCCCAGTAGTATTAACTCCTGGTTTCACTTGTGTATGATTTAATAAACAAACGCTAAAAAATATGTAAGTTAGGTCCTATAATCTAGTTAATAACAATGAATATTTTTAAAGCATCATTTTCAGATTAAAAAGCATCAGCCAAACTATGCTTTCAATATCACCAGTATCATACCAGGTCATACTGAAGGGTGAACTGTCAAGCTGGAAGGAGGTTACCAATGCAATCCCTCAGGGATCGGTCTTGGGACCGATCTTATTTAACCTTTTTGTTACTGACCTTAGCACAAAAAGTGGGAATGTGCTAATAAATTTTGTGGATCATACCAAGTTGGGAGGTATTGCCAATACAGAAATGGATCAGGATACCATACAAAAAGATCCTGATGACCTTGTAAACTGGAGTATCAGGAATAGGATGAAATTTAATAATGGGAAGTGCAAGGTCATGCATTTAGGGACAAATAACAAGAATTTCTCCTATAAATTGGGGACTCATCAGTTGGAAAGGACAGAGGAGGAGAAGGATCTGAGAGTAGTGGTTGATCACAGGATGACTATTAACCGCCAATGTGATGTGGCCGTGAAAAAGCTAATGCGGTTCTAGGATGTATCAGTAGAGGTATTTCAAGTAGAGACAGGCAGGTGTTAGTGCCACTGTACAAGGCACTGGTGAGACCCCATCTGTAATATTGCATGCAGTGATAGTTCCCCATGTTTAAAAAGGATGAATTCCAATTGGAACAGGTGTAGAGAAGGGCTACAAGGATGGTCCATGGAGTGGAAAACCTGCCTTATGGGAGGAGACTCAAGGAGCTTGGCTTGTTTAGCTTAACCAAAAGAAGGTTGAGGGGTGATATGATTGCTCTCTATGAATACATCAGAGGGATAAATATCAGAGAGGGAATGGAATTATTTGAGTACAGCACCAATGTGGACACTAGAACAAATGGATATAAACTGTCCAGCAGGAAATTTAGGCTTGAAAATAGACACAGGTTTCTAACCTATAGAGGAGTAAAGTTCTGGAATAGCCTTCCAAGGGGAGCTATGGGGGGCAAAAAAACATAATTTCTTTCAAAACTGAGCTTGTTAAGTTTACGGAGGGGATGGTATGATGGGATAGCCTATTTTGGAAATAGACTGATCTTTGATCTTTGGCTGATGGTGGTGGATATGCAAGTGGCCTAAGAAGGGAGGGTAGATGGGGTGGGTTCTCAGTTGTTACAGAGAATTCTTTCTTGGGTGACTGGCTGTTGAGACTTGCCCATGTGTTCAGGGTTTAACTGATTGCCATATTTGGAGTAGGGAAGGAATTTTCTCACAGGGCAGATTGGCTAGGGCTCTGGGGTTTTTTGCCTTCCTCTGTAGCACAGGGCCTGGCTCACCTACTGGTGAATTCTCTGCATCTTAAAGTCCTTAAATCATGATTTGAGGAGGTAAATAACTCAGTCATAGGTTAGAGGATTATAGCTGGAGTGGGTGGGTGAGGTTTTGAGGCCTGCATTGTACGGGAGGTCAGACTAGATGATCATACTGATCCCTTCTGACCTGAGAGTCTATGAGTCTCTAATGTGGGCTAAGTCTATGAAAGACTTTACACCAATGTAATTGAGAACAAAATTCAGTCAGATATGCTGAAAAAAAACCCAACACAATATCATTGTCTGTTAACACTGGAAATCATTTTTTTTTAAAGTAGCTCTACAAATATTTAAAAAAAATTATTGGTGCGTGTTATTTACATGTTATATTTTCCTCAAGTTGCATAATAAAAGTTGATTAATTTATATTTTTAGTCAGTTTTAGTTTCAGCTCATCATGCATTAAGAACATAAGGACAGGCCTACTAGGTCAGATCTATGGTCCATCTAGCCCAGTATTCTGTCTTTTGACAGTGGCCAATGGCAGGTGCTTCAGAGGGAGTGAACGGAACAGGTAATCATCAAGTGATCCATCCTGTTGGCCATTTCCCAGCTTCTAGCAAACAGCAATCCCTGTACATCTGGCTAACAGTCATTGATGGCTCTATGCTCCAAGAATTTACTAAGTTCTTTTTATAAACCAAAATAATCTTACCCTTCATAACATCCTCTGGCAAGGAATTCTATATGTTGACTGTACTAAGTGAAGGAAGCCGGATATGCAGGGATTGCTGTTTGCCAGAAGCTGGGAATGACCAATGGGATGGATCATTTGATGATTACTTGTTCTGTTCATTCTCTCTGAAGCATCTGATATTGGCCATTGTCGGAAGACAGCATAGTGGATTAGATGGACCATTGGGCTGATCCAGCATGGTTGTTCTTATGTCAAGAAGACACCTTGTTTATATTATTTGGCATATTTTTCAATACATCTTACTACTTAAAACTCTGTACCCCTTCATGTTCATTGGTTTATAGCTCCTAGTGTTTTATTGCAAATATTTGATACACCAGAGAAAACACAGACTTTGAAATTATAATTGAGTTCTGTTTTTTAATTCAGGGTGGCTTATACCTATTCCACTAAGAGTCAGACTTTGAATTTTGCTCTGTCTCCACTCTGCCCTGTGCAAGGGCCAGGCACAATAGTGGCTCCCATGATCTCCCAGGGCTTGATTCATCCCTAAACAAGCAAGGATGAAGTGCAGATGAGCCATGGCTATGTTACTTGATCTCCTGAGGAGATGACCAAGTGAGTAGGATTTTAAAGTCTAAATATAATCCTTTCTAGGACTAGGTGGAGTCATTTCTTCCAAAGCAATGGTACAGTAGGCATGGTCCAAGGTCCTTTGGAAACACAGTCCCTTGTCCCTTGCCGAGGGACTGGCTAAGTTCATGGTGGCTAAGTCCATAAATGGCTATTAGCCAGAAAGGGGTTAAGAATGGTGTCCCTAGCCTCTGTTTATCAGAGGATGGAGACGGATGGCAGGAGAGTGATCACTTGATCATTGCCTGTTAGGTTCACTCCCTCTGGGGCACCTGGGCACTGGCCACTGTCGGTAGACAGATACTGGGCTAGATGGACCTCTGGTCTGACCCAGTACGGCCTTTCTTATGTTCTTATGAGCTTTCCCCGGATGGTAGTGTTACACTCTGTCCGCAGTTGGACCATTGTCTATATGAAACAGCCTCGCTTGAAGGGCAATATTCATCCCTGCAGAGCATAGACTGACACACCATTTAAGAGCCACTTAAAATGTCAAAATAAGGCTTAACAGCAGCTTAAGTGATGCATAAGCCATATATTGGCTCTCTGCAGAAGGAGCAATTTCACCTGCAGAGAACCTTTCGCAGGGGTATTTAAAGCAACCTTTCTCTTATCACCTATTAATACTTTCAAATACAAGTTTTTACTATACTCCGTTTGGGAATGATGCAGATGAAGTGAGAATTGCCTGTGTCATAGTATAGTTCTTCAGCAAACATGCAGTTACTGATAAGCAGTAAAGGTAAATGATATGACATGGAAACAAGAAAGCATTATAACCTCTACTGTATTACTACCTATCTGGAAGATTTATTTGGCCACTATACCAACGCTCAGGGGGCTTGAAATAGCATAGCAGGTTTCAAACATAACTGTAGCATAGTGTGTATGCTTCATTAGCATTGTAGATGCTTTATTTTACTAAGCATAAAGGAAAGCTGAGCTAAGTAAGGAAAAAATAACCTAATTATGTCAAATCACAAATTCAGTTTTGAAGTAGGTCCATATTAGAACTGGGCTTTGTTCCAGGCATGAATGATTTTCAGTGTTTGTCTAAAACTGGTGATGAATAAATCTCTAAGTTCCATTCAGATATATTTATCTGATCTTCTTGGCTGTGCCAAAGTAGCGCTCTCATGATATTTTTAGTGTTTCCTGCTCAATTCAAGGTGGAAATGCTAGGAAAATGGTCATTCTTTCGAGTTGTGCTTTAGGGTTGGGGGGGCGGGGTGGTTGTTTTGTTTTTATACTTCCACTCAGAACATGTGAAAGTGAAAAATAAATCTGGAAAAAAAATGAACCATGCTTCTTCAAACCTCAAAGTTTTGTCCTGATTCCATTCCCATGGAAGTCAATAATTTGAGGTTGAGTTGAAGTTTGTGGTTTAAGTCCAGTTGTCAGTTTTTGTTTGTTTTTATTGAAGCCATTCATTCACCCATTTAAGACCTTTTCCCTCTGTATATAGTGTCAGGAGTATGATCAATGGAAGTACCTGAGCTGATGCCCCCCTTGATCCGAAAGGGCATGTCTGGCAGAGCTCTCTCTATTAGGCTATGCCTACACTGAAAAATTTAGGTCGACTTTACCAAGTAGACTTTACGGCGACCTTATTAAGTCAACTTAGAGAGTCCACACAGGACTCTTATGTCAACTTAAACCTGGTCTTACTAAGTCGACTTAGAAAGTCTATACTAGCAGGGGGCTGGCTCTCCTGGAGGCACGAAGCCCTGGAGTGGTCCGGGAGAGAAGGGAGCATGGAGCTCCCTTCTGGCCCAGGCTGCTTGGCTCCCTTCGGGCCGGGACCACTCAGGTCCCGGGCAGAAGGGAGCCCTGCGCTCCCTTCTAGCCGGGACTGAGCAGTCCCGGAGAGCTCCCTTCTAGCGGTCCCAGGGAGAAGGGAGCCCCGCGCTCCCTTCTGGCCGGCACCGAGTGGTCCCCGTGGTCCTGGCCAAAAGGGACCATGGTGCTCCCTTCTCTCTGGGACCTCTGTGGCAAAAAGGGAGCCGCAGCTTTCTTGTCCCGGCAAAAAAGCTGCAGCTCTCTTTTTGCCAGGACCCACAGCTGTCCGGGCTAGAAGGGAGCGGAGGGTTCCCTTTTTTCCAGGGTCCCAGCCAGAACGAAGCCCTGCAGCTCCTTTCTGGCTGGGACTGTGCTCCAGCTGCTGGGGAGACCCCGGGGGCTTCCTGGCAGCTGGAGCGCCACCGTGCCGGCAAATGCCGGCGCTCCAGCAGCTGGGGAGCCCCCAGAGGTTTCCCGGCAGCTGGAGCAGTGCTGTCCCAGCAATTGCCAGTGCTCCAGCAGCTGGAAAACCTCCAGGGGCACCCCAGCAGCTGGAGCGTGGTCTCAGCCAGAAAGGAGCTGCAGGGCTCCGTTCTAGCCGGGACCGCTGGGATCCCAGCAGAAAGGAGCCCCGCGCTCCTTTCTAGCTGGGACCGCTTGGTTCCAGGCAGAAAGGAGCTCTGCACTTCCTTCTCCCTGGGACCACTGGGTCCCATCCAGAAGGGAGCCCCACAATCTCTTCTCCCCGGGATGTAAGCAGTCCCAGGGAGAAGGGAGCCAGGATGAGCCGCTAGCGGCTTGTCCTGGGGAGTGCCTGTCCTGCGTGGGACTGGCTCTCCCCAGGACAAGCCGCTAGCTGCTTCCTGGGGAGAAGGGAGCAGGGGCTCCCTTTTTTCCCTGCCCTAAGTCGATTTAGTCCACACTGCTTAAGTCGACTTAAGAAGTAGACTTAAGCATTAAAGTTGACTTAAAAGCAGGTCTTATTAAGTTGACTTTAAATTTCTTTAAGTCAAGTTAAGGAAACTCCAGTGTGGACGCAGAGTAAATTAAGTCGACATAAGCCTGCTTCAGTCAACCTAATTTACTAGTGTAGATGCACCTTAGAGCCCTGGGTCTTTATCTGACATCCTAAGTTTTAATCCTCAAAGCTCACGTTTTCTTTCTTGCTTGTGAAGAGGGAGGTGTCAGGTGGGGCTTATTAATGGTGATATTGGACTCTGGAGGACGGTTTATGCAGGTTGGTTAGATCTTGGGGTGTTTGCATCATTGCTAGATCAGTTGATTTAACTATGCGGAAAAAAGGGTAAAATTTCCGAGGGTACATCAGTGACCTGGGTTCCTAAAAGTCATATTTTCAAAACAGACTTGATCAAGTAGAAGCTAATTGATGGTAAAGATAATAACCAATGCATTTACAGTGCAAGAAAAGCATACAAGTGATCTGGGTCAGCTATGTGTTGAACTAATCCCCTTATATAAGTGAGGGTGGCCTTGCACCTGCAGCTAATTACCCAAGTCTCATATAGGTCAGCTAGAATCAACAAGCCATGAGGAAGTCTCAGCCATGTTCCCTTTCACCAGCTGCATCCCATATGCCAGCAGCTCCAAGAAGGATGGGGTATTAGCCTTTACTTAGAACAGCAAGATTCACCCCTGAATCTCTGTCTGATCTAGGGCCAATTGCTTAGTTTGTCTACATCACAATTAGACACCTGCAGCTGGCCCAGGCTAGCTGACCCTGGACATCTACACTGCAATTAAACAGTCCTGTAAGTCTGAGTAGAGATTTTAATAGCAGTGTAGATGTGCCTTTAGTTATTCTGCTGCAGATCTTCAATGGGGGTTGGGTACCTAATACTTTTGAAGATCTGGGCATCAAGGCCTCGGTTCCCCATCTGTAAACTAGAGATAGCAGCATTCTGTGAGGCATCAGTGATGGGATACATACATCTAGAATAACTAATGAGTACTAGTTAGCAGAGCCACAAGCTGTTGAATAGCAAGACAGGGAACACTGCCTCCTTCTCCAGTTCTACTGGTGTATGTATCATGAAGTGAGATTATTTTCCCACTGGTCCCCATAACAGAAAGGCAGATTTATTTGACCCATAAAATCTGCGTCATTATGGAGCCCTAAAAAGAGAAGAACCTCACTTAATTGCTTGTGCTGGCCAAATGAAGGCTCTAGACCTTCAATGAGTTGTGCATGAGCAGAGACGCCTGTCCATATGCAGAGACCAGTTGACATAATAGAGGAGTCTGACAGACATATGGATCCACCTGTGTGGAGCTGCTTTCAGGACTGGGGCCTAACACACTACATTAGAAATGCCTGTGGTAAGGAAGTAGGGTGGAAGACATGTTAAAGGAAAAGGATTAGATTTGTTTTAATGTATTTGTTTAACTATTTACGCGTTATGTTGTTGGGTCAGAAATCCAATTTACCAATAGTTTTAGTAAAACTTTTCAAGTCTTAATTGTACCCCCTCAGTGTCATGTCTCACAGCATGCAGAAGTCAAGGTGTAGAGTTGACTAATAAATAGACTTCTTGTCTTTGCCCACACTGGTATTTTATTGTTGTAGTATCACTTGTGGTGGAAATTGTGAGAGCACTAGCATAGATTGGACGCAAGCATTTTTGTAACCACCATGCCATCTAGCCCTGTGCTCAACACGGCTAGACAATACAGAAGAGAAAAAATCGGTGGCCAGTTGGTACCAACTTTCCCATGTTGCTACACGTACAGAACTGTGGCGCAATGGTGAGATGATTAAGAAAAATATCATTGGGGACCAGACCTGTTTGGTTGAAGCTGTAATTTTACATTTCACTAGGTGTCTCATTCAGGCAGCTCCTGGATGGGTTAAGAAGAGGTTCAAATAATCTCGAGTATCATTGGTTTAAATTGCCTTAAATTATCCCAGGTTTTAGATTTTCTTACATTACCAAGAATGACGATGTGTGTCAAGTGCACTCATATTATTTGTTTTTACTAGTCTCCGCTAGGTGACTGAATGAGGTGCATGAATGTCTGTCTAGTGTGAATAACGTGCTCTGTGTTGTCAAGTTCCAAAGGGGTAGCCGTGTTAGTCTAGTGCAGAGAAACAAACAGAGTCCTGTGGCACTTTTAAAGACTACTCGGTGTTTTTGTTGTGAACTTCAAGGTATTTTATTGTTCAGAAAATGGCCTTTTCTTAAAATCTGAAACTAAAATATCTTTGTGGAACTAATGTCAGTTATCTAAATAAAAAATCCAATAATGAATCATATCCATATGTATATCTTTCTCCCATAAAGTCCCCAGGCCTTCAAACTTTTGCATATACTTAATCTTGAGCATGAGAGTAGACTTTGAGAGAGGCCTATTCATAAATGTTCTCAGGATTGAAGCCAAATGCAAGTGAATTTTTGACTGTTGAAAAGTGTGGGTGAGCTTTTAGCTCACTGACAGATGCTCATCCTTTCTGTGTATGGTGCACTTCACAAGAATCACTACTGTGTCTGTAACAGGGTGGCAGATTTTCAAGCCCTGGTCCGCAGAGCTTCTTGGGTATTTAAGTCTGAGATTTAGGAGCTAAATTCCAGTTTTAAGCTCTATTGCGATCCACAAAACTCTTGCTCAACCCTGTAGGTGCTAAACTCACTCTCTGCCTAAGTTTTCGGGATAAAGGTTCCCTCTGAGTTTCTGCCTTTGGCCATGTTCCTCAGCTAAGTGACCAGATACTTACGTCCTATGTAAGCGCATGAGTGATCCACAAACCAGGGGAAGATGGGCATCTGGCCACCAATGTCATTTGAAGAACCCAGTCCACTAAGCGTGCTCCACAGTTGCCCATCAGATCAGGTCCCAGTCTAAATGCAGCTGCTAGAGAAGGTAGTGATGATGGTGCTCCCTCCAGTTTTTAGACTCATGGTTAAAACGTTCACCTCAGATGTGGGAGACGGAGATTCATTTCTCCCTTCTCTGCCAAATGGTGTCTCCCACCTCTCAGGAGCATACTCTGACCATTGATCTATGGGATAGTCTGATGTAGGGCTCCCTCACTGTTTCTTATTGAAGCTGTTTTTCTGTAGATTAAATAATGAAAGGGTGACTGGAACAGGAGGACTGGATTCTGGGTCTCCCACCTCGCAGGTGCATGCTCTATCCACTGGATTAGAGATTTATTCTCTGTCTGGCTAAATGACTGTTCTACTATGGATAAAAATGTAACTAATCTCACAACCGTTAGCACATCTCCCATGATGTACCATCTGCCAGCCCAAAGAGAAGAATGGGGCATGAGGTGCCAGAACTACAACTCCCATGCAACACTAACAGCAGCATTTTCAAATTAAAATATTTTAAGTTTTTAGGCATCTTGTTCAGTTTCCCACAAAGAAAAATATTTAGTCAAAGTCCCAACAGAAACTGTTTCAATCTAACATTTACCGTACTTGTAGGATGATATCTTCAATGAAGACTCCTGTGTAGAGTGCCAGAACAAAGCCAATGTATTGCTCAAGTGAGATATAAGTGGCAGACAGATTTAAGTGGTGCACTGGCTCTGTGCTGGCCTTTGCATTGGGATGAATTAATTTGCATATAGTACTCTGAGCTTTGGAATAAAAACTGTCAGGATTATTACCCCATTTGAGTTTTTATATTAAACTACGGTTTTTACCTAGTTTGAGGGGAAAACTCTGCCTGGGCAGCTGTAATTACACAAAGGGCAGTCTCCTAAAATCCTCTACATTAAACTGATCCTGATGAGCTGTAGTTGCAGTCCCACTTTTACAGGCATTATATTATCGCTAGTCTTTAAATGCATACTTAGACAGAAAAAGTTTGTCACTTTCTCTGGTGCTTCATAGGCCAGTGACCTTTATAAATGACAGCAAATCTCTGCTGAATGAGGGATGGAAGGAAAGAGGAAAACATTAAGATATTTTGTCCTACTTTTTTGTGGCATGTTGAAAACAATCACAGGCCCTATTTGTCATGATCCAGCTTTGTCCCCTTTCCCCAGTAGCATCTGACAGGCTGAATGAAGAAACCATAAGCGAAGATGAATTGGCAAAGGCACCACTTCTAGTCTGTCTAATTTTTCCCTAGATGAAAAATACATACAATATCAGATTGGTTAAGTGAAGGAAATATTAAGATCAAGGAGGTGCAGTGGTTGAAATAGGAGTTACGTGAGCAATTTAAAAATCAAATGAATAAACCTGAATAAAGCTGTCTCTCATAATTTAAGTAGTTACTGCCAGGTATTTATGTCATTAAAATAATAACCAGCTTGTTTATGCTGAAGTAGAACAGAGAGAAAAAAAGGGTTCTCAGAGCAAAGGAAAATGCTGGTAAAATTTTCTTAACAGAGAGAATTATTAGACTATGGAATCCTCTCCCAAGGGGCAATATGTCCTTTTGCTCTGAATCAGTTAGTACTAAACTTGGAAAAACACTCCAAAACAGACTGTAAGGAAAATTCCTGAATTAAGTGGTAGGATTAATGAGATGACCTACTAGGTCTTCTCTATTTCTACATTCTATTTGTTAGTATGGAGCAGACTTCTTAAAGACTAAATTACCGATACTCCTGCGCAGGGATGCTAGACATGGGACAAGGTCCATGGAGTCCTTTTTCTTAGTATAACTATATGGGGTTAGGCTTACTCTGTCAGGAACCAAAGTCTGCAGTTGTACCTAGGAGCTGCTAGTTGATTTACATATGAACATCCTGACAGACTAGTCATCTTGAGTGGCTGAGAGGTATCCCAGGCCTTCTCCTAAGCTCAGAAGCCAGAGTATGCTGTCAGGGAAAAAACTTTAGTTAGTAAAAATAGCCTCGTTCCAAATAAACAAAGGACTAAGAATTTTTCTGGGTTAACAGAAATCTTTATTCAAAAGAAAAAGAAAAAAAATTGCATAGCTATGGGGAAAGGTCACCGCATCCAGCAACGGAGGCTCTGGCTGGTGGGGAGCATTTCCAAAGGACAATACAGAGTTTCTCTTCTTTTATAGAGACTTTTTCTACAGAGATGATAATAGATACAAAGAACATAAAAACATTTAACATGGTTCAGGGCAAGAAACCTAGTTACAATCAGTCCCAAAGACGGTTACAATGTGTTCGCAAGAGAAAACCCATTAGGCAGTTAATCATGTTAAAGCATTTAAGGATAATTCCTTGAGCAACCAGAAAGTGTGAAATAGTTAGCAACTGGGCAAACACTACATGAGTTGCCTTGTTTAAATTTGATTCTGGGGTATCTGGTCAGTGGGTGGGGGCTGGAACGTGGGAACAAGGGTGGAGGGTGACAAAACAAGGGAGGCTTGAGTGATGTCTTGAACTAATCAAGACCTGGTGCTCAGGGGGTGTGGGTGGCTTTGATAATGAAAGAATGCAGAGGTGTGGGGCCAGGGTTAGTCACTGAGGCATTGTTCAAGATGGCAAGCATCATGGAGTCTGACCCAAAGAACATGGAGTCAGATCTGAGACGGCATGGATCCAGCTGTCATGAGAACTAGCTTTAGCATCTTGTTCTTTTCCCCCACAATGCCAATGGCTGTTGAGCTCTTACATCTGTAGCTGCAATCACCTCTGTGTCTACCTTAGTTCCTGAGTCTGGCTCTGATTCCTTGGTCCCAGCTCCAGCTATGACCCTTGAATCGGATGACTGGTTCCTGACTCTTGTTCTGACCCTCAATACCTTTCTTGGCCTCTGGCTGTTGCTGCAATGCCCTTTGGGCCTTAAGGCCCATGCCCAAGTCCCTGAGGGTACATCCTCACTAGAGCCTTAGGTCGACTAAAGGATGGTTAAGTCGACCTACAGAACTCCACGTCCACACTGGGCGCTTATTAGGTCGACTTAAGCACTTCCTTAAGTCAACTTAATAACATCACCTCTTACAGTTGACCTAAGGCTTAAGTCGACCTTATTAAGTCGACTTAAGCCAGTGTAGACGGGGAATAGCCTTTAAGTCGACCTAATTGGCCTCCAGGCCCCCTCGCAGAGTTCCTGGCCATTCCTCCATCAATGTAGCACCTGCCAGTGTGGATGCAGGGCTATGGACTCTCTAAGTCGACTTAACAAGGTCAACTTTAGGTCAACTTAAAGTTGACCTTGGTAAAGTCAACTTAGAGCCTCCAGTGTAGACGTATCCTGAGAGTCTGCCAGCATTCTGTGGGAGTGTGATGATTGGCGCCCTCCTCCCATCTCAGTGGCTGTCCATGTGCAAGCTTAAGTCCCATGGTAGTACTTACAAAAAAGACTGGGCTAAAGCCAGCAACATTCCCTCTGTTAGTAAAATTTTAATATCTAGGCCTCTGTGTGTGCTGAGTGAGTTATGGTTGCCATATTACTGATGGGAGTCCCTGTGCTGTCAATCCCTGATTACTTAGTACAGTTCTCTGGCATACTGTGAGTAGGAAAGACACTAGACCACACTTACACATACACATACACCTCAGTAGATTCAGACAAAGAGAGAAAGTTGTTATTATTCCATAAAGAATAATGCAACTTGGTATATGTTCATCCGAACATTCTGCATGCAGATTGTGGACAAGCTGCAACATGATGTTGATAGAGTCTCCATACTCTGGAAGCGTGTGTGTGCGTGTGCATAAAGAAAATTCCGTGGGTTTTGAAACATTGGCATCCAGTCAGAATGCAACTTTTATCAAGCCAATTTTTAAACTTAAGGGCTCTGATTCTTTCTGCAATGAGAGCTTCACTAGTGATTTAAATGAGAGCAGGACTGGCTCCTTAGTTATAAAACTTTTATGAGTATGTTTAGGAGAAATATACATATTACAATGGATAAAGATCAATGGATAATGATTATTTTAAGCATTTTTCTATTTTTATTGATTTTAAATTTTCACAGTTGCAGGAAATTATTGGAGTGGGGATCAGACAATATTTTAAGGACAGTAGATGTCGATGTTCAAAAAGTTAAAAGCTTTATAACCATTAAAACACAAATAGCCAACATCAGAGGTCAAAATATATAAAGTAAATATGCTTAAGCTAAACTCTAAAGTTCCTAAGCAGCAGTTTTCTTCTTTGCCTATCTGTACATTTCAGTTATTATTGGTGGAAATATTTTTCATCCGTTTGAGTACAGTGAGATCAACATTTAGCAGTAATCTAATGCCTCCAAGCCTAGTTATAAAAAATTAAAACCCAACCCCTACTCTGATCTCATTTGCAAAAAATTTACAATGGTGTGAGTCCAGTGCTGTCAGTAGAGCAATATATTTCTGAATTACAGGGCAAGGGAAATCAAAACCAAGTCTCTTCTATTCCTTGTAAGATCAAAAGGACATCGGCAAAATAAATACCGAACAAAAGAGTTGGTCGTTTGCGGCGGGGGGGGAGGGGAGGAGGAAGAGATGGCCTGGGAAGTCTTTTTTCCCTCCTACCCTCCAAAAAGTGTTTACAAGAATTGACACTTGAAATTTCTCTTTTTTAGTAAAATATTTCATGCTATTTTGTATTTAAAATATTTTCACAAAAAAATGGAAAAAATCCCCACGTATCCATTTCAAATACTTCTAAATGTAAACAACTTCACATTTTGAAATGTATTCAAAATCTTTTTATTTGTATTCAAAAATGTCTTGACCAGATGTATAGATTAGTAAGTTTTTGTCTATCATTTGTGAATTCTTTAAGGACTGAATTTCTGCCACAGACACATATTTTAAACTCCTGCCTCTTCCTAAGAAGCACTTATCAAAAATAAAAAAGAAGAAGAAAAAAAATGCATGACAGAATACTGAATTCACATTATACTCCCACTAAATTGATATGAGGCAAAGAACATGGGACAAACAGAAAGACTGTCATCGGGATGTACACTGAGAGAGCCCATATAACATAACACCACAGGGCAGTAGTGTAACAGTCATGTCATGCACAAATGACTTAATGTGGTCTACAGAGCGATTACATTGGATCTAGTTCTGCTGCATACATACAAATGTAATATGATGTACCTGCTGTGTCCCTACTTCCTTGAGAGCTCCTGAAATTAAAGCATTGAGAGTCTAAAATGAGGTAACACCTGGGTTCTATTTTTCATTCCTATACTACATGAGTATCTATCAGTGCTGAATTAACCTCCCAGCGTGCTAGGGGCTTAGTGCAAAATTTCTTAGGGGAAGGATGATCCAGTGCTCGCACTAGCCTGGGACTTAGGAGATGCAGGTTCAAGCCCCTAGAGGCATCCTGTGTGATTTAGGGCAAGTTACTTAGTTTTTCTGACCCAGACCCTCAAAAGTAGTTAGATGCCTAACTCCTTTGGAAATCCAATGGGAATTCAGCACGTAAATATCTTTAAGAATCTGTCTCTCAAAGATCTCCCTCTGTAAAACAGTGCTTCCTTATCTCACAAGGATGCTATGAGAATAAACATGTTAAAAATTAGTAGGTGCTCAGATACTACAGTAAAAAGGGGCCACATGAGTACCCACGTTAGAATGTCTGGGAGCAGTCACTCTGGATAGTCAGCAATTCTGGTTAGGAATCTATAAAAGATATTGTCATGACAGGATAGTAACCATCGCAAGATCATAGTTCTTGAAAGAGGTGTTGAGGCCACTATCCAGTTATTGACCTACTCACACATGACAACAGTGATTGAATAGCAAAGTAATGTCCTTGCTGCTACATTTTGGTCCATCTTATTTCCAACCGCATTTGAAACACATGTTTTACTTGGAAATAGATGTCACTTCAAAAAGCCCAGTGTCACTAATTACAGTCATTTTGTTCATTAGCATGTTTAGTGTTAGTTCTTCAGCAAATTCTAGTTTTCAGAAAATAATTGCTAGATTCAACTTTACCACATCGGGTAACTAGACACTTTGTGGCCTTTACATATAGTATTTTACATAGTTCTACACCCACATTCAAGTAATTTTAGTAAAACAGTTGTCATCTTCAAATGTGGGGGCGGAATTATAATATATTAAAAAACCCTATTCCCTTTTTGAGTGTATTACTAAATATTAAGGCATGTAAATTTACAAATTTCTAAATAGAAAACCACTGCCATACTAGAGATAGGAAGATCTTGTAATTAAAGCACTAGCTTGGGACTTAGCCAAGAACCGGTCCTATCTTACAGATTACCATCATGGTCTCTGGCAAGTCATTTAATTTCACTGTGCTTAGTTCCCCCCTTCATAATGGACATAATATTTGCTTTTTCTATCTAGTCTATGTAGACTGTAAGCTCTTTGGGATATGTACTCATTATTTTATATACACTGTTTAGAACAATAGGCCTTTGATTTTGATTAGCATCTCTACAGTTTTTTGTGAGATATATAATCAAAAAGTTTTTAAAAAATCCTCTTAAAAGGAAACATCCTTATGCTATCTTAAGAGAAAGCTGTGTCTAATATTATAAGTAATTAGTCTGAGTTCTTACCCGGCTTTGATGCACTCTCCCCCATAGCCTCTCTGTTACAATACCATTACCTGTAAAAGGTTGTTTGCATCTATAGATTTGTTTTCAGGGTTTTCTTCCCTTGTCTACAAAAGTTTTCTTCACACAATTAATATATATTGACATCAACTAATTATTTACTGATACTGCATCATTTCAGCTATAATGCTCTTTTAAACCTTGTGTAGTTAACCTGTGAATGTCATTGCCACAGAGCACTACTGAGAGAAAAGTTTATTCATAATTTTTAGCTCCAGAAGAGATCATTTATGATTATAGTGTATGTGAATTGTGTAGCATCCCTTTATATAGTTTGGGAGACCTCAAGTTGACCTATCTGGTGTTTCAGAAGCCACTAAAAACTAACAGAGCAGCACTGTAGCTAGATCTTACATGTTTATATAGCTATGTAATTGGTAAACACAATTATTTGAAACACATCTTCCTCCTTCATGTGGCATAAAGGACAAAAATATAACAAAGATCATGTGGTCTAATCTCAACACAAGCCATAGAATTTTACCTGGTGAATTCTTGCACCTCACCGAAATCCTGCAGTTGAGGTAGAGCACAGTGTTATTAAAAAACATTAGTCATATGACAGAATAAAATTTTCATTACACTAGCTAGCATAAAAATACTAAATGTCATGCTTCAGAGCATAAGATGATTTATTTGCTGAGTAATCAAGTAAATCTCACCATTGGTATAGCATTGCACTATGTGATATTTTAAGACCTTTTCACACCATCTTAGACTAGGTCTACACTGTCAGCGAAATTCAGCAGCAGTCGATGGGAGTCATGTAAGCTATGCAGAGTAGCTTGTGTAACTCCGATTGGCTTCCTAACTCCCCTTCAGTGTGGCGTCTTCACTGCACTGCTCCGACAGGAAATGCATTCCCATCAATGCAGAGCTATGCAACTTGAAGGGGTGATTTTTATTAAGTTAATTTCCAGATCGATCTGATGGTGGCAAATTTGCTCCCATCAGTGTAGACATGGCCTTAGAAAGCATTCAGTATTAAACCTGTGAACAAAGTTTACAAGATTTGATAGACAGTTGGTCCATTCTAATTCAGAAATTCCTATGTTTCTGAGCTTCCATTTGGGGTATTGCACAACAACAGGATGAGGTTGTTTTACTGTGTTATCCTTATCAGGCTTAAACTTTTTTCAATTGTATTTAGGGAACATTGATTTAAACCTCCTGATTAGCAGCTTGATATGAAACAGAGACCATAAATCAATGTGTAATATTTTAACAGAGAGAAATACTGAAGTTACCAAACAGCAATATCTGTATTTTTATAAGGAATGCTAGTACAATAGATTAAGCTTTGTACATGTAGGCACATGTTTCAAAAACTGTTTTATCTTCCATGTAATATATTGCACTTAACATTGTTCTCTGGAATATAGTTCGGAAAGCTAGTATTCAATTTATTGGGTTGAGATATCTAGTCAAATTCTGCTAACTTTATTTATTTATTTATTTATTGAGTCCCATTGGCCCTATATGAATAACTAGTATAAGTGATCACCCAAGTGAAAATTTGCCAATAGTTACCATTACAAAGGGTCTGCAGTACAGGGATATTTCCTTACACTCTTAGAATGGAATATATGTGCAGTAACTCAGCTATCGGAGTAAGGGAACTACTAGAAAAAAATTGATTATTAGTGTGGGCTATTACAGGTTTAAAATGTGCATTCTCTTTGGAGTCTACAACTTAATATTTTTTGAAAATAAATTCAGGCAAAAACTGAGATGATTAATTTATTCTTCACTTTTTTACTGGGAAAAATATTCATTAGGTCTCCTTTAGTTCATTATTCCAGTGTTACACTGATATAACTCCAGGACCATCAGTGGAGTTACTTCTGACTCACAACAATATGAGATCATAATTAGGCCTAGTGAATTTAATGGGAGTTTACCTGAGTAGAGGCAAATCCTGAGGCACCGAAAAACTCTTTTCATGAAAGAAAGCATGAAATTAAGGATCAAAAGAAAAGATGAAATGCTCTTAGTAATATATATGAGTTACAGGATAGTTGCAGGCGAAAGCAAATAAATACAGTCAGAAGTTTAGTGTCAGTATACCTGTGGAAGAACAAGATGTATTTCATTCTGTTTCAGGTGTCCTTAAAAAAAAATGCCCAGTTTTATTCAGATTCCAGTATCCTTCTTGATCATGATGATGGAGAGAGAGCGAGCATGCACCCAGCTTGATTGTTTTTCAATGTCAGGTTGAGCTTGCAGTTGACAGCTAAGAAAATCTAGTTTTAATGTGTAAAACTGAATTCATTTGATGCAGAAGTCACTGGAACAGAATAAATAGGGGACACCCAGATGTCATTTTTTCCTGAGTCACTTTTATGGCCATACTCAAATTTAAATGCTACCTAAGGATTCAGTCTGGTGATTAACCTAGGAACAAGATGCTACTGGTATATTAATTGACCTAATAAAATATTCTACCTTAGGCAGCCTTTGTCTACATCCATTATATTACAAAGTAGCCAGCCAGGCAAAGTAGTTATAATTCACATACAAAAAAACTGTATCAAAGTAATAGACATAATGAGCCAGCCTATATAAACTGTCAAATGGGGAACTTAAAAAAAATCTGCTACTGAATCAGTAATACTAGGAAATACAAGGAAGAGGTTTAAATATTCCATTCTTAATACACAGTTTTACCAACATTTTGGTATTGAATGTCACACACTTTTATGACGGGTTGATTTTCCTGATGTTTGCCATTTAAAAACCAGAAACCTTTTTAGTTGAATTTTCATACAGTTCTTCTGTTTGACTAGTTTTTCTCTCTTATTATTTATGCAAGCTTTTTTTAAAAAAAAACTCCTATAGTACATGTTTTCCAGGTTTTCACTGCACAAGTACCTGATATGATCTCTTGATAGACTCTTAGAATCAGAAAATACTAAATACATCTGACCCATAGATGTATAGATTTATCAGGCTTCTCTGAAAAGCCTTCATATTAAGAGCATTGATGGGTAAAACTGCAATATGCTTACTCTTTATTCAGTCTAGCCTGAAGGATTCTGAATTGATAAGATTACTGCCATCCATAAAAGACGAACCTTTGCTGTTATAGCTATGCTACACTTGGGAAATGTGAGGATTGCAGGACTGCTGAGGAGCAAATGTAACCTTAACTGATGTGGTTAAAGTGAACTGGAAGCTCCTCTCAGTGTAGTAGCCCAAAGCAGGGAGAGAAAGAGAGAGTTGTGAGGCCATACTAATTACATAAGCCTGGGGGAAGAGGGGAACGTCATCTGTTTTAAGAGAGGAGCTCCTGTGTTCACTCCTTGGCACTCTTCAACATCTCTGAAGCTGGTCTTTCCCAGAGACAAGGAAACTTTCTGAATGAAATCCTGGCCCTATTGAGCTCAACAGCAAAATTCATTTTATCAGGATTTCACCTTATCATTTGGGCTAGATCTCACCCTGCAGGAACATCAGGGGATGGGCTATTTCTTTATCTGAAATTTAATACATGGCTTTTTTCAGGTTGTTGACTTGCACTTCTCCACAAGTCTTTTGTGCACTCCACACTGATACTAATATGTAATATCCTTTATTAAGTCATTATAGATATAAAATTGTAATACGCGCCATTTCAAATCTAAAGCACCCTTTCTTCAGGCTACCCACTTACATCGATTTTTAAGATGATGATCAAGAATCAGTCAAGTTATAAACACTCTCTGCAGGGGAACTGGGAATCAAGCTTAAAATATGCAGATGGCTGGACCACCTGTACTGGAGCGGAAGTGACATTTGCAGGATGTCCTTTTGTACCACTTCATGTTCCCTATGGAAATCTTGCTCTGATTGGGACACACTTCTTATGAATTTGATTGGCATATTCCTACATACACCTGCTACTCCCTATCATGACAAATGTGTTATTAGGATCTTTTGTTTCTCATCTCCAAAAATATAACAACCTCCAGTCCCTTTCTTCCTAAATGTTTAAACCTTCTCCATTGTTATCCACATCGCCAGGGATTCTTATTAACACAAGCTGTAAAGCATCAATTGAGCATAAGCAGTTCTGACAGCAGGTAACTTGAAGCTTGCTTTATGTTAGAGCAAACTGTTTCCCAATAAAAATACTCCAAATCATAGCCACCCTGACACCTCAGAAGTTTCTGCAATGTCTGTCCAGCTCAGGAAGTCCTCTCATTTGCAAATGGACCTTATCCCAAATAAATGCAACAGTAAAACAGGGGAACAACTTATTAGTGGCCAAGATCCATTTTATCCTGAATCCAAGGAGAAACATTTTTCTGTGGCTTAGAGCAAGATTAATTTGTGATGACACTGCAATGAAGCTTTGGGAAGAACTAGTGATTGAGTTAGGGAGTGAAAATAGGGTTAGCTTCTATCTTTCATTTCACATTAGGTTTCCATAAAGTATTCAGTTAAGATGGAAATGCAGGCTTCTGAAGGCTGATAAACATCAAAAGGCATAGCACTAGATTCTGCTCTCACTTCCTCCAGTATTGTATTACTTTCTGTGATGTTACTTCTTATTGAAGATGGTGTGAGAGCACAGTCAGGCCCCCAGGAACATAATCTGTGGAAGGTGATTTAAAAACCATCATCAGAAATGTATTGTTGAAGACCATAGCCTTTCATTTTCTTCAGCTTCATTGATTTGGACCTTAAAGAAGAGGTTATTACAGAATGAGTGGAGCTGGACAAAGATGATCAGCTTTCAGAAGACACCTAGTTTAGTGTGACACCAGAGGGTTCAGGAAGGCAAGTTGGGTCATGTTGCTCACAGATGAGCACAAACCTCTCAGCATGTAGCACTGATCTTTTTGCAAGATCCTTTTGCCTATTCTTTTCCCTTTATGCCAGTTCCCAAGGAGCAGGATCTTGCCTGTGTCTTCAGAACAATGCAACTTGCTACCACACTTTCTAGTGCATCATATAGTTCTGAAGCATCCCAAGGTTCGCTATTTATTTGTGTTCTATGGTAGGCCACTGTAACAGGCCAACAGATTCTAGGACCCTACAAAGAGGTAGAGAATTCCTCTGAGTATTGTGTTGTCAGATGCTTGAGGATTTAAAATGGGCTGAAAAATCTCTCTGAGAGGCAAAGGAAAGCAGGGACTGGAACAGAGCAGGTTTTTCAGGGAACCCTTTGGAAAAGCCAAGCATAGGGCAAAATTTAGATTAAGGCTTAAGTTCTGTTGTCATGTGAATTATCGGTACAGCCAAACCCCAGAAAGCTGTAAGTTTGGTCTCTGTGCAGAGTCTACACTCTGATCACAGCAGTATGAGAAGTGCACCTGCTTACAGTCACCTAAATCAGATGATACTGTTTCTGCTCTCTGATTTGATGACAGGACCATGATGAGTGGCAAATAACCAATAATGCAGGCAGTGGATTTTCAGAGGAATAATTTATATAAAATCCATTTGACTTTTGAGAATTGCAAACAGATGTTGAAATAGTAAATAATATGACCCCATGAATCATAGTGACCTTTGATAAAATAAAGTAATTTGGGAAACTATTCAACTTATTTGCCTATTTTGTTGGCTTTAGAAAATAATTCTGTAGAGAGGAAGCATTGGTATCCTACAAGTTAAATGAATAGCAGTTGGGTTCTTGTAGCATTTTTGCAAATATCTTCAAATATCATTAGAAAAGATAGCCAAGAAATTAATATAAGCTGAGGAATTTCGTGTGTGTGTGTGTGAGAGAGAGAGAGAGAGAGAGAGAGCGCGAGCTGCATTGAAACTTTTTGTAATTTTCTTTGGTTTCAGTGCAAACACTGATCAATCCTTTTTAATTAAGGAGAAAATAATGTGATTGTTTGACAATATTTATATTTCCCAGGGCAAATCAAAAATAAATTTTAAACTCAGCCAATAACTTTTTATATATTCTTCCCCTCATTGAAAAGTCTAATTATTCTGCTTCTAGACATACAGTGATTAATTATTAGGCAATAGATTGATTTCATCCACTTATGAAATTACCTTACCACACTCTACCATGAGCAGTACCAAGTGAACTTAAAGAGCTGTGAGCTGGCCAGTGGAGAACTCCCACTATTCAGGGGACCTCAGCCACTGAAAAGCTGGCAGACACAGCTTGGCTACCTCCTGTAACATCACTTCCTTCAACTCCTCTGCACAGCATCACAGAATGGGGACATGATGATGAAGGGCTAAGGGTAGGGCTTTGCAGAACACAGCTCTCCTACAATCTCTACTATGATGGTCCTCTATTATTGTAAGGTCTCTGAGCATTCTTGCAGCTAACTTGTACCAAAGCCAGGCCATTTGAGATCAGGGAGCTGCAGAGAACTCCCTAGATGTCCTTCACTTTTACTGGGTCCAAATGAAAATTCAGCCTCCTGTTTTTTGCTCTCTGTCTCTGGCTTAGACATTTCTATAGTTCTTCTTAATATTGAGATTACAGTAGCACCTAGAGGTCTTAGCTGAGCTCAGAACCTTATATGAAAGGCACTGTACAGACATGGTAAGAGCCAATCCCTACACTAAAAAGCTATCATATAAATGTGGTTCTTCCTGGATTGTGGTGCTATGTAGATGGTTCTTCTGTGGTCTGTTTAAACTATTTCCCTTTCTGATGAAGCTTGTTAAGGTGAAACTTTTCACAAGATATTTGATGAGTAGTAAAGTAGTTTATTAACCTTTTTTTTCCGACCAGAATATATCATATTATATAATTCCAGCATTAACTCAGACAACTAACTAGCATTTCCATAGCTACTTCTACCCCACAAAGCAGTTCACAAGATCTAGTCAGATATGTGGTCTTCAAAATCACCACAGAACTATTTCAGGTTATTAAGTGTGTCAAATACAAAAGCTCTCATGTATTGCTTGGTAGGGAACTGGCATTCACAGAGGACAGTTAAAAAGGACTTATGGATGCCTTGAGAGTAATGCTCTTTATCTAGCTTATGAAAAGACTGTTTCTTGATACATAATGATGAGCATCTATGTTTCTTGTATCTAGTAAGACCAAAGCTGCCAACTCTGGACAAGCCCTTCCTATCTTGGTTCCTATTCTCCACTCTCTCGTATCTTCTGTAGTCTCTTGCACCATTGCAAAGTGGAAAATGAGAATATATCAAAATATGCCCACTTAGGGACCACACCATATGCAAAGCAAGGGAGAATCAGTCTTGCAAACTTTGTGATCCTTACCAGATATATAGGGAAATTCCCTGAGGTGAATAATTAATTATTCAGATAGTCCTATACTCTGTACAAAATCAAGCTCTTCTAGGAGTTTGGGGGTTGAATTACTTAAAGACTGGATCTTCTATTGAGAAACTGGGGAGGTGGAGGGGAAAAGAAGGAAAGAGAAACAACATTCTCCGAGACCTGTTCCTACAATTTTAAATGCTATGTTTTACTCAAATATCTCTGCAATACAGATGATGGGAGAAATCATCCATTCTGATTCAGCAAATTGTTTAGATATCTCGCATTTCAGACATGTGAGTAGTGCCACACACAACATCTTCTTCATCTGTATGCCAAGCAAACATAGATCCTTAAATTAATTAAATGAAAAGTGAGCTTTTTTCTTTAGGCAAACTTTCCAAAATATGCCCAGTCCTAAATCATATACAAGTAAATTTACTGTCCCATCACTGTTAGCTTGTTCCAAAAGGAGCAGTATTTCAGTTTTTGGCAGCAGTGATAAATTGGCTATCTGTTTAAACTTTCAGTTTCTGTCCAAAAAAACCTGAAAGTAGTTCTTATAGGAAGTGATCTGTATTTGGGGTGAGAGCCTGATGTTAAACATATGATTTAACTTACAGTTATCTTTTTAATCTCGCTTGAGTCAGTCTTATGGAAATCAAGACCCAAACTGAGATCTGAATTTTGTAGTTTTGACCTCTTCTACTTTATAAAGCACTGTCACTTCCAGGAAACCGAAAGTGCTCTAGCACCACCACTAAACCCGTTTATGTTCAAGAGCAACAAATACCACCACATTCCAAGGAGCATGAAGGATAAATGCTGCCATTGGTGTAAACAAATGCCTGTGCTTTCTCTTCAGTTTCACTTACTTTTTCAGTATTATTAGCTTCAGAGAGTTGATGGGAGGAGAGGATGATGTACATTAAGGATGCTCCATCCTTTACATTGGTGAATGGGTCTCTGGAATTGCAGCCTCTTATAATTAATTGTTCTCAAATATATATCTGTTACTCTTTTTTTCCAAGTATATAGTTTTAAAATAAAAAATGACCTATTTAAATTTAATACAAGCTTTGAATGTGCAAAGGTATTTATAATTTCTCATTTTAAATTTAAATCTTTTTGCCCTGGAGAAGTCAGAGTTCTTTGTGAACTTGGTTTTCTTTGTCAGTGTTAATACATGTCCTTGTACCCTATTTTTTTTCTCTAGGGGAAAGTTATTAGTTTACATTTGGACAACACTATCTCTCATTAAGCTAAGTTGTTGATATCACTATTCAAGGCAACTGCATCTATATTCTGTCTTGATGGAACACCAAGAACATCCACGCTAGGCTCTCACTCCTCTCTTGTGTAGAGATCCATGTGTCTTTCTCTCTTCAGTATGGTTTTTACAGGCTGCATGTTTCCCTGACTACACTGTGATATTCATAGAAATCCAGACTGCCTCAACAGGCTAGTGTCTGAACTCCAGAAGCTACAAACAACTCACAGTTATAAGTTACCTCCCAAGTCTCCATAAGCAAGTACATTTATTCTTAAGGGGAGAGCATTACAGAGAAAATATATTTTAAAACAGTAAAAGAACCTACACACATACTATAAGGTTTACCAGAGGTTACCCCCAACTCCAACTTCAGGGCTCTGGAAGATATCACTCCTTTATTTATACATAACTGGCTTTTCCCTATGGTTACAAGTTTATAGCTATCTCAGATTGAACTGTATGTGGTTGTTCACAATCTTTCTTTTGTATAACTTGAGCCTTTGATCTTGGCCTCTGGTAACAGGTGTTTAGTAGCCAATGACTCCCTCCTTAGGATGTAGCTTCAAAAGGCTGGGTTTCTACATAACCAGAAGTGGGGCAGTTTCATTCACTTCCCATCCATGTTCTTTTTATTTCACACTTTTTTCTCTAAATGGCCATTCTTTTCTAGCATTTAGTTCAATACAATCTTCTGAACACCCAGGTCTCATTTCTGTTATATCTGCCCCCACAAGAGGTTACATACAATCATGCCCCACAATAATACATAACTCATTCAATAGAATGGACTCCAGAATAAACTTAATTCAATGATGTCTCCCAAGGATATGACAGGAAACTACCATATCTGTCCCAGTCAAGAGTTTTAAAAAAATTTTCACTGTTAATTTATGGAAAAACTTCCATTTACTTCTTTGGGTATTGAATCAGGAAGTAAATCCATTATAGTATTCAGACTTATTTGGTAATAATCTTCTGAGTTAAACATTGCCTAAACATCAGCATTTCAAGAAAAGGGGAAGAAAAAAGTTTGGTTGCATATTATGGAATTGATCTGTCCATCTGAGAGACAGCTATCACAGCTGTACCAGCAGTCAGAGAAGTGAGTGGTTATTGACTCCTGTCACATGAATTTTTTCCAGTCCTCACAGCACTTTAATATAAATGTCAACTGACTGAGACCATGTTAAAGTTAGTTTGTTACACAGTCATTACTGGCCTGATACGCCTCTTAAATCAGTATTTCAGCAGTTCCCAAACTGTGCCCCATGGGTCATTTATTGATGGTCTTCAATGAGATGGCTGGGAATGTGGTTCAAGTTCTCCTTGTTTCTGTGACGTATTGAGGACGGTATTAGATCTGCAAGTTATCACTTTGAGAGCGTGGATAGGAGCAAGAAAGGGAAACTTGGTCCAACTTACAGCCATAGGACTCTGTAAGAAACTATTCCTTCAGAATTAGTAGCCAGTCTGAAAAGAGCCAGGTTAAAGTAAGATGAAATGAGATGTGCATTACTGCCTTAGAGAACAGCCTGTTTTCTTTCTTTTTGGGGGGGGGGTTCTTGTGTGTTCTGAATTTAGGTAGACCTAGTTTATCCCAAATACCCGCATCTCTGTGGACTGGGGGGGGGGAAACAGTCTTTGCCTCCCTTTTCCTGTTCTTCAGGGGTTGTTTTTTGTTTTAATCCACCCGACACTCATTGTTCCCATTTTTCCTGCATGGATTCCCCCTCCTGTGGTTACCCACAAGGATGCCCCCTCCTAACCACCATGGTCAGAAGTATAATTTCAAAGAGAATTTCAAAGGGGTAGCTGGGTTAGTCTAGTTCAGCAAAAGAAACAAGAAGTCCTGTGGCACTTTTAGAGTATGTCTACACTGGCAAGTTAGGTCAACTTAAGGATGATTAAGTCGACCTAAACAAAGCTGCATCCACACCTGGCTTTCCTTAAGTCGACTTAATAACTACCACTCTTTAGGTTGACTTAATGCCTAAGTCGACCTAAAACCTGTGTGGATGTCCTAAGTCTGCTTAATTCCCTAAGTTGACCTAGGGCTCGGGACAAGGGAGCTGGGCAAGAAGGAGCTACGACTTTCCGGGACAAGGAAGCTGTGGCTCCCCAACAAGCAGGGAGCCGCAGCTCCCTTTGGACTTAACACCTACCTGTGTGGATGCAGGCAGTCGACTTAAATTTCTAGTGTAGACTCTCTAAGTTGACTTAACAAGGTCGACTTTAAGTTGACAAGAGAGTCGACTTAGCTTTTCTAGTGTAGACATCCCCTTAAAGACTAACAAATTTATTTATCGCATGAGCTTTCATGAGAGAAAATCCCACTTCGTCAGATGCTTTGAAGATGGGGAAATTACAGAATGTTCCCCATCTTCAAAGCATCTGAAGTGGGATTTTCACCCATGAAAGCTCATTTGATAAATAAATTAGTTAGTCTTTAAAAGTGCCACAGGACTCCTTGTTTGTTTCAAAGAGAAGGACACCTTATTGTCCTCTAAGTGTACGTCCACACTGTGATAAAAAGGAGTGCAGCACAGCTGTGGCTGGCCCAGGTCACCTAACTTAGGCTCAGCCTTCAGGGCTATAAAATGGTAGGGTAGATGTTTGGATGTGGACTGGAGCCTGGGCCCTGAGACCTTATGGTGGGGTGGAGGGGAAGGTCTCAAAGCCAGCTCCAGCCAAAGCCCAGTACCTACACTGCAATTTAAAGCCTGAAAGCCTGAGTCCATTGACCTGGGCTCTGAGATTTAATGCTGTGAAGTTTTTTATCATACAGACGTACCCTAAGTATCACTCAACAAAGTGCTATCTGAGGTCATGTCTGATTTCCCATATGTGTACAGTCAGCTCTTCCTTGAATTAACCTTTTTTTCTCATCCAGCAAAACATACAATAACAACCAAATGGATGAAATGTAATGTTCATAAAATATTACAGCAGCTCCAATGTCCTTCACGGGGGGTAAACAGTATGAGAAATAAATAATCAGATCATCTAAATTTGGGCGCAGTTAGTAACACCAACAATCATAGAGCAATGATATAGTGTCCTGGACAGGGTAAAGATGGAAAACAGCACAAAGACTCAAGATGAAAAATGCCAGCTAATAATTTGTCTGCAGCGAGTTAATGAGTACTGAGAAGGAATTATGTCTGGTAGTACCTGGGAGCAGGAATAAGAGAAAATAGATGAAATTAAGAAAGAAAAAATATAGGCTGAATATCAGGAAGATAATGAGATCTATAGGACGTTCCCAAGGAATGGCATAAGCCACATCACTAGAGATGTTGAAACCACTGTAAAATGTATGGCAGGAGATACTGGCAGGGCGAGAGACTCACTCTCACATTCCCACAGGGAGCAAAAGCAGGCTGCAGAGGATCACTGCCATGCTCCCTTTCTTTATGCCTCATGGCAGCAGGGCCAAATTAACTCACAGACTACAGGGACGGAAGCCCCAGCCCGTGCGATAATCCAGCACCCCTGCTCAGCCACCACAGTGCTGGGGGAGGGGTGCTAGGAGGGACCTGCTGGGAGTGCTGGTGCTGGGGGGAAGGGTGGGACCCTGGGCCAGAGGCTGGGCACCGTTCTCTTGCCCCACCCCTGGGCTGGCTGGTCCACCCCCAGTGGGGGGAGGGGGCAGGCCAGGCAGGCCCTGCCCTGTTCAGTCCACTCTGGGGCCAGGGCCACCTGGCATATATGTGGCTCCAGTGCGGCCTTCCAGGGTCTGTGGCCCTGGAGGGCCGCACCGGAGGCCATGCTGTGTGCCAGCAGACAGTGGCCCCAACCCTGGAATGGAGTGGAGTGGAGTAGAGTGGAGTGGAGTGGAGTGAACAGGGCAGGCACACTCTGCCCCTGAGGGGGGACCAACCGGACTGGGGTGGGAGCACAGCTTCTTCCCCCCCTCCCCCCCCCATTGGTGAGGGTTTGGGGCCGCAGGGGGAGTGGCCTGGCTGGAGAACTGCAGGGGCTGAATTCAGCCCCTTTCAAGTAGAACGGGGGCCACGGAAGGTGTTGGAGAGCCTCTGCAGTGCTAGGGGTTAAAGGGGAGCCCACACAGGTTAAGGGGAGGAGCAGACCGACATGCGGAAACAGACAAGGAGAGGAAAGGATGGGAGAAGAAGAAGATCAGTGTGCAGAGACATACAGGAAGAGGACGGGGGAAGGACAGGATCAGCACGCAGGGACAGACAGGGAGAGGATGGGGAAGGACAGGAGCCCATGCGGAGAAAGGGAAGACAAGGGAGGGGGAGAAAGTGGAGCAGAGCCCATGGGGAAAGAGAAAGGAGGGGGCAGAGGGGCCTGCGAGTGGAAAGGGGAAGGGAAGGGGAGGAGAAGAAAGGAGCAGAGACCATGGGGAAAGGGGTCAGCGAGCCCACACAGCAGCATGGCACAGCAGGGGTCAGAGTGCTGATGTAGCTGGGGAAAGGAAGCCTGCAGGGGAAGGAGTCATGGAAGGGGTCAGAAAGCCCACACAGCATGGGGCCAGGGAAGGGGTCGGGTAGCCAATAGGGAAGGGGAGCATGCTCTGTGCCAGCTGGGAAAGGGGGTTGAGATCCTGAGTGGTGGGGAATGGGAGGAAGGGAGCTGGTGAGTGTTATGAGGGGGAAGGGAAGTAGTGGGGGTCCCATCACCTGGCCACATAGCTTCCTTCCTACCCCTGCCTTTCTCCTCCCCGCACTCCTGCCTTTCCCCTCCCCCCAACCCCTGCCCTTCCTACCATCCTCCATTGCCACCCCTCATGGCCACCTCCCACCCAGCTCCCCACTCTCCCCTGCCACACAACTGCCCTTGCTCTCCCCTGCCATGGTTCCCTTTCCATCCCTCCCATCTCTACCTTCCCTCTCTTCTCCTGCTCTGCCCCCCCTGCCACCCCACTCCATCCTCCCTGGCAAGCCCTGCCCTTCCCCTGCTCCCTACTCACCCCACACACTTTCTTCTATCACCCCAAATGCCTTCCCGCACTCCCTTGCTGTGCCACGCTCTCCAACCACCTGTACAAACTGAAGCATCTTGGGGGAAAAAAGCCTGTTTCAACTTTTCACAAAATGTGGTTTTATTAACTAGTGAAAATGTGTTGTGTACAGTTGTGAAAGTGACACTTACTTATATAAAAGCTGCTGTAGGCAGAATGGATATTATTTGAGAATTGTGTTTAGGTATGAAAAGCAAGTTTTTACTTTTACAGAATCAAACTGAATTTGTAAACTGGTGTTTATTTTTTGACTGTTTAAATTTGATTAATAGTAAGATCAATTTCGACTATGCCTTATCTATCCAAAATTTGCTTACTGGCCCTCTGATTGAGAAAAGATTTGCAATGTGGCCCCTCACCCAAAAAGGTTGGACACCCCTGAACAAAAATATCCTAACTTCATCTTTAATTTCTTCTTATAATTAATATTAAAGGACAATAGGGAAAGAACAGTCCAAGAATATTTAAATAAGTTAAATGGGTTCAAATCAACAGGACTTGATGAAATTCACCCTAGGCTACTCAAGGAACTACCTTAATATGAATGCACCTCTCCCATTTCAGCTCCTGCAAATGTAGGCTGGTAAGCTCTCCTGGTGAATAATACAGCACACAAAGTATATAAGTGTACCTTTGCTGTGTTTCTTCCTCAAAGTCTAAGTACAAGCAAGTATAGCAGCAGGTGGATGGAAGCCCCTGCCTGCTTGCTTTCCTCTTTGGATTCACTATTTGATGAGTTAATCACTTCATTAGCTCATCAGGCTCACTACATTCCCTTCCAGCCCTCATCAAACTACTAGCATTCTCCTGTGCTAATCATACCTAAAGCCCTATATAATCGAAAAGATCAGAATGCAGGCTTCCAAAGGGCTCTCTTTCTAGCTGCTAACAGCAACCTGTCACACTGAAACAGTTATCTTTGAGAATTCATGGAAGTTGGGTGAGTTCTCAGAGGTACCTTTTTGCCCTGGTTGGTGCTAGAGTCAAGAAACTCTGAAGAATGGGATGCACCATAGAACTTTCAGGCCACCTGTTTGTTAAAAAATGTTGAGACTTAACTCTTTTTTGTCTGTTTCTACTTGTGTCAGCTTCAACAGCTGCTTATGCGTTGCTCTGGCCATGGGTATTGAAAAAGTACAACAGCATTTCATCCACAAATCATTCTCTTGACCAGGGCCCCTAAATCATTGTCTGATACGGGGGAATCCATTCCTACCCAAAGTAATCCTCCACAGCTGGGTAAGCCAGCTGTATTTTGCATTGGGGTGAAAACACAAATGGACTGTAGCAGGGGGTAGGATGTGGTTTGAAATCATCAAAAGACAGGAGAGAGGTTCCCAGGCTAGAAGGAACTTAGGAGTTCTGGAAGCAGAGAGCCTATTTCACACTGGCTAACACCAATATAACTCCATTGATTGATATCAGTGAGAATCAGGAGTGTTATCAGAATCTGGCCTGGAGTTTTGCTTGGCTGTGTCCTGCTTGGCTAAGTAAATGCTAGAATTAACAGGTCCTCATTTTTATATCAAGGAGGCTGGTAGAGTAGGGGGAGGTAGGTGGATTCATACGTGACTTATAAGAAGGATGCACCCTCCTTCCTCCCCCCCCCCCCCCACACACACACACACAGAAGAAACAAATAGTATTTGGATGCAGAAACTATGGGCCAGATGCCCTGTTTTACGCTAGCTGAGCATCTGCGTTGACTTCAGTAGAGCATCACAAATTTACACCACTTGGGGGTCTGCTCCTAGGGCCATTAACTGAACTTGATGAAACTGTTCAATGTTTTTTCCACAAGCTTTTCTGTGTTGATTTCATGCCATCCGATTTCATTTTCCACTGAAACTGAACAAAACAGTGGGTTTTCCACTGAAAATAGAGCAGCGTTCCAATTTCAGAATTAGACCCTGGAATTGGGAAGCACAGTAGCTCAGAATGGACTCGTTTTCACTCCAACATTTTTCAAGCAAAACCATTCACAAAAATCATTAAAAACCACGTCAGCACATTTGTGAAGAGACTAGAAAATATTAATTAGTTTTGCCCTGTTTGCAATGAATATTTTAGACGCCTCTACTTTTATTGACTTTTAAGCCTCTGTATTTAATCTTTTAAAATAAAAATGTGAGGCACTGCAATCTAGCTAAATCAACCCTGAGCTTCTCAGAGGGAATAGGTCTGACATACTGCTTACAGAGTGGCTTGCCTCAACTTGAAGCTACTACAATCATAAATAAGGATAAAATGTCAATGCCTATTTTAAGTTCAATGGTTATGCCACCTTTTATGCAGTTTTAAGCTTTTGGGACTTTAGGGGGAAATATTCCTTCTTTGGGAGATATGTTGGAATGCAATAGATGTTTATAGTTTTCCTACTCCTGATGGCAGAAATAGCTGGTGATGGGCTGTTAGAAAATGAAAGCCAGATATTCAGCTGAAGTAAATTGATGTAGCTCCACTGAAGTCACTGAAATCAAAGGAGTTACTAATTTTTTCTCTTAGAGGATCCACCCCTGAAATTACACATAGTTTAGTCTTGAGAAGTTAGTTAAATCCTGGTGCTTTTTGATTTGTATATTTTTCTTCTCCTTTTTGGCTCAAAAGCAAAGAGGAAACCGGTAAACCTCCAGAGGGAAAATATGTAATGTGTTCATTCAATGTATTTCATCAGTGATTTAGATGATGGCATAGAAAGCACACTTAAAAAGTTTGCCAATGATACCAAGCTGGGAGGAGTTGCAAGTGCTTTGGAGAATAGGATCACAATTCAGAATGATTTGGACAAACTGGTGAAATGGTCTGAGGTTAATAGGATGAAATTCAATAAAGACAAGTGCCAAGTACTCCACATAAGAACAATCCATTGCACACATACAAAATGGTCAATGACTGCCTAGGAAGGAGTACTTCGGAAAGGGATCTGGGTGTCATAGTGGACCACAAGCTAAATATGCGTCAACAGTGTAACACTGTTGCAAAAAATGCAAACACCATTCTGGGATGTATTAACAGGAGTATTTTAAGTAAGACATGAGAATTAATTCTTCCGCTTTACTCTACCCTAATTAGGCCACAACTGAAGTATTGTGTCCAGTTCTGGTCGCCTCATTTCAGGCAAGATGTGGACAAATTGGAGAAAATACAGAGAAGAGCAACACAAATGATTAAAGGTCTGGAACATTTGACTTTTGAGGGAAGATTGAAAGAGCTGGGTTTGTTTAATCTGGAAAAGAGGAGACTGAGAGGGGACATAACAGTTTTCAAGTACCTAAAAGATTGTCATGGGGAGGAGGGAGAAAAATTGTTCTCCTTAACCACCGATGATGGGACAAGAAGCAATGGGCTTAAATTACAAGGGAGGTTTAGGTTGGACATTAGGAAAAATTCCTAACTGTCAGAGTGATTAACCACTGGAATAAGTTGCCTAGACAGGTTGTGGAATCTCCATCACTGGAAGTTTTTAAGAGCAGGTTAGACAAACACCTGTCAGGGATGGTTTAAGAGGGTACTTGGTCCTGGCATGAGTGCAGGGGACTGGACTTGATGACATCGCATGGTCCTTCCAGATTGCTAGGGATGAAAACCTGTCTCTCTGATGTTTCCTAAAAATCATTGGCTTTTCACAGATGCTCTTCTGAATGGAATAAAGTTTTAGAGCATGCCGTTTTGGAGATATGACACAAAAGCATTACAAGACTTTGCAAAAACTGTTTTTGAGTCTCATAGCTCAAAAACAATTTCTCTAATTCACCTCAAATTTTGTTAAAAGAAAATCTACTCTGTTGGACTGTCCACTACCTACACATGAAAAATGTAAAGTGTACTGGATCTCCTGATAAGAAATTTGGGACCAGGAAGACCCAAGGCAGGCTTATTATTGAAAGCTTATCAGCACCTCAAGTAGTAAAAATATTCCCTCTCTCATTAAAATAACCTGTAGACAAAACACTATACAGCAAAATGGTTTTAACGTAAAAAGTTCCAGGTAGAAAAGGCACTTAAATGGCCAGATTAGAAATAAGGTATGTATTTTTAACAGTGAGCATAATTAACCAGGGAAAAAACTTATGAAGGGCTATGGCAGATGCCCTATCACTAGAAATTTTTAAATCAAGAGTGGACATTTTTTTCTAAAAGATGTGCTCTGGTTCAAACAGAAATTTGGGGAAGTTCTATGGCCTGATATAGAGGAGGTCAAACTAGATGGCCAGAAGGGACCAGCGGGGCCTTATAATCCATTCAATATATGAATAAACTAACATGGGGTTCTTAGTTAAATTTTACTATAGCCAGGTTGAGCATGTTCAGAAGCAAAACAAAGATACAGCATCAACATAACCAGTAGTTAGCCCCAAAGGCAGCTTCACGGTTGATAGCATAATCAGCAATGGAATCAGCCAAACAGCTCACAGCAGGATCAACTATGCCGCCAGAAGCTGGAAAGATATATTCCAGAGAACTTGTCCTAATGGTGCTCAATCTGCCAACATACCTCATGTGTAGCCACAGCTGTTAACACTGCTATTTAATAGGGTACAACAGAAGGAGGAGGAAGCATCATCAAATCAGTATTTCTGCTCACATTGGTGTCTTTTTCAGTTTTGCTTTGAGAGGCTGACAAAATCCAGGTTGTTAATAGTAGAGGCTACAGCATGTAGCACATGAGGAAGTTTTTGCTTTAATCATGTTGGGTGGGATGGAGTACTTGTGGCTTGGGGAGGCCTCAGGAGTGTTCAGACAAGCATCTGAACAACACACCTAAGTCAGAGTACCTAATTATACAACGAAGGATATGTGATTTTATTTTAGTAAAGCATCTATTAGAAGACATTCCTTCAGAACAATAAAGATCTTAAATGCAACATTTCTTAAATAGAAATAAAAAACCTTTTTTTCTTCAGCTGATACAGTACATATTGACATAAGCATACTTGACATACCCTCCTATCCCCCAGCTTCAGTCTCCCTAAATTTCAGTGTGGTTATGTGTTCGCTGCAAAAAAAAGATGGGGGAGGGGGGAGGTTGGTTGTTTTTTGTTTTGTGTTTTACCACAGAATAACTAACATGTATTCCCTATACTGGTGTAAAATCTTAGCGGGGCCAGGGCATGACTAGAAACTATAGTTTTACTACAAGATGAATTAGGCAAGGTCAGCCGTGAGTGCAGACATGGAGTTCACCTCATCTAGGCTATGTCTACACTTGTAATTTTAAGTCAACTTTAACTAAGTCGACTTTAATTTGACTTAGTTAAGTCGACTTAGTGAGTCTACACTTAAAATTAAAGTCGACTTTGGGGGGAACTTACAAAGTCGACCTAGAGCGTCCACATTGGATGCCTAGGTCGACTTCTAGGGGCTAGGGGGACCTAGGGCAGGTCCACGGGGGCAGGAGGGACACCCCTTGCCCAGTGCCAGGGAGCTCAGCCTTTGCCCCATTGTACATAGGTACAATGGGGCAAAGGGGGACAGGGACCTTGGCAGGGCATAGGGCAGGGTGGGCAGGGCTCTGCCCTGTCCTGTGGGGGGGGGCATGCCAGGCTCCCACTGTGCCCTCCCCCCCCCGGCAGGGAGGGCATTGGTGTAGTCCTGGGGTAGCCCTAAGTCGACTTATGGCTATCTCATGTCTACACTGGCTTAAGTCAACTCTAGGGAGTCGACTTAAGCCTTAAGTCGAATTTAAAGGAGGTGTTATAAAGTCGATTATATTTTCCTTAAGTTGACTTAAGCAAGCTGCTTAAGTCATCTTAACGAAAGTGTAGTGTAGACGCAGGGTAAATTAAGTCGACTTAAGCTTGCTTAATTTACTTAATTTACAAGTGTAGACACAGCCCTAGTTACCATATGGTAAACATTAGAAGTGCCTTCTCTCCACTATTTTACAGTGTGATTGCTAATGCAAGTTATTAGGGCAATGAATATAGAGCATAAGAATTGAAAGCAGAGTGGATGGGGCCAGGTTAAGGGGCTGCAGGAACAAACATTCTGATGAGAAACCTTATTACAAGTTAATTCACTCATCCACCTATTAAAAATAATGTAGGCAAACCAAGACCTTATTCAGGCACAGCCTTACTATGCATCATGAGCTTACTAGTTCATTTATCCATGGACCCCAAAAAAATCATCCCTCCCCACCAATCATGGAAAAATACAGACTTCTGCCTTGCTACATTCATAGATCATTTGGACAAACATCTTACTCTCACTACAGACGCAGACATATACTATAAGCATTTTTAACTGAAGTGGAGGCAGTAACGTTTCCAATGAACTTTATTTCTAGTCTTCCAGCAAAAAAACAGTGCTTCAAACACCTCCTACATCTTTATCACAAGTGAATACAAATTAATAGACATCATGGGCTGAATTCTGTCCTGACTTACATTGACTGAAACCCCACTAACTTCAGTACATTTTCATGGGATGTGAGCATGTATGGAATATAAACAGTGGTGATCTCTGGTATCAGCTAACGGCAACATTACAAGGGAAAGTGCATTCTTTTCTTCAGTTATCATGATGACAGAAATGGACCTGATTCTCCTAAGTTATTTGTGTTTTATGTCATTGTAACTTTATTGCTTCACCAACATACATGGCTTTAATATTGATTTATACTGGTGTAGCTAAGAGGCCAGCCAGAACTACTTACTGGACCAAGCAGAAACAAATATCCTGATCAAAACTGATTTTTTTTCTCACTGTGCTAGATTTCAAAGGAAAGGATTAATCCATCCCTTGCTTTTGTAACTATAACTTATGTGCTCACCTTTCGGCATCGGTTTTGAGAAGACGTTTAGTGCAGCTAAGGAAAGGAAGATTCATGTAAACCCAATATTGAATTTTGATTAAATTGCTTGTGCATCCCTTTCACATTCATTATTTGTGAACATTTGCACACTCAACCATTCCTTGTTCTAATACACTTTAAAAATGGAGTTTCTAAGCTCAAATATTTTTTTGAAAAGTGAATTTCACAGTCAGAATCCATAATTAGACTCCAGTGCTGCACACATCCATGTGCTTGACTAGAAATATCTGAGTAGTCATTTGAAACCAAAGGGATTATTTATTGGAATTTTAATATGAGAATTTTCCTGTCTATTAGCAAAAGCTATATGAACAGGAAAGGAGACACAAATTCAGCAAATGAATTACTTTGTGTAAATTATTCATTAAACTATCTTCTATAGTTTTGCCAGTGACAAAAGAACTAATTGAAGCTGTGACTGAAGCTTGCCAATACAGATGAGCTAACCACTCCAAAGTTTAAACTATTAATTTATTTCCACAAAAAGTCTGTCACTAATAGAGGAGAAATGTTTTGTATTTATTCTCTTCCTCAGAAGGGTGATGTAGGGCATTCAGTTTGAGACAATATTATCTAGTGTATGCATAGATGGGAACCAGGACTTCCTGAGTTTTAATATTACTTCTACCACTGACTCATACGGTCTTGAGCAAGTTACTTAAATTCTCTGTGCTTAAATGGCCCCTTCTATACAATGGGAACAATAAATTTTAAGTCATTTGGGTATTATGAAGATGGATGTATTTTAATGTTTCTAATACATCTTGTAAATTCTCTCTATTATCCACCCTGGTATCTTTGCTTCCATTTTTCTTCTCCACATCAAACACTAACTATAAAATTAATTATTATTTGTACTACAGTAGTCTCCAGAGGACTTAACTGATTTCTAGGCCTTTTCTGCACAAAGACATACCCTATGTCTACACTGGAGCTACAGCTGTAATTACCAACTTGGGGAGAGATAGTAAACAACCTCAGATCTAAAAAGAGAAGTGTTGCCAAAGCATCACAAGTGGCCAGACAGATTAACTACACAAGTATGATCCCATCAAAAAACCTAGGTCCGTTCTGTGGCAGGTAGTCTGGCCCACTGCTCGCATCCCCACAGATACATTTCTATTTTTAGTATACTTGCTCGATCAGCACTAACGTTGGTATATCTGTCAGGCTGGAAATTACATCTCCAGCATACTCAGAACCAAGGTGAAAGATGATCCCAGCCTGAAGATGTTATACTTTAAATAGACAGGACAGACAAAGTGAATATTATCTCCATTTTTACATTGTGGGAACTGAGGCACAGCCCTGTATCCTTGGAAGTTTTTAAATGCCTCAGTCCCCTGGATTTCAATGTGAGTTACATGTTTAGGGTATTCATGTACAAGGTTTGTACTATAGTTGAACCAGGTCTTGTGAGTGCTAATATACTATACCTTACCCACAAAACCATTCTTCCTCTCTTGAAAGTAAGTTTAAGTTGATAATTTTTAAAAGTTGTGGGTAGAGATTTGAATATTACAGTGCTTATACAACCTGAATCTTGACAGGTTTGCAAACCACTGAGTAAAATCTCATTCACAGTTTGGAATTAAACCTGTGATGCATCTTATATTTATCCATTGGAAGAAGAGAAAAAGAAGTAAATATTTTACAAAGGAATACAGACTGAGATAAAGGCATGGTAAAAAAAAAAGTTATACATTAAATAATTTCACAGACTAATAAAAAAAAAAAAGCACTTTGGAAAAGAAAATATCTTCATGCTGACCAGATACTATTGTAACTATTATTATTTTGTGAAATCTGACCCCTCCCTACTGGGCTGATTTGCACAGACTAATATGGGAAAGAAATAACTTTTATCTTGAACCATTCCAGTTTTTAAAACAAAGTATTGTAATCCTGCAACAGCTGTCATTTTCAAATTAATATCTCCTTTCATGCAATTCATTCCTGCCATCATAAAGCTTCCCCAAATTAAACAGCTGCCCAGGTGGAAAAATAATTTATTTTATGTGCAAATGTTTGTTATATAAAAATATACTGATGTTGAATACTCAACCAAAATATATTTAATTATAAAAATATTTTAAATCTCACTAAAAGAAGCAGTTCTCACAGTGTCTGATTATCCTCACTTCCACCAATGGAAATTAGGAGCCAATGGAGTTTCACCAGTTTAAGACGAGCAAAAAGTAAGAGGGAAATTAGACGCAGGAGCTATGTTTTCAGCTAGGGTGAATTGGTGTAACTCATTTGAACTTAGTGGAGCAAAGGTGATCTATACCAGCTGAAAATCTGCACCATGATATGTCAAAAATGAAGTTAGATACATTCTTTCTGAGTCTGCTTTCTATAGACTTTGTTTTCTTTTATTCTCATTCTTTACTTTTTATTCTTACTTTTGATTGCTCAACTGTGCTTTTCAACATTCTTAAAGTTTTCAGCAGAGATGACTGTTGTACGCCATTAAAAAATCTGAGGTGGTGCAGTTAATCTTCTTTGATCTCAATGTCCTCCTCCTCTTCCCCCCTTTCCCCCCTCTCCACCAATGTTTCTGAAGATCTCTTGGCAGAAGTAATGCATTTTCTGGGCAAACTGTTTCACCTTGTTTAAAGTGATATTTTTACTATTTTTGTTGATGATAAATTTCGCAGTATCCTCTTTGTAAATTAATTTATTTTAATCTTTGAAACATTGCTTTTATTTCTATTTAAAATCCTCCTTATCCTCAACCAAATGTATAAGAACAAAGGGTTGAGCAAACCAGTTTCGAAACAGTGAGAACTGTTTTAGAGCTCTGATCATGTATCAGACAAAATCTGAAATTCTTTGAAGAATCAGATCAGTTTGCTTAAGAAAATCTACTTAAAAACCCAGATCAAGATCAATCCTGTACTAAACTAGGTATTGTTGCTTTAGCTATTATCTTACAAACTTTATTGATGGTCTCAATGAATCTATATGCTCCTTAGAAATGTCATATGAACTTTGGTGTCTTGGGGGTTGGAAGATCACAATGTATTCCTTTCCTCAGCCAAGTGAATGATGGAGAAATATGACATCTGGAAATAGCATCTGAGATGGTAGATCAGAAGACAGTTCAAACCTTCTGGCGAGACTCTATGGGTGCATCTACACTTGTAAATTAAGTCGATTTAAGCTTGCTTGAGTCAACTTAATTTACTCTGCGTCTACACTACACTTTCCTTAAGTTGACTTAAGCAAACTGCTTAAGTCATAGAATCATAGAATAATAGGGATGGAAGGGACCTCATGAGGTCATCTAGTCCAACCCCCTGCTAAAAAGCAGGACCACTCCCACTCCCACTAAATCACCCCAGCCAGGGTTTTGTCTAACCGGATCTTAAAAATCTCCAAAGATGGAGATTCTACCACCTCCCTAGGTAACCCATTCCAATGCTTCACCATCCTCCTAGTGAGAAAGTTTTTCCTAATATCCAACCATGACCTCCCCAGCTGTAATTTGAAACCATTGCTCCTTGTTCTGTCCTCTGTTACCATTGAGAACAGCCTACCTCCCTCTTCTTTGGAGCACCCCTTCAAGTAGTTGAAGGTTGCTATCAAATCTCCCCTCAGTCTTCTCTTCTGTAGACTAAATAAGCCTTAAGGAAAATAAAGTTGACTTTGTTAAACCTAGTTTAAAGTCGACTTTAGGCTTAAGTCGACTTTCTAAATCGACTTAAGCCAGTGTGGATGCAGAGTAGCCCTAAGTTGACTCTAAGTCGACTTAGGGCTCTTCAGGACTCCCCCACTGGCCTCCCTGCTGGGGGGTGGCACAGGGGGAGCCTGGCATGCCCCTGAGCAGGGTCCCTGTCCCCCTTTGCCCATTGTACCCAGGTACAATGGGGCAAAGGCTGAGCCCCCTGGCACTTGGCAAGGGGTGCCTCCCCTGCCACCATGGACCTCTCCCAGGTCCACCTAGCCCCTAGAATTCAACCTAGGCATCCAGTGTGGACGCTCTAGGTCGACTTTGTAAGTTCCCCCCTAAGTCGACTTAAAATTTAGGTATGGACAATTTAAGTCAACTTAGCTAAAGTCGACCTAAATTAACAAGTGTAGACATAGCCTATGATCTTTGGATCAGGCAGTGATTAAAGATGAAGGCGGGGAGGGAAGTGGGTTGAAAAGTGTCATGGAGAAAAAGAAAATAGGAATCAGAGAGATCAGCTAGAGAACAGATTCTTCTTTCAGGGGAAGAAAAGAGGAAATAAAGTGGAATTGAAACTTTAGAAGGAGATCTTCAAAGGAGACATGGGTGCTTAATCTTGGGTCCTTTTTTGAAAATTCCAGCCTCCCAGGAATAAGCTGTGGAAGAGCTAGGGTGTTGTCAGAAAGGTTGGGCTGTGTCGGGGAAAGAAGGATGGATAATAATGAAGGGAAAAGCAGAAAAGACCTCAGCTAGAAGTTGATAAATTCATTTAAATCTTCTTCATGCTTGGGTTCAGTGGGTTATAGGGGAACCTTGAAATATAAATCATTTCTCAATCTTCCTTATTGAAGTGACTGATTTAGGTTTAAGGGAGAGATCCACTGTTGCTGGAAATTGGCATTGCTCCGTGGACTATAGTTGAGGATTTGCCCGTGGAAATCAAGTAGGCTTTTTTACTAGAGCTAGATGAAAAATCAAAGAAATTGTTTTGTGAAAAGTTGATGAAAAGTGTCTTCCCTTTTTTCTTCCAAAAATATTTGAGTTTGTGATTACCTTTACCTTATATTATCTTTTGGAAGTTTTTTGTAAGCTCCTGAGACCATCACTTTCCTTCTTTCCCTACCCCCACCCTTGTTCCATACTTCTAAAATGTGCTCTATTGCATAAAAGTTGACCAAGAAATAAAAATGGAAAACATAATACTCAACTGTGACATGACAAGCTCTTGTAAATATATTGTGGGTGAAAACAAGCAAGGCTGAATATTATATATTGTGTGAACAGGCACTCATAAACTCAGTGGAGTAACTGTGTATATTATTTTTATAAATTGTTCCTTTTCTGTTGTAAAGTTAGCATGCTTGGATTTTGATTGTTTCTTTTCAATTCTTTAAGCAGAGAGCACGCCACTTCGGACAGAGTGTTACTGTGGTGCTCAGAAACCCAACTCAGGGCAGACTGCAAGAGGGAAACCTGGGGGAAGGGATGGAACTTGGGGGATGCTGGGGCTGTAACAGCAGGAATAAAAGAGGGGGTAGTTGGAACTGGGGGCAGGGGTCAAATAATTGTTTATTTCTTGATAAAGTCATAATACCTCAGGTGAGTGGGGAAGGACGACACCGGAAGAAATTGCAAGGGGGAAGATGCGACAGGAGGGAGAATCGACAGGGCAAAGTAGGGCAATGGGCCCGGTATCTTAGGTGCCTGTACACAAATGCGAGGAGCCTGGGAAACAAGCAGGAAGAATTGGTAGTACTGGCACAGACAAGGAACTATGATATAATTGGAATAACAGAAACGTGGTGGGATAACTTGCATGACTGGAGCACTGCCATGGATGGATATAAATTGTTCAGGAAGGACAGGCAGGGAAAAAGGGGGGGAGGAGTAGCGTTATATGTAAAAGAGCTGTACGACTGCTCGGAGCTCCACTATGAAAGTGGAAACAAGATGGTTGAAAGCTTGTGGGTTAAGTTTAGGGGAGAATGCAACAAGGGGGATGTTGTGGTGGGTGTCTGCTACAGACCACCAGACCAGAAAGAGGAGGTGGATGAGGCGTTCTATGGACAACTAACAGAAGTTTCCAGATCGTCGCAGGCCCTGGTTCTTATGGGGGACTTCAATTATCCTGATGTCTGCTGGGAAGATAATACAGCAGTGCACAGGCAATCCAGGAAGTTTTTGGAGAATATTGAAGACAACTTCCTAGTACAAATGCTGGAGGAACCAACTAGGGGCCTTGCACCTCTAGACCTATTGCTCACAAACAGAGAAGAATTGATCGGGGAAGTAGAAGTAAATGGCAACCTGGGCAGCAGCGACCATGAGACGGTAGAGTTCAGGATCCTGATCAATGGAAGGAAGGAAAGAAGCAGAACACACACCCTGGACTTCAGAAAAGCAGATTTTGGCTCCCTTAGGGAGCTGATGGGCAGGGTCCCATGGGAAGCTGATCTGAAGGGGAAAGGTGTCCAAGACAGCTGGCTGTATTTTAAAGAAACCCTGTTAAAGGCACAGGAAGATAACATTCCGATGTGCAGAAAGAACAGCAAATGTGGACGGCGACCAGCGTGGCTTAGCAGGGAACTCTGCGGGGAGCTGAAACATAAAAGGGAAGCTTACAAGAAGTGGAAGCTTGGACAGATGACAAGGGAGGCGTATAAAGATATTGCTCGGGACTGCAGGGATCAAATCAGAAAGGCCAAAGGACAATTGGAGTTGCAGCTAGCAAGAGATGTGAAGGATAACAGAAAGGGATTCTATAAGTATATCAGCAACAAGAAAAGGATCAGAGGTGGTGTAGGTCCCTTACTGAGTGGGGCAGGCATCCTCGTGGAGGATGATGCGGAAAAGGCTGAAGTACTCAATGCTTTTTTTACTTCAGTCTTCACAGGGCGGGCCAGCTCCCAGGCTACTACACGGGGTAACGCGGACTGGAGAGAAGAGTGGCCCTCAGTGATGGAAAGTCAGGTTAGGGAACACTTAATGAAATTGGAAGTGCACAAGTCCATGGGGCCGGATGAACTGCATCCGAGGGTGCTGAGGGAGTTGGGGGAAGTGATTGCAGAGCCGCTGGCCATTATCTTTGAGAACTCGTGGCGAACGGGGGTGGTCCCGGAGGATTGGAAAAAGGCAAATATAGTACCTATCTTTAAGAAAGGGAAAAAGGAGGATCCGGGGAACTACAGACCGGTCAGCCTCACCTCAATCCCTGGGAAAATCATGGAGCAGGTCCTCAAGGAATCCATCCTGAAACACTTGGAGGAAAATAGAGTGATCAGGGACAGTCAACATGGATTCACCAAGGGCAAATCGTGCCTGACCAACCTGATTTCCTTCTATGATGAGATGACTGGATTTGTGGATGCGGGAAGAGCCGTTGACGTGATATACCTTGACTTTAGCAAGGCTTTTGATACGGTTTCCCACAACATTCTCGTTGGCAAGTTAAGGAAGTATGGGTTGGATGAGTGGACCGTAAGGTGGATCGAAAACTGGTTAGATCAACGGGCTCAGCGGGTAGGAATCAATGGCTCGATGTCTGGTTGGCAACCGGTAACGAGTGGAGTGCCCCAGGGGTCGGTCCTGGGGCCGGTTCTATTCAACATCTTCATTAATGATCTTGATGATGGAATAGACTGCGTGCTTAATAAGTTTGCGGATGACACCAAGTTGGGGGGAATGGTAGATACTCTGGAGGGCAGGGACAGGATCCAGAGAGACTTGGACAAATTGGAACAGTGGGCCGAAAGAAACCTCATGAGATTCAACAAAGACAAGTGCAAAGTCCTGCACTTAGGACGGAAAAATCCCATGCACTGCTACAGGCTGGGGACCGATCAGCTAAGTAGCAGCGCTGTAGAAAAGGACCTGGGAGTTACGGTGGACGGGAAGATGAATATGAGCCAACAGTGTGCCCTTGTTGCCAAAAAGGCCAATGGCATATTAGGCTGCATCAGTAGGAGTATTGCCAGCAGATCGAGGGATGTGATAATTCCCCTCTATTCGACACTGGTCAGGCCGCATCTGGAGTACTGTGTCCAGTTTTGGGCTCCCCACTACAGAAAGGATGTGGACAAATTAGGAAGAGTCCAGCGGAGGGCAACAAAAATGATTAGGGGGCTGGGGCACATGACTTATGAGGAGAGACTGAAGGAACTAGGCTTATTTAGTCTAGAGAAGAGAAGACTGAGGGGAGATTTGATAGCAACCTTCAACTACTTGAAGGGTTGCTCCAAAGAGGAGGGAGCTAGGCTGTTCTCGAGGGTAACAGAGGACAGAACAAGGAGCAATGGTTTCAAATTACAGCTGGGGAGGTCAAGGTTGGATATTAGGAAAAACTTTCTCACGAGGAGGGTGGTGAAGCATTGGAATGGGCTATCTAGGGAGGTGGTAGAATCTTCATCTTTGGAGGTTTTTAAGGCTCGGTTAGACAAAACTCTGGCTGGGATAATTTAGGGGGAGTGGTCCTGCTTTTTAGCAGGGGGTTGGACTAGATGACCTCGTGAGGTCCCTTCCAACCCTATTATTCTATGATTCTATGATAAATAGGGCAGACAAACCCACAAACTGGTGGTTTATTCTGTAATTAGTCACCAAGCCAGTAACCAAACAGCTTCTATAATACCATACTAGTTAATCAGAAGTCAAATACAGTCCCATTTAGGCAATCTAGCCTTTGGCTTTCAAGACAGCCAACTCTAATATAGTGAGGAGTCATTGAAAACCTTATTCACCATACTTGTAGTCCTGCCAATCCTAATGGACTAGACACATTGCCCACCAGATTAATGAATACTCCAGATCTTACCCAAAAATGCCCTTACAGCCAATCCTTAATAATTAATTCTAAGATGTATTAATACAAGAAAAATTATATATGAGTAAGTGATCAATATGCATACAAATGTGTGTAAAATCCTTAGGTCAGTTTCAAAGCAGAGATGGTAAGGCTCTGATCTGTAAAAAGTCTTTCTGGAATCAGTTGAAAAGGTTATAGAGCAATAAGCAGTCCAGAAATAGAGTTGTTTAAAGTTCTTCCATGAGAATTTGGAGTAAATTTGGAAATCTCGGTCTTGCGGTTTAGACCATTCCCGTCAGACCTGTGATAAAAAGGATCAGGCCCAAAGCTCTATAACAAGCTGATAAGCTTCTTGACAGCAATTTTCAAAGCAGAACCTTTCCTGTATGAAGAATGGACTGCGCATATTGTTACTTCTATTTCCCATGCATACACAGGTAAATCAGCTGTTTTCATTCACGTATTGCAATTAGACATTCAAACTATTAAGGCAGTTAATTATGACAAAGATAATTAAACTGAAGGCAATGTAAATTATATTAGTTTTTGTAGTATTTTTTACATCTTTGATCTTTGAATCAGTAGAATACAGTAGAGAGGCAGCATGAGACAGGAACAGGATTTCAACATCTACAAGCTAATTTGATCACAGTGTTAAACTTCTAACAATATATAACTAAACTCAGAAAAATACACTTAGCATCTGCCTTTGCTTCTCTTAGAAATACAAAACAGTGAGCTGGAGATTGCTACCCTGACTAAAATATGTTTGATATCTCACACAAGCAGATTCTTGATTTACAATTGTAATGCCTCCCACCAAGTTCCTATGGGTCATACACACATTGGCTGCTCTGTCATTGTCACATTGAACTTTTCATGAGAGATGTGTGCATCTCATCTCCTCAGAATTGTCCCCTGTCTTCTCTGGGTTGTGAGGGGTGACTCTCTTTTGGAAATAAATGCATTCCAAAATCTAAGGAACAATGAATGCTGATTATGGAAGGTGAGAGGCAATAACAAATCAGTCAGGCTGTTTACATTTCACACTGGGGACAGGGCCCTCTTACTCCTCTACATAAGCTTTCCAGGTGGCTGTTTAGGAGGAGACCAGCCTGCAGATGACTGCTATGACCCACCCTGAACAGGTGGCTGAAAAGGAGTGGGAAATGGAAAGAGATTTGGCTCTGATTCTGCAATGAACTGGCCAGCGTAACTGCGCCAATCAATGAAAACTATCCCAGGTGTCATGAAGGTGCAACGTACATTCCATTTCTGAAAAAGAGGGGATGAACTGGGATGCAGATTGAGGCTCTTGGAATCTCATGCCATGAAATAGTCCTAGGCCAGGCAGTGTTACCTAATGGATAAGGTACTGGACTGAGAGACAGGAGGCCTCCTTTCTATTCCCAGTTCTGCCAATCCTTTTTTGCCTCCTGAAGCAATTCTCCCCCCTCCCCTCCCCACTCTTGTCCCCATTTCCTCTCCCAACCTCTGTATCTCTTCTCCATTTAGTTTGTAAACTCTCTAGAGCAGGGATCATCTGTCATTCAGGGTAGGTACAGTGCTTAGTACAGTGGGTTCCAGATTTCTGCTGCAGTTTCTAGTTTCAACTGTAATACATATAATAAGTCATGCATAAAACAGGGAGACCCATTCTGGCTTGCCAAATTAGGCATTTTTGAATAAGTGAAATTAATTTTAAAAGTACAAGATATTTTTATTTATAGACACATCCATTGTGCTCTTCACCCTAGCAACTGAGTGAACACTTAGGAAATTGTAAACAGACTATACTTTGTTCTTTTATGTTGACAAATGTAATTTTAGTTTTTAATTATTTAAGGATTTTTAATGATTGAAAACAGTAATTCATAGTAGTCTACTAAATTTATTGTTGTACATTTTCGGAAAGTAATGAAGTCTTAGTAATCGGAGATCTGACTGTAGCTTTCTGCTATTTAATCTTTTATGAGGAATGAGGTAGAGATGTCCATGTTTTTTTCTGTGAGCATGATTGTGTTTGCAAATTGCACAAGTGGGAAATAGTGTGGTTCTGCCATAGATGACCAGGTAATAAATGTGTTCTACTTTGAGAGGCTAAGGAGCACATTTAGTTTGTATAATTTTCCCATTTGTCTTTAAAATTTCCTGTCCTTCCTTATGCTACTGCAGTTCCTCCAGTGGAAGCGATAATGTAAATAGAGTTAGGGTAAGGGTTACCACAATGTTCTCTAATGCTGCTCCAAGTTGGTCTAGACAATACAGTCCTAAAAATATTTTCAGAGGGAACCTCACCTACACTAGAACTCTCTCTGCTACTCTATACACGGAGCTGCACCATTAACAGCAATGGTGTGAAAATTTAGGGGGGAAAGCTGTCATATATATATATATATATATATATATATATATATATATATATATATATGGCCTATGATGTCGTCGTCTTGTTTTTGAATAACATTTTCCATCTTATGGAGTCCACTGCAGTCGTCAAAGTTGGCCTTATTGTTTGGAAATGAGAACAACCTTTAAAACAAACCTTTTCATTGTTCTGCCCACCCTGTGTTAAGTAGTGAATTTAATTAACAATAAATAAACACTAAAAGTCATAAATTAAAAAATATCACAGAAACATTTCTGTATTTTTCAATTGCAATCCTATAAAATAGGATTATAAAACACACAAAATTCAATAGAATAAGCTGCCAGGTACAAATACTATTAGAATGAATCACATATTTTATGGTTTTGTAATAGAAACATATTTAGGGAGCAGCAGTAAACACAATGGGCCAAATTCATTGCTGATGTAACTCAATTTTATTCAGTTATGTTACATACAGAGAAAAATGTATCCAGAACACTTTAATAAGAGATGGACTGTGAACACAGCATATTTAACAATGACAAATAGACCTTGTTCTTCCTCTAGAAAATCAGCAAACATATTTATTTGGTAAGTAATAAACATGAGTACAAATCTTGGACTAGATTGTAACCTAAACTCCTACTCCTTTGTAAGAGGAGGCACATTATTCCAAGAGAATTGTGGGTTAGTCACAATTCCTTCTCCATTCTCCTCTGCTCTCAATGAGAAGTAAGTTAATGCAGAACTTTATAAGATGTAGTTCTTCCTCATTTGTACTGGCTCATCTCCGAACTCTAGTAGATTGGAGGAACAGAGTCACAGTTCCAGCCTTTTCTGTCCACTGCCCAAGCCATTTCATTGATCACCCAAGTCACGTGATATTGTTTCTCCTCCCTGAATCTCAAATGACAAAGGATTTTCAAGATGTCTTCATGAACATTTCTATTATAAATGCTCTTCTGAATACCTCTTCACAGAAGCACTTGCAAAAATGCATGTCTCTCTGAGTCTGTCTACAGTACAGCCAACTCAAATAATCTAAAAGATATTAAACTGTTTCTAAGGCGGGGGAAAGGTTTTCGGTCCAATTCATTTAACTCAATTGAAAAACACTTTTTCTGACCTTGTGGACAGGATCTCTGGGTCTATCTAGACCAGACAAAATGTGGTTTTAGAAAATGAGTTATCTAACTCAATTTAAATAATGTGAACTGAATTACCACTTAGCAGCTAGCACCGGGATGCTATAGTGATGAGGGTGAGGAACCTAGATAGAATAGTGTAGATACAGTCTAACCTGATCTTGTTGTGACTAGAGGGAAGCTAAACAGACCCTTGAAAAACAAGTTTGCCAACAAAAATTTTCTCATAGGAGTGGTGATGGATAAGGAATTAAACATAAGAACATAAGAACATAAGAAAGGCCGTACTGGGTCAGACCAGAGGTCCATCTAGCCCAGTATCTGTCTACCGACAGTGGCCAGTGCCCAGGTGCCCCAGAGGGAGTGAACCTAACAGGCAATGATCAAGTGATCACTCTCCTGCCATCCGTCTCCATCCTCTGATAAACAGAGGCTAGGGACACCATTCTTAACCCCTTTCTGGCTAATAGCCATTTATGGACTTAGCCCCCATGAACTTATCCAGTTCCCTTTTAAATATTGTTATAGTCCCAGCCTTCACAACCTCCTCAGGTAAGGAGTTCCACAAGTTGACTGTGCGTTGTGTGAAGAAGAACTTCCTTTTATTTGTTTTGAACCTGCTACCCATCAGTTTCATTTGGTGACCCCTGGTTCTTGTATTATGGGAGTATTTAAACAACTTTTCCTTGTCCACTTTTTCCACATCAGTCATAATTTTATATACTTCTATCATGTCCCCCCTCAGTCTCCTCTTTTCCAAGCTGAAGAGGCCCAGCCTTTTCAATCGTTCCTCATAGGAGGCACTCTCCAAACCCCTAATCATTTTTGTTGCCCTTTTCTGAACCTTTTCTAGTGCTAGAATATCTTTTTTGAGATGAGGAGACCACATCTGTACACAGTATTCGAGATGTGGGCGTACCATGGATTTATATAAGGGCAATAATACATTTGCAGTCTTATTTTCTATCCCCTTTTTAATGATCCCTAACATCCTGTTTGCTTTTTTGACCGCCTCCGCACACTGTATGGACATCTTCAGAGAACTATCCACAATGACTCCAAGATCTTTTTCTTGACTCGTTGTAGCCAAATTAGCCCCCATCATATTATAGGTATAGTTGGGGTTATTTTTTCCAATGTGCATTACTTTACACTTATCCACATTAAATTTCATTTGCCATTTGGATGCCCAATCACTTAGTTTTGTGAGATCTTTTTGAAGTTCTTCACAATCTGCTTTGGTCTTGACTATCTTGAGTAGTTTAGTATCGTCTGCAAACTTAGCTACCTCACTATTTACCCCTTTCTCCAGATCATTTATGAATAAATTGAATAGGACTGGTCCTAGGACCGACCCTTGGGGAACACCACTAGCTACCCTTTTCCAATCTGAGAATTTACCATTTACTCCTACCCTTTGTTCCCTGTCTTTTAACCAGTTCTCAATCCATGAAAGGACCTTCCCTTTTATCCCATGACAACTTAACTTACGTAACAGCCTTTGGTGAGGGACCTTGTCAAATGCTTTCTGGAAATCTAAGTACACTATGTCCACTGGATCCCCCCTGTCCACATGTTTGTTAACCCCTTCAAAGAACTCTAATAGATTAGTAAGACACGATTTCCCCTTACAGAAACCATGTTGGCTATTGCTCAACAGTTTATGTTTTTCTATGTGACCGACAATTTTATTCTTAACTATTGTTTCAACTAATTTGCCCGGTACCGACGTTAGACTTACCGGTCTGTAATTGCTGGGATCCCCTCTAGGGCCCTTTTTAAATATTGGCGTTACATTAGCCGACTTCCAGTCTTTGGGTACCGAAGCCATTTTAAGGGACAGGTTACAAATCTTAGTTAACAGTTCCGCGACTTCACATTTGAGTTCTTTCAGAACTCTTGGGTGAATGCCATCTGGTCCCGGTGACTTGTTAATGTTGTGTTTATCAATTAATTCCAAAACTTCCTCTAGTGACACTTCAATCTGTGACAGTTCCTCAGATCTGTCACCTACAAAAGCCGGCTCAGGTTTGGGAATCTCACTAACATCTTCAGCCGTAAAAACCGAAGCAAAGAATCCATTTAGTTTCTCTGCAATGACTCTATCATCTTTAAGCGCGCCTTTTGTATTATCATCATCAAGGGGCCCGACTGGTTGTTTGGCAGGCTTCCTGCTTCTGATATACTTAAAAAACAATTTGTTATTACCTTTGGAGTTTTTGGCTAGCCGTTCTTCAAACTCCTCTTTGGCTCTTCTTATTACACTCTTGCACTTAAGCTGGCACTGTTTGTGCACCTTTCTGTTTGCCTCACTAGGATTTGACTTCCACTTTTTAAAGGAAGTCTTTTTACCTCTCAGTGCTTCTTTTACATGGTTGGTGAGCCATGGTGGCTCTTTTTTGGTTTTTTTACAGTGTTTCTTAATTTGGGGTATACAGTGAAGTTGGGCCTCTATTATGGTGTCTTTAAAAAGCGCCCATGCAGTTTTCAGAGATTTCACTTTAGTCACTCTACCTTTTAGCTTTTGTTTAACTATCCCCCTCATTTTTGTATAGTTCCCCCTTTTGAAATTAAATGCCACAGTGTTGGGCTTTTGAGGTGTTCTTTCCCCCACAGGGATGGTGAATGCTATTGTATTATGGTCACTAGTTCCAAGCGGTCCTGCTACAGTTACCTCTCGGACCAGCTCCTGCGCTCCACTCAGGATTAAATCTAGAGTTGCCTCTCCCCTTGTGGGTTCCCATACCAGCTGCTCCATGAAGCAGTCATTCAAAGTATCGAGAAATTTTATCTCTGCAATATGTCCTGAAGTGAAATGAAGTAAAGAAGTCACAAATAATAATGAAGTAAGTTGTGGGGTTTTGTTTATTTGTTTGTTTGTTTTATGTTTGTGAACAACTTATAGCTGGTCAAAAATGGCAGTATCTGAAGGTGAGACACAGTGATCTCCAAGTCAGAGCAAAACTTTTAACTAAGCTTTCCTTATGGACTTTGAAGATCCAGTCATATAAATCATGCAAAAATCTTTACCTACAATTCTTATTCTGCTTGACCAGTAGTCAGCAGCACAATATTGTGCCTTGGTTTCATCTACTCCCAGACAGGACAATGGGGAAAAAAGCCTAGAATCCTACAACAAAAGCTAATTTAATTTGTACCGTTCATTGTAAAAACTTTCTGTTCATTACTATAGCATATGCAACATGTACTCATAAATGTGCCCAGAGGCATTGCTCCAGAGTACTTGAAATAATATTTTTCTATGCAATTTATTGCACCTATACTAGAAGGAAGGATCACTGGAAGTAATTGCTGTTTGTCTATTTATTATTTTAAATGTATCTATTAAAACTACAAATGGATGAATTGAGCAATGTGAATGCTATTCAACCATGTTTACAGAATGCAAATACATAGACCTGGATACTGCTTAAATGAAAGAAACCAAGTATTTTGTTTTCCCTCCATTTCTGTTTCTTTGAAATTAAAGATCCCTTTGGTCGGATTTGATGAGCTCTGCTGTTTTTTCACAGTTTCTTCTCTGTTTGGTATTACTTTTCTGTATATGGATCTGGTACTGTCTGTAAAGTGAGAGATTGTGATAACTGATGGAAGCCTTTCAACAGGAGTAGGCTTCCAGGACTGTCTCTGGGTATGACTTAAAAAGAGGTTTTCATGCAACAAAATGCACTGTGCTGTGCAGGGGTTGGAGCCCTGGCTTGTGTGTCATGCATTTCTTGGTTTTAAGTATCTTTGCTCTGGCCCAGGAAGATTCTTTTGTAGAAGAATTTATAATATTCTCAATTAGGTATGACAATGTCGTAAACCATCTGGAGGTAAAATGTGTGTTGCAAATTCAGGCCTACCCACTGACATAGCCCTGGCCTCTAACTCTGCTCCTGAATCAGCGTAGACTAAAAACTGCTCAATGACAGATTATCTCCTATGGTGTATGAGGGTGTAAATTTGGTACAAAAAGTGGATGGTAGTAAAATGGCATAACAAGCCTTTGTTGTTTTAAAAATCAGCATCACAGCATAAACTATGAACTCATTCTCACTAATGGATCTCTACTAGCAGGGAGAAATCCCAAGGCCTGATTCACAACTGCACTGTCCAACTCTTACACTGGTGTGACTCCACTGATCTCTAATGGGGGATTAAAAAATGCTATTTATTCTTAAAAGCAATGGTGAGCTATATTCCCACTCTGTGAAGAACTCCAGTCCAAATACTACTCTCTAGTGAACTGTATTTTAATCACTCAGGTATTATACTTTTAAGCTGTTCATGGCAGTACTTTATTTGCTTGGTAGAGTTTACATGTCGTCTAACACTGTGTTCAGTCATTTCTCTCAATGGCATATCATGGATGCAAATAGCTTCTGGGCAGTGATGTGATGACCTTGGATAGATAATATATTCTCTGTTTATAAGGTTTAAAAAAAAGTTAAGCATGGCAAATAGAAATGATACAAGTGCAGACAAGATCTAGACATTTTATATTGAGGCTAAAAGGTATGAAAGACCAAAGCTGCATCCTTTAATCATTGAAATCTGTGTATCCATTATGAATAAATTTTAGAAACAGAGATTCACACGCTGTCCTCAAAATATGTTTGCTAAAGGCACTGAAATAACCCTAGTAAAATTATATCTTTCATTTAAGGGAGTTTTGAGAGCATGTGCATAGTAGGACAGCTCATGGAGACCTGCATATAGGATCAAAAACATTGCCAAAACAGACAGTATGCAATAGCAATCTGTTTGGTTAGGACCATATAATTGTTTAACAATAAGAAGCAGACAATAGCTAGATTTGGATAATATCATTTGATAAACTGACTTTCATCTTATCCAGTGTTTTCACTGAGTAATGTCATTTGGAGCCTGATATATATTTACTGACCAAGGAAATCCTCCTTGTTGAAATGAGTATTGAGATACTCAGTTTCCTTGCTATTCATTTAGAATATTCTCCCTGAAATCTTCTTCCCATTGGCTTACTGTTCAGATATAACACTAGGGATAAACAGAGGGATGATTGCTTAAAACTGAAAAGAAGGCATCGCAGTTCTGCTGTAATATCTTGTTTCTTGCAGATGAGAGAGCAGTATTACCCATTAGACATGTTTTGATGATCCACTGTATCTCTTCTATAGCACGCTTAGTAACCATCCCGTATACAGTTGTGATTCTTCCCCAGGTACCAGGGCTATGATGCACCCAGCTCCCACCTGCCCTTTTCATAAAAAAGCTTTGTCTGCACCTGCCATGTGTCAGCTCTATTGATCACAGGCCACACAAGCACTCCCTTACAGGCCTCTCAAGTCTTGCTGTTTGTTTGTTTTTTACAGGTCCATGATTGGCACACCCCAATGCCTGAGCCCTTCAAATATCTCACTGGAGTGTCTAGCCCTTTGTCCACTGGATGCTTGCAGTATTCAGAGATTTGTCACTTCCCCCAAAAAAACAAAAAAAAAAAACCCCAACAGTTCAGCCCAGCTTACCAGTTCCACTTCCAATCATGGGTCCACTTCATATACAACATTTAGATAGGTTTATAGTGCAATAGAGTATGAGTTTATTTAACAAAGCATGGAGAATCAAGAGACAGCAAGTAGAAATACAAAAGGTTACATATAAAATCTTAAAATTCATTCTATAGCCTACACTTAATTAACAAGTAATCTCGAGTCTAACCAAGCATTGCTTGCCCAAATATCTCTGCAGAGTTTGATAGCCAAACTGGCTGTGACCTTCCTTTCATGAGATAGACATGCTGCCCACTCTCCTTTTAAGTGAAGGATTCTAACTTTCTTTATGCCTCCCCTCTCCCCTCCACACCCCCCCCCCGCAATATATATCAGTCTTATTCTTTGCCTTCATTCTTAAACAAGACACCATCTGCTGTTTGTTTCATCCTGTATATTCTTTCCTTTACGGTCTTATTTTGCCTGACTCAGTATGCAATTAGGCAGACAGTGTGAAGTATATGATACATAAGTGATGAGACAGCGAAATATATGGCTGCTATCTTTGTGATGAGATGCTTTTATTCAAAAACCCATAAGAACATAGTTTTTAATATAGATACATGACTACTTAAATATCAGTGATACTCAGACCTCAGTGGTTCAGGAGCCAAATCAGTGATCAACATAACCCCAAAGAGCCACAACACTGTGAATAAATTTGTTTCATTTACTACATAGTATATATAAATTCTTCTCACAACAAAATGACTGATTAAGTATTACTGTTATCAACTGCAATTGGGTATTGACATCATAAAAGCTTCCTGATTTGGTTAAATCACATGGTGTTTCCATATCATGTGCTGCAAGTAGCTGCAGGAGACACATTAACAGTCACTTACAGCTCTTGAATCTCAATCTGAGTGTCACATATATATATATATATATATATATATATATGTTCCACTTATATATATATATATATATATATATATATATATATATATATATATATATATATATATAAATAAAAACATTGCTCTCTCTATATATATATAGAGAGAGAGAGAGAGCAATGTTTATGGTGACCAGCAGCCTTTGATTTTCCTAATATTTCTCTTTTTCCTCAATAACATGGAAGAGGGGAAAATAGAAGAAGCAGAAGGCAGGATCCAAAAAGGGGTGGTATACTAGCTGTGACAAGGAACTGTGGCCTCCCTCAGAAGCTGGGCCTGAGGAGGGGTCTGGGCTCCCTCCCTGGCCAGCCCCTGACATTACAAGCCAAAGGCCCCAGAAGCAGAAGGCGGAGTTAGAACAGGAAGGGGAGGTATAAAAGGCCAGCCAGGTAGCTCAGTAGGGCCTGAGCTGCCTCCGGGGAAGGATGCTCCTGCCCTAAGGCAGTCAATCAGCCAGGCAAGGCTGGGGCCTTCCTAGCCTGCCTGGCCCCAAGGACTGGGAGGGAATCCCAGGGGTAGTGGACTGGGACGGATGCCTGGGAGAAACCCCTAGCCCTGAGAGTGTTTGAGGAGAAGCTGGTAATCTGTCCATTAATAGCCTTTATTGTATACAGTCATTGAAATAGTGACTCACAAAATTTTTACATTGTCTGTACTAAAGCATTTATCGAGACATGTCTTAAAAGCAGACAGTGAATTTTGGTTTTGCTGCCCTGTGGCTAGAACATCCAACCCCATCAGAAAATATGGAGGCAAACTGCTATAACCAGTGTCATTCTAAACTAACAGGAAGGGGAAGGAACTGCTATGTCTCTTTCATCCAGTCTATGGATTGGTCATTGGAGTATAACATGCTCACATACACTAATCTACTACATCACACTAGGTCTATGAAAACATGCAGATATGGACTTATGTTACTTACAAAGCTCACTCTTTGCCAACTTTTCAACCTCCTTTCATCCCCCAGGCTGAAAGAACCCCTAATTTACCTTTGTGTCTTCAAGCAGTGTCATGACCATCCTCTATTTACATTTTGCTGTGGCCTGCTACCTCCCTCCCAATGGTTCTTCTGAGGCTCCAGTTTACCACTTCCCTCCCCATATAATATATGGAATAGCATTTTACAGGAAAGAGTCACTTTCTCCATTTACAGATTTGGGTTTCTTTAGCAATCATGCAAATTCTGAGGTTTCACTTCCCAAATATGTGGGAGGGCACAAGTAGGGGTTCATGTAGGTTTGGTTTCAAGAGAACCAGCAAAGGTTGGACTGTAGCTTACCTCTGTTACTGAATCTTATTGAGCATCAGTCATATTCCTGTATTAATTTAACTACCACTGACATTTGTCCATAGCTTAAAAGCTTGAGTTTCTGCTTTTATTCCAAGATTCTCTCTGGAATAGATTATTCTTCCTGAACAGAAGTCAGTTTAAGGGAACTGATTTGATACTTCTTTGTGTATTGCTAACATGCTGTAGGGTAGACTCACAGATTTCTTTTTTGAGGACTATTGGAGTGCTAATAAGGGATTCACAGGGCCCTGTGCTAGGAGTTTGTACTGTGGGCATGCACTGGTCATTATAGTATCTGAAACCAGAAATTCTGTGGTATTGACCAATCACTTGTTGAGGTCTTATTTTATTCTGCTTGGAATAATACTTACATCTTCATCTTCCGGAGAGATGTAGAGCTGAATAGACTATTGTTTTGTAACTGTGGCCTCATCCCCATTTCATTAATGAGGAATGTGTAAGCACTTGTAGCTGCCGCTCTAACACAGACATGGAAAACACACAGTGAATAGTCCAATTTACACCCTGCCTGGGGTTTATTTGTATTAATTTAAACAAGAGAGGCAAAACACAAGATTCCAGCCTAAAGTTCATCCTGAATTGTTATTCCTAAAGCTATCCCCTGAAGGTCTACAGGGTTCTTGCCCCTGATTTTTCTGCCTCAGTGACTGATATAAGATAATGATTCCAGGGCTCATATCCTGGGGTGCTACACCTGCTAACAAGAATGAGCTTTGTGCAAGGTTCTAGCGTGCGTCTCAAGAGAAGAGCCTGAATTCCTGGGTAGGGTCTTGCAATCTGACATGCTGGTGCACTATAAAACTGGTCCTAAACAGACCATAGCCAGGAATGTTCACTGAGCACTATACATAAAGGAAGAAACACAAGCACTATATATACAGTAACGATGATCACTTAGGCTGCTGCTAAGAATTTCTGGTCATCTCACTAGCTAGTCTAAAACTGGTTATCTAGGCATACGCTCCTGGGTTCTAAAACAAGAAAAGTTATTTTAATTTGAACACCTATATACTAAACTCAATGGTGAAAATCCTGCTAAAATATTCCAAACAGAGGGATGTAGCATGCATTTAACATGACAATTCTTTCCACTATTTAGCATCTTCCACCTAAAATTCTCACTCTTTAATATACATCTTTGCATTCATCTTCATAACACCGCCCAAAAGGTCAGATAATAGGAACTATCTGAATTTTAAGGATGATACAGTTGAAGCACAGAAGGCCATCTTCAGCCAAGGTGTAATTCCGCTGACTTCAGTGGATGAATTTGGGTCAGACATATGTGACTTGCCTTGTAGAACAGCACTTCAGTGAATATGCAGATGCAAATAAAATATAATACATAAAGCCTTTAAATAGTTCCCTTTTTTGTTGTTTGTTGCTCAAAACACTCCAATAAATAAAACTTCTCTACATTTGGCAACATGTTCATATATAACACTATGTATTTCCTATGTAACGACTTCAAAGTCAACTGGCTAATTATTATAACTTTCTCTTTTGGTATTAGAAAAGCTTCTCACGCCAACTAGAGATGCCTGTTGTTGAGCACTAGATCTTTCTTTGAAGATGTATATATCAGATTAATTAGCAGATGGAATAAGAATCATTGTCTAGCAGCTTCCAGTTCCCCATTAACAATCTGTGATGTGGTGCTAAATCTCAGAAGACAGCACTTCTGGTTAGTTCTATTTAGTGCAGGATTGCTCATTCTTGTCTACTCCCCCATGATTGACAATGCCACAATAGCCTACAAGATGAAGCAGCTGTAACAAGAAAAATGTCCAGTGTAACTCTAAACTAACAGCAGGTTTTTAACATTTTTATGAACTTAAGCCAACACTATTTTTATTTCATGACTAAAGCATTAAATACAATAAAAGGGGCTTCGGGGAAAGTAAAAACATAGGAATCTTTTTAATACTAATTGTTGCATTAATTAAAACAAACAAAATTATTTACTGAAAAGCTTTTCCTATGAACTAATATCCCATTTCCATTTGTACAAAATTCCTAGTGCATGATTCTGGGTTACAAAATGACCATTTCAAGCGACTTGGGCAGCATAAACTTGGTCTGGATGAAAATAGCTCCCTCAGTACTGAAAGAGTAGGTGCAGGATGATTGAAAAAGGCTGGATATGCACAAGTCCATGGGGCTGGATGTAAAGCATCCAAAGCTGCTGAAGGAGTTGGTTAATGTGATTGCAGAGTAATTGGCTATTATCTTTGGAAAAAATGTGGTGCCTGGGGGAGGTCCCAGATGATTGGGAAAAGGCAAATATAGTGCCTATCTTCAGAAAATCAGTCTCAATTACTCCCCAGAAAAATCATGAAGCAGGGCCTCTCCCAAAATCCATTTTGAAGCACTTGGAAGAGAGGAAGATGATCAGGAACAGTCAGCATGTATTCACCAAGGGCAAAGCATGCATGACCAAGATGATTGCCTTCTATGATGAGATAACTGGCTCTGTGGATGTGAGGAAAGCAGTGGATGTGATATACCTTGACTTTTAGCAAAGCTTTGGATACGGTTTCCCACAGTATTCTTATCAGCAAATCAAAATAGTATGGGTTGGATGAATGGATTACAAAATTAATAGAAAGCTGGCTAGATCATTGGGCTCAACAAGTAGTAATCAACAACTGAATGTCTTGTTGCCAGCTGGTAATGAGCAGAGTGCCCCAAGGGTTGATCCAGGGGCAAGTTTTCTTCAATATATTCATTAATGTTCTGGAGGATATGGTGTATTGTGCCCTCAGCAAGTTTGCAGATGACACTAACCTGGAGAGAGGGTAGATACCCTGGAAAGTAGGGATAGGCTAAAGAGTGACCTAGACAAGTTGGAGGATTGGATCAAAAGAAATCTGATGGGATTCAACAAGGACAAGTGCAGAATCCTGCACTTAGGATGGAAGAATCCCGTGTCCTGCTACAGACTGGGGACTGACTGGCTAGGCAGCAGTTCTGAAAAAAACTAAAAAAGGACCTCAGGGGTACAGTGGACAAGAATCTTGATATGGGTTAATAGTGTTCCCTTATTGCCAAGAATGCTAACAGCATACTGGGCTGCATTAGTAGGAGCATTGCCAGCAAATCAAGGGACATTATTATCTCCCTCTATTCGGCACTGATGAGGCCACATTTGGGGTATCTTGTCTAGTTTTGGGCCCTCCGCTACAAAAATGATGTGGACAAATTGGAGATAGTCCAAAAAAGGGCAACAAAATGGTTAGCGGACTGGAGCACATGACATATTAGGAGAGGTTGAGGGAAGTAGGCTTGTTTAATCTGCAGGAAAGAAGAATTGGGGATTGGGGATTTGATAGCAGCCTTTAAGTACCTGAAAGAGGGTTCCAGAGAGGATGTAACTAGACTCTTCTCAGTGGCAATATATGACAGAACTAAAAGCAATGGTCTCAAGTTGCCTTGGGGGAGGTCCAGATTGGATATTGGGAAATCTTTTTTACTAGGAGGATGGTGAAGCACTGGAATGGGTTATCCAGGGAAATGGTGGAATCTCCATCCTTAGAGATTTTTAAGGTGCAGCTTACTGGGATGATTTACTTGGGGTTGGCCCTGCTTTAAGCAGGGGGTTGGACTAGATGACCTCCTGAGGTCACTTCCGACCCTAATCTTCTGTGATACATTGCATAGAGCGCCTTCCTGACTGTTGTAGAGCTGTGAGAAGGGCTCTGTACTGGTCCTGCTCCCTAACCTCCATCAGGGAGGTGTGAGGGGCATAGCTGGATTGTGCTGCACTCTAGCTATTCTCTGCTTCCCAGGAAACACAAGGGTCCATGAGAAGCTAAGTATAAATAAAGAAGAGGAATTCAGAAGCTGTTCTTATTCCAGAAAAGGGCAGGACTCTACATGCTCCAGCACACAGAAAGTGCAATGATAGATTAAAGTCACATTTGTTCCTTTCCCATGGTGCCCCTTAGGTGGGCCCTTTCACCTACCCAGGCCTTGGGTCTGCAACATCCACATGTTCCATCACACCAGTCCAGTCAGAAAATGCTCAACTCTCCAGCTGAACCATGGATGATCTGCCCTTTTCAGGGTTGTGCATAAACATGAAAGGAAATTAACACAAATTATCCCAGAGGTGGGCTATGGCTGTCTTCCTTCAGAGAGGCGTCTGTTAAGCTGTAGCCCCAACTAGGCTCACATGAAGTAGTCCCAACAAAGGCAGATCAGCAACTGGTTGACTTGGCCTGTCTTTCTGTCTGTCTTCCAGGAGGGATACTCTGAAAAACTGCAGGTTTATAAAGCAGAAAAAAAGTGTCAGTAAAAAAATAGGAGCAGCTTTCCATGATGCACTTTTAAGATTGGGCTGGTCATGTGATCGAAATCACCTGGTTTAAAGTTCATAGTACTTCCCCTTTCCTTATTGACTCAGACTATCTGCAGTAGGTCCAATTCCTCATGATCTCAAAACTAGCCGAACTGGCCTTTCTTTGCTACCACTTCCAACCTGCAATTTCCCTCATTTTCCTACCCACCTTATCCTCTATCTATTTCCCAGCAACCCAAACATCCACTTCCTCACCCTACTCTCACTAGGTCCAACATCTCCCCCACCTCCAGGATTGTGAGGTAACTATGTCTTCCTACTAACTGAACATATTCATTTTAGTATGATATCCTCTCTTAATATGTGCCCTATACAGAATCCTATCCACTGTTACTTCTGGTCCCCCCACCCACACACATATGTACATACCTTCCACTTCACTCACTCTAATCACAATTCTGCTGGAATCTTGGGTCACATTCCAACATTCTACCAATTATTGCAGAAATGAGGCATTTTTAAAAAATCACCTATTCATCCAAAGCTCAAATGTAAAGTCGACTTTCCATTGTTGTGCTGCCCAGACAAACTTCACTTGGGACTCCTTGAATGGTGCAGAGTGGTTCAACTGCATTAATGAATCTTTTTTTCATAAGTGTCTGCAACTTCAGGGCCTCCACACAATGCTTGTATAGTTTTGATGCTTTCATAAAGGAAAGGCTGTAAAGTAATAAATTAAGTCATGGGGCTGTCTTGCATTTCCCTGAGAAACTGTGAGTCCATGAAAATTCATGGAGATCATGTAGTAACATTTGACAAGCTCTTCAAATACTCTAAGAGGGATATTTTTTAATTCTATCCAAGCTGAGTTCTGCAAGCAATTTTCAAACACTGCACTATAAATCTTTGAAAAAAACAAGGCTATTTTCTGTAATGAGTTTAAAAAATAAAAACACTTTGTAAATCAGTAAATATTATTTTCAGAGTAATGTTAAGAACCCCAAGGTTAGATTGTGCCATTTAGGTATTACCCATTTAGTAACAGGCAAATAGAGCTGTATTTTTGCAGAGAGAGCAGTGAGAGGCATTTTGTTGTCTGAGTGCCTCTTGGGACTCCCAAGTGCACAGCCTGTGTGCAGTGCAGCTGACTTTGCAGGCCAGTGCGTTGGATGATGGAGCCATGATCTAGTCTCTTCACTTCCCACATTGATCATGGGGACAGGAATTCTTGCGAATTTTGTGCACACACAGAAACATCCCATACACAATGTGCATCCATACGAAGGGCTGAATCTGGTCCCCTGTCTGCAGAATACTCCTCCATGCTGGTGTCTATTTAGCTTACAAGGTTACAAACATTTTTATTCCAAAGGAAAAAAAAATCTTTCCTAATAAAATTCAAAGCATATTATTTCTTTGTATGTTTTAATCCCTTTGCATTACTGAGAAAAAATCATGTCTAGAAGGGGTTATTTCCTCATCCATAATGCTTACAAACTATATTGAAATCTTGACACATTATTTTCTTGGCTTATAAATACATCCTGCACTAACAATCAGACACACTCTCTCTTGCAGAAAACTTAAGTTGATTCACCTGAAATCAAAACACTGCCATATAAAATCCTGAATTAATGGCCAAGAAAATGGCTAAATGTCTGATGTTGCAGCTGTTTAAACCAACACCTGAAGTTCATGTTTTGATTCAAAAAGTCCAGCTTAATTTTTAATTGGGGAAAATTTGATGGTTTCAAAAGAATTAATCAGAAACTTACCTCTGGGACTTTACATTATGAGACATTTAGAGAAATCATAGATTATGGATGGTCATGGGAAATAATAGATTCTGTATGGGATCTTGAAAGGAGTCCTTGTTCCTTTTGGGTTTATACATTTTCCCCAGGAACAACTATTCTGCAAGTAGAACTCAATGAACAACTCACTTCAAGATTCATAAAAGAGAATAGCATCCATGCTCCCATAGCTGTGTTGGCTATTAAGAGCTCACACGAGTGAAAAGTTGCAAAACATTGTTTTTGTTAGTAAAGCATATCCCACCATAACCACAGTCTTTACATAGTATGGGATTCATTCTACCCCTACTACCAGATATAGGCAGATTACACTCAACTGTATAATCTTTCTCCCTATAAGCAGAGAATGTGATCAAAAGAATCTCATAAAACCCCAGTTAAACCGCTAGCTCAGATTAAACCTGGTCAAAACCAAGTGATGCTCAGGAGGAGGAAAATGCTTTAAAGAACTAATTGAAACACTATCTCTTGCTTCTATTCATGCTATCCACTCCCCATTTAGCAAAGACTTTGGGTCCTATTTTGACTCATCAGTCACTTGAAATAGTTGGATAGCATCAGTGGTAAAAAATACTTTTTTCTTCTTTTTGTGCACTAAAGAAATCTAGTCCAGGCCTGATAAAGAATTGGTCAGTTATTTCATGCATTTTTTTCATCACTAAAGTGAATTGTTGCAACCTTATCTGTGGTTGATGATAGATGCAATTCAGAGACTTTTGCAAAACACTTCTGTGCACCTCCCCAAGTCATGGCCACTGTATGTCAAATCCTACACTGTTTCTCAGTCTTCCTTTGAGACAATGCAGCTGAAAAAGCACAGGGCAAAGCACTTGACACCCAGAGATAAAGTAATCTTAGACACTGGGCTTCAGATGTGGAATTTCTGGAGCAGATTAGATTAATCCAGAGTCTGGTCATGCTAGAAGATCAAGCATTTCTACCATAACCAAAAGGATTTATGCTAGAGTTCGTTGGGAATTTTCCAACTAAATATTTTTCATCAGAAAATGCCAGTTTGTTGAAACAGAACTGTTCACCATAAAGGGGCACTTGTGATGAATCTCCTGATCACATTTTTTTTTAATTTCTTTTTTTTAATTTGTCAGAACTTATCCATACCAGGAGCCAGTTTAGGAAACAATGGCTTTGAGTAACATTCTCTTTTAGCACTTGGTGTCAGCTGCAGCCACACGTAATCGGGAATTAATGTATATTCAAATGATCTAATCACATGTGCTCTCATACACACAGTGTGTGTGTGTGTGTGTGTGTGTGTGTGTGTGTGTGTGTGTGTGTG
>ML685756.1:11447165-11488737 GCA_007922175.1 Pelusios castaneus | reverse complement strand
GTGTGTGTGTGTGTGTGTGTGTGTGTGTGTGTGTGTGTGTGTGTGTGGTTTTATACCTGCTTGAAATGCATGGGCATATTTCCTCTATTTATTAAGAGTTCTTGGTATCATCTTGTTACTTTTTGTTAACACTAATAATGTAAATAATTACTCCACTTCAAATGAAAATATCTAGAGAAAGCTATTAAACAAATGAACATGTATATAACAAAGTCACACTAATAACACTTGTTTCAAACACATTTTTGAAACTCTGTTATAAACTTTTCCAAAACTCTCCTCTTAATGGAACAAACAGAACGTCCCATGGTTTAATAAAAACTATGTGTATATATCTTTGTGAGCGTTCTCACACAAAGGCTAATCCCATCAGTACCTGTGCATTACAGAGATCTCAGAGATGAAGTCAATTTTATGATTTTGTAAAATAACTGGCAGCAGTGAAGAGTGAACCAACCAATTATGCCCTGAAGCAAACAGTATGACTTTGAATAGAAATAAGGCACTGAAGGTTTTTAATACAATAATTCAAAGTGCATATGAAGATTTCTTCATCCTGTGAATGTAGTCGATGTTTTCATTATACTGTGTGGGATATTGTGCTTAAATAATTGTGGACATTTTATGCACATGCTGCATACATTTTCGCCTATAACAGTGATCAAAACTGCTGCATGGGCCACTGGAGATATCTCATGGCATTGATATAAAGTCAGCAAAGAAAAAGTGCCAGCAAACCAAACTCACAGAAAGTCATATACGGCTAATAACAGCTGTGTCTTCCTGTCACCTCTAGATGAGAATGAAGGTTGCAGCACAAAACAACCCTCACCTTCTGCTTGGTTGATTCTTAAGAAACATTCCTTAGTAGGCACATTCTACCTTCTCTGCAGAGGAGAAAATGAGGGGGGATTTGATAACAACCTTCAGCTACCTTAAGGGATGCTCCAAAGAGGAGGGAGCTAGGCTGTTCTTAGTAGTAACAGAGGACAGAACAAGGAGCAATGGTTTCAAGTTGCAGCTGGGGAAGTGGAGGTTGGATATTAGGAAAAATTTTCTCACTAAGAGGGTGGTGAAGCACTGGAATGGGTTACCTAGGGAGGTAGTGGAATCTCCATGTTTGGAAACATTTAAGTCCAAGTTAGACAAAACCCTGGCTGGGATGATTTAGTGGGAATGGTCCTGCTTTTAGCAGGGGGTTGGACTAGATGATCTCATGAGATCTCTTCCAACCCTAAGATTCTATGATTCTATACCTAGATCCCATCTGCCAAGTTTGGTGACTAGTCACTAAGGGATACCATGATAGTACTGAAAATCTACTGCAGAATGGTTATAGTCCCATTCTACTAACACAATTTCATTAGTTTGATCATATAACTGTTAATTAGTTTTCAACACAGAACTAATATGCGGACCGCAATTATTGCTGTGCATTTGCATATATTAACAAATAACTGTTATTCTAAGAGTAGAAGTTTCTTCCATATATTTGTTTATCAGTGTTACCTCCCAAAATAGAGGCCTATTTCCTTAAGGGTAACACTGCTGTCAATTAGATTGAGATTTTCAGGCCAAAAGGGATCCATACAATCATCTAGTCTGACCCACATAACACGAGCCTTAGAATTTCATCAAGTGGTTCCTGCATCTAGCTCATAAACAGTTTAATTCATTTGAGTAATAAACTAACAATAATATAAATATTTGGTGTGTCCTGATTCTTTAGCTAATATTAACTAAGTAATAGTCATAACACCTCTGAGGTAGGGAAATAATATTTTCCTAATTTACAAGGGGGGAACTGAGACATGCGTCGATTAAGGGATGTTCCATCATGAGTCAGTGGCAGTTAGAAGTAGAAATGCCTGTTCATTGTATCTCTTCTCATGGCCAGTCTCTTAGAACACACTGGTCTCACTTCATTTTGTGCAGTACCTGTTGTTAGTATCACCTGTGGAGAGCTATGATTTCAGGGACAAACGGAGCAATTGAATATCCTACATCAGATATAGAATCACACCAATCACTTCCTGTACAAGCCCTCAAGGAGTCCTGTGGCACTTTTAAAGATTAACAAATGTATTTATCGCAATCTCTGGGGCTGTTAGTTCTACAATATAGCACAAGGAGGGAGCAGCCTCTTCCCAAACTTTTAAAGACTTAATCTGGAAACCCATTGGTAAAGCCACTACAGATCACTAAACATAGGAGTATGGTGCTTCTAGATAATTGGAACCACATCCCATGCAGAAGGAAAAGGTTGCTCATGTAAAATATCACCCTCTGGGCTGATCCTGTCAAACTGAATTTCTAGGAACAGGTGAGCATCCAATGTGACCTCCAACGTTGTGAACCAGTATAGGAAATGGAAAGATTAATCCTTCAAACTAGTGAGCTGTTTGAACCTCTGACCTAGAGTTCATGGGAAAACCTGCAGGGGAGGATTTCAGAGGACAGAATCTGTGTGAAGACTCCCATGCAGAATTCTTTCGTGGGACTATGTGTGCCTTTCTCGCCTCACATGGAATAGGTCTATTATCTGTTCAAAATCAAGCAGATCCACAGGAGGGCTCCACACTATCACTGTCCCCTTCCCAAGCAGCTCCACCATGTCCCTGGCTGCACATCTTCATTGAAACCACACCACCAGGGTCTGCAATGACATCTGGGATGCTTGAGCTGTGGAGCGCCACATAAAAGATAATAAATTCCTAGGATGCAGTGTATTTTTGACCAACCTCTTTAGGACTGGAGGGAAGATAATGTGTCCGTTCCTTTGAGCTTCTGTGTACTATTTATTTAAATCTAAACAGGAGGCCACCAGCCACTCTGCAGTGAGACAGAGAGAAATGGAGGGAGAGAGTAGCTTTTGGCAAAATATCATTTTCCCTATCTTAATAACATTTTGTGTTTAATACCAGGAAAAAGCAATTCTTTCTTGTCACATGATACCTCTGGTCCTCCCATTCACCCCTGGCCCTTCCCTTTCTGTAGGCTGTTGGGTTTGACAAGTGTCTTCTACAGTTTCCAGAGGTAGAATGGGCAGTGCTTCAGAGGCAGCTGACCTTAAAACTGCATGAGAGAGGTGAAATATCCACACACAAAGAAGTCTCACCAGCTATGTCTACACTAGAAAAAGCTAGGTCAACTTTAAGTTGACTTAATAAAGTCGACTTTAAGTCGACTTAACAAAGTGGTTACCCTGAACGGGGACTTAGTCAGTCGACCTAACTGCCCTTAAATCAACTTAATAAAGTCGACATATGGGTTAATCCACGTCCACACTTTGCTTAAGTTGACCTAAGGAGTCGATTGAAGGGTTAAGTCGACCGAACCGGAGGTTCTTACTAAGTCAACTTAAGTTTTCAGTAAGTTGACATAAAGAATTTCTTAAGTCAACTTAATGAAAGTCCAGTGTGGATGGGGAGTAATTTAGGTCTACATAAGGCTACTTAAGTCAACTTAAATTGCCAGTGTAGACATACTGATGGTGTGTTAAGCTAGACGGGATGATCCAGGCTTTAGTCTTTTCTCACATTCCACAGCATTACTTCAGTTGTCACCAGTAGAGTCTCACTCATGTCCAGATGCCAGTTAAATGCTGAAACCCTCAGGTTTGTCAATAACTTTTGCCTTTACGAAGATTCATCTTTTATATTCTGCATTTTTATTTAATATTCATAAAAATAATATGATCAAAATGGTACTTATACCCAGATGTAAGTCTGCTATGGGTTCTGTAGCTCACTCCTGTATAATAAATAAGGAGTCTTCTGGCACTTTTAAAGACTAATGAATTTATTTATTTAGTCAAAGAGGGATTTTCTCCCATGAAACCTCATGCGATAAATAAATGAGGTAGTCTTTAAAAGTGCCACAGGATTCATTGTTTGTTTTGCTGAACTAGACTACACAGGTACCCCTTTAGATCCCGTACAATAGTCTGATGTTGCTTTCAAGTAGCTTTGTGCATTCCTAGCTTTCCCCCAACCTCTTTAATTTATTTTTCCTTTTGCAACTCAAGCAAATAATACTACACGTTCTCTGAGTTCCCTTATTCACAAGTTTCCACTTTCCAAAACCCCTAAAATGAATAAAGTACATAATTCCTTTTTTCTTAAGAAATATAGATTTACAATGTTGATTTTTATTTTTAATAAAAAAGGTTTTGCTCCTTTTGCAAACAATTTCAGTTTCATCATGGACAGTATGATTTGAGTTGAAGAAAACAGGGAGCTATGTTACCTCCTTTGATAGTGTTTGATATTGCATCCTATTACTAACTGCATATCACAATGATTGGAGACTTGGCTATTGATGGAGGCTAGAACACAGAATGATGGCTTATTATTCTGCAGAAGGGCAAGGTAACAGGCAGAGCTGACTCAGGGACTAACTCAGCTTCCTGTCACTCAGATTCCTCTCTGTTTATGTTAACTGAGCTCTGATTGAAAGACAGGCTGTTGGCAGAGGAGGCCAATGAATTGAGTGGAGCTACAACTGAGGGATTAATTAGGTGGATGTAGCCCCAGAAGCTAGGACTATATACGTTAACCAGGAGGAAGTGCTGAGGAGAGGGCGTGATGGAAGGCAGAAGAAGGTAGGACTGTCTGCTGTACCTATACCCTTCCGCAGAAGCAAGTGGGAGAGGTGGCTAGAGAGTGTCAGTATAATATTATAACAAATGATGGTGATTGAGAGGTTGTGGTCAGTGGCTGAGGTTGCAAAAGGGAACCATCCCATGATAGGCAAGTAATGAGCATCAGTGAATCAATAATCATGGTTGAGTTAAGAGATGAGTTTGTTGCTTTAAAACTGACTCCTACATGTAGTTTCACATCATTTTTACAGATTAGAACTGTTTCCCTTAACCCCAGTACCTCCTCTTCGCTGCTGTCACATCCACTCAGGAATCTCCATTCTGGTGCAGTTTCCCAAAGTAATGTTCATTTATAAAGCTGTCTTCCAAAAGACCTAAACTAGTAGCAAAAGAAACCGTGGTATCATTGAAAACAAGTTATCCATATCCATTTCATACAAAGTACTGAAATAATAAAAGCAACAACAATGAAATAGAAGATTTTGTTCGAATGTATTTCCTTTCAAAATGAGAAATGGCACAGTCCAAAGACCATTTGTTTCACAATGCACAGCAGATCGTGCAGAATCATAGGGTTAGAAATGTTCAGCCAATCAAGCAACAGGATTGGCTGAACATCCCTAAGTGCTTTTATAATTTAGGTCATAAGGTTTAATTAGCATATTACAGTTTGGCTAAATGAACAGTATGGAGATGCTAAAATCCTAAAAATAGTAGCACATAAATCTCCCTGCTGTGGTGCACACATGCAGCTGTAAGATAACTGATGGACTGAAAATGCTGCCTCAGTATTGCATTAGGATTCTAAACAGCAGAGTAACTCTACTAAACAAATTTCATAGGTCAGCAGAAATTTATCTTGTTTGTTCTGTTGCTATAACTCGCTCCTTGCCAGCTAAACCCCATAAAGGACCAAAGGAAGCAAGAAGGAGAAGGTAAAGGAAAAGAAACAAAGCAACATCAAAAAGAAACTTAAGGGGATTTTTTAAAAGAGATATATACAAAAGGTACTTTGAAATTACAGTGCTCCTTGACAAAGAGAAGATGTAAAACAAAAGAACAGCATTAACTAGTATATTGTTGGGGAGGGGAGGCTGATGTGCTATGTTTTATTACACAGTGTTTTCAGAGGGATTCTGTCGAATATAAATTCTCAACCTTTCTCAATACAGTGGACATAGCAAGTCTACTCAAAGAAAAGTAGATTATAAAATCATACAGAATATTCCTTCCATAATCCCCCTGACTGTTTTTAGAACACCATCCAAAACAAATGTTTTCTTAAGGAAAAAGGAGATAACATTGGATTAGCCAATTTCACACTGGCTTTCTCTGAACCTTGGCTCCATCTCTGCCAGCCCAAGTCATGTCTTTCTCTCAAAGCAATAGGGAAGTCCAGCATGACCTACAAGTAGTTCTGCCAATACCATGCATTCAAAAAATCATGAGATTGGCCTTAAAACGATGTAAGGGCTAGGAGACCCAAAGGGATGGTTCCAAGGGGTAGCTGTGTTAGTCCAGGTCGCTAAGTCCTGTGGCACTTTTAAAGACTAACAAATTTATTTATCGCCTGAGCTGTCGTGGGAGAAAATCCCATTTCGTCAGATGCTTTGACGCCTAAGAGTATGGTAGCAGATTTTGGTTTGGTTTTGGTTTAACAAAATACAAGCACTATAGAAAAGATTAGTTTGGCTTTCCAGCTCAGAAGTTCATGGCTGAGGTATGGTGATTCTAATTGGGGGTCATGGTTTGTGTGGGCATCCTATCTTGCCAGTGCAGCCTGTGTGGAATTCATTGACTAGACTAGCAGTCCTGAAGGCTTTGCAATGAGGATTAACTGAAGCAGTGGTGGCAGTTGCAGAGCTGACACTCTTTGTAGTGAGAACCAGCTAGACTAGGAGAAATGCGGAGCTCATTGCACAGCAAGGTTATATAGGGTGGCGGTACTGGGCTACTTTTAGTGCCTCAAGCAGGTGTAACCTCCCAGTTCAATTGGTTTTATGCTAAAATGCTGAGGGGGCACTGATCACCCATAGCAGCACCCTCTGCTCTGATAAAGCAACCCCACTTTTGGCCTGGTATGGAACAGAGACCTGGAGCAGGGGCTGGGGGCCTGTAGAGTGACACTCACACCATAGATGGCTCCTGTCCTACAGGCCTGAGCCCAGCTTCCCACTCCAGACATTGCAACCTGATTCATGGGATCATGGCACCATAAATGTTTGGCCCAGCTCCCAACACCCCTTATCATGATGGAGGAGTGGCCAGTCCAAACCCAGGATGTGCTGTAACCCTTTGCACAAGGTCACAGCACCTAGAGCAGAAATTGGGGCACAGCAAGACAAGAAACGCAACTGCAGGATGAGTCTGGGATAGGCTCTGTTCTCCAACCACCCCCCCCTGAAGCCTCAACTTCCAACCACCAGGCCAAGAGAAACATATGTTTGCCTGTTTTTACACCTTTTGTTTAATGATGTCTGCAGGTGCAACTGGGGGTATTTTGAGGCTGCACAGCTCTTTGCCTACACTGTATTCCCCAGCAAAGTCACATTGCCTAAGCAGTCCTGCTTTACCTTTTCCCTCAGAGACAGCAAATGGAATAATTGCCACAGTTAAGTTTCCCCACAGCACTTACTTAAAAAAAAAAAAAAAAAAAAAAAAAAGGCACATTCATTCTTAAAGTAAAAGAATTAGAGGGAAAATGTATTAAAACAGTGAAAGAACCTACACACATGCTAATAAACTTACCAGAGATAACCCAACTCCATTAAAAGCCTGGCTGATGAGCAGTCTTTCAGACCTAAGCAGGGTTTTTTTCTGTGTTACGCTGTCCATAATAACTTTCGCTCAGAACCAGCACACTCATAAACATGTGAGTTCTTCTTTTATACTGTTTGGGCCTTTTGGTCCTGTGAATGAGTCATTTGAATAGCAGGACAAAGTTTTGGAAGATTAGGTTCAGAGACAGGCATTTGGATTCCCCTCCTTTCAAATATTTCCTAGGAGATCTAGTCAATTAACAGTTCATGTTTGTTTCAGCGTATTCTTTAAAAGAGGTCTTTGAAGCTCATAGTAGTTCCCAAGTCTTACATTAGTTAAGTCTCCTAAGATGCATCTACACTTAGAAATTAAGTAGACTTAAACTTGCTTAAGTGGACTTAATTTAATCTCCGTCCACACTACATTTTCCTTAAGTCGATTTAAGGAAAATTAAAGTCGACTTTACTAAACCGCGTTTTAAGTCGACTTTGCTGGCTAAGTCGACTTTAGAAAGTCGACTTAGCCAGTGTGGATGTGGAGTAGCCCTAAGTCAACTTTAAGTCGACTTAAGGGGCTTTAGGGCTTCCCCACTGCCCTCCCTGCCAGGGTGGCTGGCACAGCCACAGCCTGGCATGCTCCTATGCCCTGCCAGGGTCTCTGTCCCCCTTTGCCCCATTGTACCAAGGTACAATGGGGCAAAGGCTAAGCCCCCTAGCACTTGGCAAGGGGTGCCCCCCCCCCCCTGCCACCGTAGACCTGTCCCAGGTCCACCTAGCCCCTACAAGTCAACCTAGGCGTCCAGTGTGGATGCTCTAGGTCAATTTGGCAGGGTTCCCTCTAAGTCAACTTAATTTTTGAGTGGGGACATACTAAGTAGACTTAGCTAAGTCGACTTAAATTAACAAGTGTAGACATAGCCCTACACAAGTTACATACCACTCTAATAACACACATATATAGTTGCATTCTTAATGCAAATGAGCTCCTAAAATTCTTAATTCAATAAGGTTTGTCCAGGATATTGCAGGAAATTACAATATCTGTCACAATGATTTCTGGAAAATGGAGACATACATATATATTCATTTTATGAAATTGAGCCCACAAACAATGTTTTATTTCTATGGAAAACAATATTTTATTTCTATGGGAAACAAAGGAGGGTATGAAACTGCAAATACGGAGATCTTGTTTCTTATTGTTAAAGAGGAATGAAGGTTGACAGCCATTCATGTTAAAATACATTATTTGCAGTTCACTAATACAATTATTTGATGAGCTTTATTCTCCCGTAAGGCCTTGCCTACATGGGGAAGATAAGCTTAGCTATAGCTCAATGGGAAATAGACCCCAACAGGCATAAGAACTTGAGCATATAAAGTTGCTGAATTTCCTCCCCAGTCTTTCATTCAGGGTAGGGTCTACCCCCTACAGAAGAAGCTGAGAGTGACAGTTACTCTACTTTTACTCTTCTGCTGCATCACTTGCCTTTTCAGATGGATGCCTCCAAAAGGAATTGTGCGCATCACTTTGTGCCATCTTCTTCCTTGGATCCATAGGAGAATCTGGAGAAGCCCCTTGCACTTGTACAGTCCTTCCCAGCCTCCTCTCAATCCTGTATCCCCAAACTGACATAAAACACATTATAAAGTTACTTTGAAGATAACTTTGCTACTTGCTATTGTGCTCTCATTTCTAGGACCTCACCCTTTTCTATACATGTGCATGTAAAATGTATCCACTAAGGAATAAATAAATCAGTGTGAAGGATGGCATCATTCATAAGATCACTGAGCTCAGAACTTTTTTCAAGATGTGTTAGAATTCATTTTCTCCTAAACTTTCACAGTTACCCACCTACTCATTTTTGTCTAGCCTAAGAGAGATTCTTCATGACTGTAACATTTAAAAGACAACTGGGCTACTGCCCTTTTGTGTAATTAGTTTCTGAGAAGAGGGACAATTCAGAAAGAGGGAGGAAGAGCAGTGGATGTTGGAGGGGAAATATAGCATGAGGAATATTCAGGGGGGGAGGCTCTTTTATCTCTCCAATGACACGTTGCTTCCCTAAACTGTAAGGAATATATGAGTCAGGGTGACATAATACATCTAGTCATTCATTAGTATTATTCTACTTCTGTTCCTCTGCAGTTATATGAAAGGGATTCATTGTTTACACTAAATCATATTGACACCTGGACTTTATTATTGCAAAGATAATCTTTCCTGTCTTTTGCAACTTGTCTGCATCCTACTAAAGGAAGAGTGACTACTGTTGGGAAAAGAAAGGAGGGTTGATGGATCTTCTGTCTCTCCCCTCCCATTAGTCTTTAGGAAATTATTTGAATCATCATCCGCAGCTGTCATCAGCTAGCCCTTGATATGAGGATGATGTCTGCCAGAGGAAAAGTCATTTGTGAGACTTTAGATGACTGAAGAGTCCCATTTGTGTGCTGCAGATGTTTCCCTATACATAACAGGTGTTTGCTTTCAGAAAGCACAACTGCTGGCCAGGATGCTGTACACTTTCCTTTCTCTTCTGCCATGTCTCAGCCTCTTGATCAAGGCAACTCCCTTCAAAATGGGCTGAGGCTTGAAGTGTGATGTGATGGCATTGCAGTATATTTCCAGCCATCTTTTCCCAATTCATGAATCAGTGTGTCCTTGTAATGTTTCTTCTGTCCCCATGGCTTTCAAGGTGTACTTGTAGCATTTTCTCTGTCCCCTGTAGGTTCTCTTACCATGACTAAGTTGAGAAAAGAGGACTTTCTTCAGAAGATAAGTATCAGCCATCCACACGCAATAACCAACCCAGTGAAGTTGACATTTCATAATCTTCACCTTGAGACTGGTGATGTTAGCTGCAGAAAGAATGCTGGCATTGGTGCAATGGTCTTCTATCTGATTCAGAGAATCTTCCTAGGGGAGCACTGTTGGTACCACTCCAGATGCTAACACATTTGTCACATGCACTTATCAAGCATTATCTTTTTAATCCACACCTTACACCTAAAGGCTAAATCCAGCAAAGCGATCTATGTGAATAACCTCTTGAGCCTAACTGGGTCTAGTTGCAGTGTGAGGGTCGAAATGTGTATTCTGCTCTAATTTTTACATGTTTTTAATTTGTGCTTTAATTGCATTTTTACTTAATTCTGTTTTGTATACTTGTAGGCAGTTATGACACTAACTCTTTATAATGTCTCTTTACATGCTACTAAAATCTTAGCAGCTTAATTTATGTGTATTTAAGTTAATTTGTAATGGAGTTTGTGCATAACACTGCCCTTTGCCCTTTTCATACAGTGATCTCAAAGCATTTTACAGATATAGGTAAATCTCATTCTCCCTCTTTTTCTATATGAAAAGGCACAGCTTCGATTTGTTATCCATTTGTTTGAGTGCAGCTATTAACAAATCATCAATGGAGTGAGCAAGGAGATTGAAGTGTTCCCCAGTGGTATTTGAACATTGTAATTTCTGATGTCAGACTTGTGTCCATGTATTCTTTTGTGCAGAGACTGTCCTGTTTGTCCAATACATAAGGTGCGGGGGGGTGGGGGGGAGCATTTCTGGCACATGATGGCATAAATCACATTGGTGGATGAGCAGGTGACTGAGTCCCTGATGGAGTAGCTGGCTTGATTAGGTCCTAGGATGGTGTCTTTTGTGCAGATATGTGGGCATAGTTGGCAGTGTGGTTTGTTGCAGGATATGTGCCTGCTTTAATGGTTCTGTTGTTTGGGCTGTAGTTGCTGGTGAGTATCTGCTTAAGGTTGGGGGCTGTTTGTATAGCTGTGCACAAACAAATGGATAACCAATCAAAGCGTCAAAGAGAAACTGCAGAATTGGAATTCATATGCAAATTTGACAGTGTTGTGTTGGGGCTAAATAAGGACTATAGATCTTTTTTCTCATTACAACAGGTAATTTGATCTCACTTTCCTCTATATGCTGTTCCCCAGTGTTTGAATCTAAACTACTGCATTGATTTTCTGACCTGATCCTATGACTTACACTTCCCTGCATTAATTTTCTGCCCATTCTGTAAGTTCCCTATCTTCAAAGTGTCTAATGAAGTGAGATTTTTTCCCACGAAAACTCAGGTGAAAATTGTTAGTCTTTAAAAAGGCCACAGGACTCTGTTTGTTCTGCTGAACTAGACTAACACAGCTACCCCTTTGAACGTTGTGTAGTGTGGCTTTCTGTGGAAATTTTCAGGTTTCTTAAATGAAAATAAAAGCTTGAAATCCAAAATATTTTATTCAAATATATATAAATAAACAAACACACCCTCATGGGAGTGGTAGTTAGCTTAACCCATGTCTCCACTCTCCTCTAGGTCTTCCCAGCTAGACTTCATCTCCCATGAAGCACTGTGGCCATGAGACTTCTGTGTTGTACCCCCTACCCTCACCAAAAGGGCACCATGGTGCACAGTGGGAGATGTAGCCCAGTCAAGGTGACAGAGGAGAATGGGATCATGAGGCACAGCAGAAGAATTTCTGTGTCAAATTATTTCACATTTCAACTTCAATACTACAACTTTTTACTTTATTTTTGTTTTTGCTATAACATCAGACTCCTTGAATGGAAAAACCTATTTTCTAACTAGCTTTACTATTAATATATATTTTTTTAAATATTCTGGGTTTTTTAAACTTACTGAAGTACATGCTTCTGCAATTTCATATTCCTCACTAGATGAGAAAATGAACAATATTTAGTGCTTTAGGAACAACATTAACATTGCCAAAATGCCAGGGAAAAAAGGGAAATGTAGAGAATTCAAGAACAACTGAAAACACTCAAGATAAACAAAAGAGTGAGATCCTCTATACTGCAAAGCCACTGGTTTAAATACTTAACAAAAGTGGGTGGAGGCAGGAAAAATTTAAGTTGCTTTCATTCTTAGCAGTGACAGATGATTTGATGTGTTGTGAAATCAAAGAAACATCAACAGAGCATGAAACAAGACATCAGTTCAGGGGCAAAAAAATTAACCGAGCTCTCTGCTTTTCAAAGAATGGTAAATAATAATAGAGCAAAAGTTGCTTTTCTCAGCCTCCTGAAAGACCACACTTTAACATGAATTTCCTCTAAAAACACCTGCATTATTATTATCCATTAAGAAAATACTGGGAGGGCCCTGAGGTAACAAATGATATGAAAGAGGGACCCTGAACCAGGTGCAGAGAAGAATATTTCTAGACTTGATATTGCAACTTTGTGGAAGACTTACAGGAATTGCCTGAAGAGTGTCTTCATAGCATTGTATTTATTGTATTAAGGAAATTCCTGGTTATTTATAGACAGTCTATGACATTCTTTCTTTGTGACACCATTACCTCTCCAGAAGGTATGGGAAAGGAAGGAATTTGTTCTTTGAGGAGGGGAATTAGTTTTCATGAAAATTTAATTAAAATAATGCACGTAGCCTTGTAAACTGGCAACCCAATACATAAACATAGAGTTAGTAACACCCCCTGTCCCAGGACCTGATCCTAAGCCCCTTGAAGCCAAATAAACTGTTATAGTCTAAAGGATTGATTATGCAAAGGGCCGAGTAAGCTTAACTTCCACTGAAATCAATGGGAGGTGAAAGCACTCAGCAGCTCATGGGATCGGTCAGGTTTATCTAGTCCAGAGGTCGGCAACCTTTGCCGGCCCCCGTGCCAGCCCCACCAACCACACCTTCAGCAGGTGCCAGGAGTGGGGCCAAAAGGGGTGGGGCGAGGTCTCGGGTTCCCTCCTGCCAGTGCCGGGGCTGGCATCCGCCAGCGGGCAGCCTCCGGTTCCCGGCCCCAGCTCCCGCTGGCAGTGGCAGTGCAGGGCTGATGGCCCCTGCTGGCTCCGCCCCTGCTAGGCAGCAGGGCTGCTGCAGGGGAGCGGGGTGGGTCAGCCCACCCAGAGCTGCTGCTGCTGGCAGGAGCTGGCCCCAGCCATGGCCGGCAAGAGAGCAAGTCAGCTTGGCCCGCCTGGAGCCACCACTGCTGGTGGGAGCCAGCTCCAGGGCCGGGAACTGAAAGCCACCCTCCAGCAGGAGCTGGCCCCAGCCCTGGCCAGGAACCGGAGGCTGCCTACTGCCAGGCGCCGGCCCCGGCAGCTCCAGGCAAGCCAAGCCAACCTGCCTCTTGCCAGCCATGTCAAGGGCTGGCTCCTGCCATCCTGCTGCTGCCGTCTGGGCAGGTCGACCCACCCCCCTCCCCTCCAGCAGCCCTGCCCAGCAGGGGTCGGGGCCAGCAGGGGCGATGAGCCTCGTGACGCGGCTTCTGTTTCCCTGCTGGCTGCGCTCCCCAATGAGTAAGCGTGGCAAGCAGGGGCCTGGAACCAGAGCACGTGGCTCTTGTGGCCCCAGGCCACGCTGTGTGGGCGGGGCCAGCAGGGGCATGAGTGTTGCCATGTGCCGCTCAGGCTCAGCCACGTGCCAACTTTGGCACGCGTGCCGGGGGTTACCAACCCCGATCTAATCTAGCTTAACCTCTACAAGACAGGAGACATCAATTCATGGAAGGGAAATTGGGACAGATTATTGGTGAAGAGAAGAATGCAGACATGATTCCTGGAAGAATTGTGCATTAGAAGGGTTTTTAATCTCTTTAGTTTTTAAAAAAAAATATTTTAACAGTATCACATCAATAAGAGGTATTGATTCATCTTGAGAAACAAGAATAGGGAATGAGAAAGCGGAAAGGCGCATTAGGCCCAAAGCTTGTCAGTAAAGAGGTATCAAAAGTATTCCAGGTAAATACCGTCAATGTTGAAAACAACAGAAAGGGAATTATTGTTCTGTAAGCTTATCATGTCTCTAAACAACTCAAAGACAATGCAACCATTGCAAAGAATCTCTTCTAAAGACACAACACCATAGGAGTCTCATAAGTATACATTCTGCATCATGATTAAGAAATCTCCATAGCAGTGAAAATAGTTTGTCAATAATATACTCCAGAAATTAGACAAGCAATAAGTATACTTAATATAATTAGAACCAAGAGCTATATCCTCCCATCCTTATTTACTTAAAATTAGTAGCACCTGACTCAGCAAGTAACTCCACTTAAGTCAGTGGGATGATTTGTAGAGAGAGGTGCTACTCAGTTTAAATAATGGTGGCAGAATCTGACCCCAAATTTTGACTACTAGTCAGATACCTGAGCTCATGTTAGTAGCAATAGCAGTCCACCACTGACGATGATGATATTGGCACAATTCTCATCTATGGCTATGCATATGATTCTGAAGTCCAAATCTCATACACAGTCAGCATGGGAAGCCTGTATCCATGATGTTTGATGATGCAGCTCTGTGACACCTTTCATGTGAAGCCTGGAGACGATTTCCTGCTCAAACTTGTTGTGTGCTGATCTTACCAGAGACTATCAGTGAGCCCTGTTGTGAGATGTTTCCTAGGGTTCTTTGAGACTAATGAAGCATTTGTATAGATGACACTTCTTTCTTTTGTCCTGCCTTAGCTCCCTGTACAGGATTTGTTTCAGAAGGCAATGATCTTCCATTCCACTGGCATGTCCAGTCCACCTAAGTTATGCTCTCAGCAGCATTTCCTCAGTGCTGGTTGTGTTTGCTTTCTGAAGTACCTCAATATTGGTCATTCTGTCCTGCCAGCAAATGCTTATTATTGAGCCAAGGAAGCACATGTGAAATTGATCAAGCTGTTTAATGTGCTGTTTATAAAGAGTCTATATCTCAGAACCACAAAGGAGAAATGTTAGTACTACTGCACTATAGATCTTCAATTTGGTGGAGGAATGAATGTTGTGTTAGTTAAGGACTTTTGTTCAAAGTTGGCCAAGGGCCTGGTTTTATTGTTTCTGGAAGCAATTTCATTATCGAGGGAACTGTAACTAAAGATGGTACTGTCCAAACACTTGCACTGATCCAGCTGTCTGCTTTGTATGGAAATGGCGCTAGGGTATTGGAATGGGATGCTGGTTGGAACAAGACCTCTGCCTTACCAAGACTGATGGTAAGGCTGAAGAGCTGAGATGCTTCAGAAAAATCTATCAACAATGACCTGAAAGTCATCGTCTATGGACTATCAGGGTGCAATCATCTGCAGAAAAGAGCCTTGACGAGAAGTCCCTCCAGCATCTTGTTCTTAACATTAAGTCTTCATAGATCAATGAGAGAACCATCGACTTGGTAGCCAATATATATTCACTGATCCAAGTCCCTTGTGACATGGCTGAGGACACAGGCAAAGAACAAGTTGAGCAGCACTGGAATAAGTACACTCTTTGCTTCACTCCTTTTGAGATTTCAATGTTAACTTCACTACAAGTGCAAATGAAATCAATGGGGCTATTTGTGGAATACCATGCTTCCAGTGTGAGAAAGGGTATCAGAATGGGTTCTTAAATAATCTAAATATCATAAATGGTTAGATGATAGGACCTTATTTCATGAGTAGTCCCACTGACTCAACATGACAATGTTAGAATCTAGCCATATATAAATAAATTCCATGCTAGAGTCAATTTACATCAACTATTTTACTCCCATTTTAGTTCAAATGTTCATCAAAGTAGTTAATTTTACTCCCCTCCAGGAAGAAGAGAATCCAACGTAGCCTTACAATCTTAAATATTAAGGTAGTCATTGCCACCATTAACATCTTTTTTAAAAAAATCATTAAGAAATGTCTAATTTTTTTTTAAAATCATGTTTTTTATTCCTTCATCCTTCAGCATAACAGGTCATTTGGTAGAAAAAATTAAAAAGTCATTAATACTTAATTAAATAAATTCTGAGTTATGTCCAGAAATCTTTTCCTACATTACTGGGCTGCTTTCACCAGAGGTATAAAAATGATAATTCTTTCCCTTTTAAAATACCCTTCATACAGCCTGCATAATTTGGTCTTTATAATGTTTAAATGAAAGAAGCACACTGACAATTCTAAATAAGGCTAGCAAAATTAGCAAAGGAAATGCAGACACTTACATACTCAGCTTTACTCAATGATGTAGTGCTTTACTCCATGAATAGTCTCCTTTAAATCAATGGGACTACTTGCAGAATCAGATATTACTCAGGATCTGGCTCATAACAAATTTATGAGAGACCCAATCAGTGAGGTTGACACTGTGGTGCAGCTAGGAAGTAAACCGAAATAGAAACAATGTTATCATCAGATTGGAGCAAGGGAAGGGGGTAAAAAGAAAAGAAAAGATGGAGCAGCTGTTCACACACTTAAGTTTGTGAAAGGAATGAGAGAAAGGACAAGGAGCAAAACACAACTCTAGAACTAGAACAAGTGGAGGTCATGGTGCGGGGATTCAGTGACATAGGCCCCGGTTCATCAGTACATTCTGGCTACTTTGCATCATTCTAATGTTGCATAACCTCCATAGCTTTACCAGCAAGTTTAATGTTTTTTTGCTCTGCCAGAACAGCACAAATCAGCTGGAATACATCAGTGACTTGGCTCCATAGCCTCTGGAAAGACAGCACTATTTGAAAAAGATTAGGGTCCAAATTGCTAGCTGATGCAAATTGCATAGTTCTGCTCAAGTCAACAGAGTTATGCTGATTTAGACCAGCTAAGGCTCTGACTCTACTGCAGATGAGAAGATGAGTGAAGGGAAGTAAGAGGTAGCTTGGGTGATCAGATGGCAAGTGTGAAAAATTGGGGAAAGGGATGGGAAGTAGTAGGTGACAATATAAGACAAAGCCCTGAAAAATGGGACTGTCCCTGGTCATCCTAGATGCAGCAGAATAAGAAAATCCTACAATAATAAAATTAAAGTCAACTATGGCAAGTGTGGGGTATTGAGGCATGAGGATTCAAGGGAGCTATGCATCAAAGTCTGAGTAAAAGAAATGTCAGCCTGAGATAGTGGGCCCTTAAAAGGTGAGAGAGGTTATGTACAACAGACCTTAAAGTAAGCCAAGGATAGCGAGTGGGGAGAAAAGATGCTAAAAATGGCAAGAGGAGAAGTGCAATGCCTCTTATATAGCCCTGGTGCCAGGGAGAATATGCAGGAGAAGGGGGAGTAATGCTGAGTCAGAGTTGTGATCAGAATTTGAAGAAAGAAAATACTCAGTGCATTAAATCTGATCCTTTGTCTTTGTTCCTGTATTAATCTCAGTGAAAACTGTGGGCCTTTTACAGTAATTAATATGTCTAGCTATTTCTGTTTACTTGTTCTGTTTAATACTGGGGGGGGAAGAAGGGCAGATGTATTTCTTTTGTGTTTTCTCAGTATTTTTAATGTAGGTCCTTAAGGATGAATTTAACAATTGTGAAGGACATCTTTTCACATTTACATTTCCACACACACAACTAAGAGTTTTCCTTGCAATGGATTGGCTTCTTTCTAGGCAAGCCTGTTCACCATTGTGGAAGACCATGAGAACACTAATAGAAATAATCAAGGCTGCTCATTAAGAACCAGATTCGTCCATTATTAATAATGCTGATTATCACTCTATTCCACAAAGATTCTTAGCTGCCTAAATCTTGAGTTTAGGCAGTGAAGTCCTAATTTAGGCTTCACTGTTACCCATAAAACTGCTACTGAACCCTGTATACACTAAACTCACTTGACATCTAAGTTTTCAGGGTAAAAGTTCAAAAGGCACTGAAGTTTTTGCATCTAGGCATGTGCACTGCTGCCTTCTGATAGGTGTTCGGATGGCTATCTCCCACCTAACATCCGGAGGTCTTCACAAACAGGGGGAAGATAGACAACAGAGTCTTGTGGCACTTTTAAAGACTAACAGATTTATTAATCGCATGAGCTTTCGTGGGAGAAAATCCCACTTCGTTAGTCTTTAAAAGTGCCACAAGACTCTGTTGTCTTTCTACAATAGACTAACACGGCTACCCCTTTGGAATTTGACTACAAGGGGGAAGATAGGCATTTTCCACCTATCTTCAGAGGCTTATGGTCCAAGACTGGCTACCGGATTGGGTCTCATTCAAAATCTGTCCAATAGAGGACGAGGTGGTAGTGGTGGTGTTCACTTTCTCACTCAGTGGTTAGTGCACTTGCCAGGGATGAATGAGACTCACATTCAGGTCATGTCCCTGCCTGATGAGGGGAAAGGATTTGAACTAGGGTTCTCTTTCTGTCCCTATGACTATTTAAGTGTCTATCAACAGTGGAACAGTTGTTGAATCAGAAATAGAGTGAGAATGACTTTGTAGTGTGATGGTTAGGGCACCCATCTGGGAGAAGAGAGACCTAGGGGCCAATCGCTTTTTCATTAAGGAAGACCTTAAGTCGACTTAATGAAAGACTGGTGTGGATGCGGGGTTCTTTAGGTCGACTTAAGCATCTTTAAGTCAACCTACCTTTCAAGTGTAGACATACTCATAGACTCTAACGTTAGAAAGGATCAGTATGATCATCTAGTCTGCACAATGCAGGTCCCAAAACCTCACCCACCTACTCCTGGTCTACAAAAACCTTGTCTCTGCTAGAGAGCAAGAGTGAGAGCGAGGCAGGCCTCCAGGCTATGGCAGTAGGAAGAGAGGCTTCACCTGTTTAGGAGGTAGTAATTCTTCCCTGGCGGGAAGCAGCAAAGGAAGAAGACAGTTGCTATTTGGCAAAACTTTGGGGTTTGCTTTGCTACAAATGAAATTAAAAATATTACATACAAGACAAACTTTTACAAGCCAGGAGATCATTTGATAAAATTGCTACAGCATCTTTGCATTACTCTCTATGTAGGTGTTAAAAGCTTTTATTATGGTTTAAATATGAATGGAGAGATCTGTCGGATAGCTGCTCTTAATAAACAATATACCTTTATTTTTGCTCTCTTTTAAGATTCTGAAAATTCCCTGAGTTTCTTCCTCAGCTAATCCACAGCATAAATAATGTTGCCATTTTTAGCCTGAGTCATCCCAATATTCAGGACCTTAATGAGTTGTTTCCACTGGTAGGAGAAATTGATGATAGTCATATATTTCTTGGGTCTGATCGTGTTCCATTGAACACAGCAGAAACAAACAACAGGATGCCGTTTCTTTCTTCAGAAATCCAAGTCAACTTCCAGCCAGTACTCTACCAAAAAAGTATCTTTGCTTGGCATCCTCTCACAGGCTACGTCTACCCTTGCAAGTTAGTTCGAATTAAGGAAACTTAATTCGAACTAATTTAAGCCTTGGCCACTGTAGGCTTTCATTAGTTCGAATTAAGGGCTTCCTTAATTCAAACTAATAAATTCGATTGCTTAGTTTGAAGTAACCCTTAATTCAAAATAGTTAGTTTGAATTAAGTCAATGTGGCCATATTAGTTCAAACTAACTACTTAGTTCGAACTAATCAGCAGATTGACCTTCATGCAACTGACTAATTCGAACTAAGCAAGTGCGCTGCATGGACATGGCTAGTTCGAACTAGCATTCTAGTGGGGCCATGCTAGTTGGAATTAAGTTAATTCGAACTAACTAAAATTAGTTGGAATTAGTTAGTTCAAATTAACTAATACGAACTAGCTTTTGTAAACGTAGACATAGCCACAGATATCATTCCAGTACTTCTTTATTTTTTCTGTCTACTTTCTCTGATTTTTGCAGAGACCATTCTCTGACTTTTTTCCTTCTGACACTCACACCTGCTGAGTTTGCCATCATCCCAGGGAAATTGATCTGCCCTTACATTTCATCTTCCACATCTGGCCTACTCCCTTGGGTTGGGTCTTTTATCATTTCAGCCATCTTAGTCCATAAAGAGCTTAATTGTTTCCCACATTTATCTTAAATGATGGTGGCTAACTTGCCTACAGATCAAAGAGATGCTTCTTAGTTTCAAACATTACCCTCCACCATGACAATAACCTGATAAATTATTTTGGAGCTTGCAGTTTTCAGAAACATGGCAAATGAATGCCTACCAGTAAGCTGAATACAGAATGGCATGGAGCCAGAAATCCCACTGCAGGCCTTGGTGAGTGAACACTTTCTGAAAGGATGAGTGCCATTTCCAGAAATGCCTAATCAGCATAATATTATAACTTAGAATAGACTCCACATCACAACAAAGATCCTACTGTAGAGCATATGAATAGGTTTTGGACTGTCCTACCTGAGTGGATGTTGAAATCTCTTGAAATAATGAAAGATAAACATGTTTTCTGACATGGTCATACCAGCTCTTCTAGGAAGCTCTCCATTTCAGAGGAATTATATACATTAGAAATGTGCCCAGGTGTGTTTTATTTCTTTACTGTCCGATTAAGTGGATACGCTAAAGGTTTGAAAGAGCCCATGATACCAGCCTCCCTCACCCGCTTGCTAACTTTCCAAACAAGCACCACTGTGCTTTTTCCCTCTTGCCCCTCATACTTGGAAAGTGCTTCCCATAAACCTCAGAAAAGCTACCTCATTGGCCTCCTAAAAAAGTCCCTCTTGTCATGATGTCTAGGAAATACTTGACAACAGACAAGCAGCTGTCATGCTGATTCCTTGTACTACCCCATCAGTCAGTGTTCATCTCTTATCTCCAGTCTTTTACTTAGATTGTAAATTTCTTGGAGCCAGGATTGTCCTTTTGTTCTATGAAGAGCACTTAGCACAATGGCCATGACTAGAATTTTTCAGTGCTATGGTAATATAAGCTGCAAATAACATTAATGATTGAATGAGCTCTTTCTGTATTTCAGCCTCCAAAGGAATAAAAAGATTACTCTGCCCTCAGGTCTGTCTTGGACCTATGTTGGACAGAATGAGGGAGGGAGAGAATCTAGTGAGCTAAATGTAATATGCTTAACAGAAAATTAGCGCACACACATCTCTGATACAACTTCTGCAGTTGGACTCCTAACATGGGACATCTCGCACCAACACATGAAGGATGACAGTCTTTTATCAGCTTAAAAATTAAGTAGGGTCACCAGACAGTTAGTGTGAAAAATCAAGACAAGAGATGAAGGGTAATAGGCACCTATATAAGATGAGGCCCCAAATATGGGGAGTGTGTCCATAAAACTGAGGCATCTAGTCACCCTAAATGCAAGAATTACTCCTATTTTTCTTTCTGGTTCTTGATGTATATGAAATATAATACAAAGAAAAAGCAAAATAATTCTAAAACATAAAATCCAGGATGAAGAAAAAGGGGAGTCACATGTTTTGCTACTGCATCTGGCTGTTCAATAGCCCTCTCATCCCTTTTTGTTTTATTTTCAATCACTGAAGCTGGAGTGGAACTTTTGAAGTTCAGAGATGCAGGAATGAATGCCAGACAGCAAAGAAAATGTCTTCCTGCAAAAATAGATTTATGATGAATCAACACCAAAAATAATCTGCATCTATCTAATACCTTCCTTCCAGGCATCTCTGAAAAAAAGAAATTTTCAGAGTTAGAAAACAACAAACAGAATAGAGATAGAAAGAAACCTAAATTCCAGAGCTCACCATCCCCACATTTGAGGAAAATACATACTAAATGCAGTTCTCAATTTATCATTGCAAGTCACTGTCTGAGTGGTTAAACAACAAAAGAAACAATCATATGTTTAGATTTAAATGATGAGATAGGCCCAAATTGAAAATCATCTTGAGATCCGGATTTCAAAAATTTATTTTCTGGGGTTTTCAGATCCAGGGTTTTGGTGCTGCCCATGACAGGCCACCATCTTTGCCAGGAAACCATTAAGCAGTTTAACTGTCCAGCCGTACCAGAATAAGCTGGTGACAACTTTTAGAACCTTGAAAATTTAGCAGCACAAGCACTTAGCTGCACGACACAGTTTAATTTTTGTTTGGTTATAAAGAAAATAAACCTTCCAAGATGTAGGCTGCAGTCAGACAGTTCAAGTTAGCTGGAAAGGCTAGCAATAGATTAATTTGACATTCAATCCAAACACTAAGCTTTTGTAATAAAATAAACTACAACTGGATTACCTGCTACTACAAACCATAATTTGATTTGGATTTTTAGGAGGGCAATGACTTCTCTATAATAACATGTTATAGCTTGTCAGTTGCAAACTTAGCTGTTGCAGGCTTGGACAACAGAGCTTAATGTGCTAATCTATCCTTGAAATTTTTTTTTTCAAATACATTTGTACATCTTCTGTATGCACAGAGATTTGCTTGATTTTAAATGTACATTTATTTGAAAAATGCCTAGGACACATCAAAGCCTGCTAAGATTAATCCAGTGTAACAGTCCTGAATCTGTTTACTGACAACCTTGGGGCAGGCAAGCATAAAATATATGGCACATGAGAAATTTAGATACAAACACACTTTCCAGAACACATAGAAAGCTAAAATATCTATTGGTTTCACATCAGAAAGTTGAAATAATTTGCCAGACCAAAAAAAAAAGCAGCTCTTTTATAGTCAGGTATAAGACCTTTAGAAATGATTCCCTACATGTACATGCCAGATCTGCAGCTCAGGTGACACATGGAAACAGAAAATGTGTTACATTGTCCATAGGACTCTTGTATTACTTGATTTTTTTTTCTCTGTCTAATGCAGCATTAGAAGTTCCAACTTATTTAACACCACATATAGAGCTGATAAACATGAATTCTGTTTCAAAGGTTTTGAAATTTCCAAAAGTGAAATCATGGCTAGTGATTGTGGGGCTGGTGCCCAAGGTGTAGGGAGAGCAAAATACCTTAGCTGTGTCAACTGATAATTTTGCAACCAGAGGGAAGGTCTTTGTGGCACTCTGATGCAAGGAACGAAAATCTTGCATAGATCCTAGAGAGAGAAAGGCCTTCCTTTTCAGGCTCAAGGACTCTGTGGACCCCCGGCACCAAAGGTAAAGGTGTAACATGTGGTGGTGGTGGTGGTGTCTGTACTTCCATTTACCCCAGAAAGAGAGAAGTTCTAAACTTGGCCAAAAGGCTGAATTACCCAAGAACAAGGGAAAACTGAGGCACTAGGGTCATCTTGGTGTCAGAGAAATAGCGCTCTCTTCCAGAAACATTACATTCTTTTTGGCATACCAGACTTTGAATATGGGAGACGGCTGATGGTTCTACACAGGGATTATTGACAGCTTTAAGGGTTATGGGGATCCAGGCAGGAAAACTCAAATGAAAACTGGTTGGCCTGAATTCAGTTGGTGCAGCAGTAAATATGGGCTGTTTGTTCAGGGAAAGTTTTAGACAAGATACATCTTATGTTGTAGTTAGGTTTCATATCAGCCACTGCGCTCACTAGTCGGGATCATTATAACCCTGAATTTACTTTGGAAGACTTTAAATTGCAAGACTTTACAATTTAATTCCTGAAAGGAGAAGGCAATGTAAAACTCTGGATAATACCTTTGAGTTAACTGTTTGGGAGGTGTCTACCACTTTATACTGAGTTGCTAATCAGGCCAGAGCACTGATGGTAAGGATCCATGATTATGACTCCGCTGTCATTCTCGTGGAACAAATGGCAAAAAACTGAGCTGGGGCTGATACAGCTTGAGTCCAAGGCATTCTTAGGAAAATCAAAATGAGGAAGTTTGTGGAAGAGAAATGTCCTCAGACAATCCCAGCAGCATCAAAACCAAATCTTAAGTTCTAGCTACCCTTGGACAAGTGATCAGACTCCCGCCCTCCCCCCCCCCCACCTCCACCACCACCCTGCCACCCTCAGCTTTGTGGAGAAAAGTGGATCTTGTACTAGTTATGTCCTTTCTTTGTTCTAAAACAGTTCATTCCCATAAATATAATCACTTGCCTGAGTCCACCTAATTATCTTATACTCAGTCATGTAATACTGAAAATATTTCCCAACAGACAAGATAGTCCAGTCCCCACAATATTTTATGAACAGGGAGACTGGATACAAAATAGGGACCTGGATTATGTCCCTTTCATGTGTAGATGTATATGCTTTCTTTTTTTCCCCTTTGCAAATTTTCAGGAATTTCTTAGTCCAGTGGGCAATATTTTTAATGACTATAAATTACATCAGATCTACTTTTGATACACTCTGTTAACAGACATTGGCCCAGGTTCTCCAATCTGGTTGAGCAGTGTTCAGTGCAAAATCAAAGTGGGAGAAAGGTAGCTTTGAGCCACCTGGTCAAATGGGCAAGGGTTAGACTAGCTTTTGGCCCAAAAAATTGTGAAAATCCTCTAGGTACTGTTCAAACTTTCAAAAAACAACATAGCACCCTTTGGATGGGAAGTAAATATGTGAAAGTGGAAAGCAAAATCTTTCTAGTTAAAAGGAAGTGGAAATAGAATAGGATCTTGCAGCTTTCACTGTGGAGTCAGGATATAGTGATTCCATAATGCCGTTACTGCAGATCTGTATGTTTAATGTCTGCAGGCCATGCTCCAGAGTGCTCTGTAAGCCTGTCAAGAGATATTCTAAGAAAAGTCATCTATTCCCTGGTGCTTAATTGATAAAAGTGAACAGTGTTCTTCCGGAAAAGATTTTAAAACAAAACATTTTATCTCCTCAAGGCATCTCGCTGCACCTAAGAGCCATTCACAGTCTGGTTTTGTTCTTTTTTTGGAAAAACAATTTAACTTCATCTTGAAGCTACATACCTGAAAAGATTTCCTCTCCTAATAAAAAGCACCTGCTTTGCCTTTCCCGAACTTAACTGGCTCTCTCCAGCTGAGCCTGCCCCTAATGTGCAGTAATCCAACAACTACAGTTGGTTGCTGTAAGGGCTAAGTCTCCGCTTCAGTTTAATTTCCATTTTAATTTGTTTCTGGTTACCTCAGATGTTGAGCAGCCCACACATAAATACCATTTTCTGTAATGCTGCCAGGGCTCAGAGGGCACAATCCTATCAGGAGAGGAGCATTTTCATTTCCCATTTTAAGTCAGCTGAGCGCTTCATAGGAGCACACTCAGGAAATGTAACATAATGGAAACCATGTCTTCTGCATGTTCAATACAGCACTGAGCAATCTGTCAGCATGCAACAAATAACAATCATTACTTCAGGAACTCAATTAGTGTTGATTTTAATTCACTCATTGAGATGTAAAGTGTGTATCCATAAAACTAAATTCAAGCCCAAACTTTCAGACATTGGCATCTGAATTGTAGCCGATATACATCTAGCTGAATTCGTAGACCCATATTTACATATTCAAAATGGCAATCAAGTTGTGTGTGAAAAGAGTACATGTGCATTTTTTGCAGGTACGGATAGCTTCCTGTCTCTAAAAATGTCCCCCTCCTCCATGACTGCTGTGGGTATTTTAAATGAGAATTTCAAAGGGGTAGCCATGTTGGTCTTGTTTAGCAAAACAAACAAGGAGTCCTTTGGCACTTTTAAAGACTAACAAATTTATTTATTGCATGAGCTTTCATTGGAGAAAACCCCACTTCAAAGCGTCTGATGAAGTGGGATTTTCTCCCACAAAAGCTAAATGAATGTGTTAGTCTTTAAAAGTGCCACAGGACTCATTTACTGTACAAAAATGCTTCATACTTCACCTAAGCTGGGTAGTGGAAAATAAAGGTAAAGTCAGACTTGTTAGGAAATGTGTTCATTGGAACACATACACCTTTTCTCAACCTTCCAAGCATCTCTTATTTTCACATCTTTTTATCCTTTTGAAATACACCCAAAGGAGCAAGGTTTGCTTAGAAGCTGCTGTTTGGCAGTTTTTCTACTGAGAAGCTGTTGCAACATTGAAACATGCAAATAATATTTTCAGAAAGTCAGACAAAGTCTTTCGTCACAGCAAGAACTGCAACAGAGAGCATATTATGTACTCGTCCATCAAAAGAAGAGCCTAGTGCCTTTTAATGTACAGATAAGCTGAGGAATGTCTTATATCCCATAACACACCAATCCCATTCATTTCTTTTATTATTTTGTTTACTTTCTTCCTTGTGTTTTTCTCAAAACTTCAACTCAACAATTTATCCTTATCCAGCTTTATAGTTTCACTTATATCAATAGTCACTAATACAGTATCTCTCCCAGCATAGCAGCCAAGTTTTCTGCTTTCTGGAGTTGTTTTCTCATTCCTTTCCTGCTTTTAGAAATTCACCTTTTATTTATTCTTGCCTCTTGTGTTCTTTCCTTTTACTTTCTAAAGTTTTCATTCTCTTATCTTTTTCTTCTACCCCTTTCCTCTTCTCATCTCAACTCTTCATGTTTGGACTTCTTCCAGAAACTTTCAATTCTCCCTTCATCTAAGCCTCTGTCCAGACTTGCTGCCCATCTTTGTATTCAGCTCTGTTTTCTGCAACTCTCATTGGACTAATGTCAACATCTTGTATTTTTACGCTTGTGGATGGTCTCTCCATATTTCTGTCTTTAGGAATACTTCATCTACCTATCCTATTTATTTCTCCTTGTCTTTCATTTGTTACTGTACATCTCATTCTCTTCATATTCTTGCATGTTCATTTCTTATTTATTTTTTCAAAATGGGTTTTTTCCTCTTCATTGTTCATTTTTTATTCACTAATTACTTCTTATACACCCTGCACACAAACTGAAAATCTCCCCCTTTTTGTTAAACTCACCAAAGCAGCCTACAGAACTATGCCTTGAACTCACTTGGAGCATGGTGTTCTTCTTAAGGTGGGCACGTCAGTTTCCTATTTTCCCATACCCAAAATCTCATCTTACTGTATCTTAATCTCTGTTGGAAAAGTTAGAAACCTAATACATGATCTTAAATGGGAAATCCATTCTGTCCTCTAGTCATAGAATTGTAGAATAATAGGGATGGAAAGGTTCTCACGAGGTCATCTAGTCCAACCCCCTGCTAAAAAGCAGGACCACTAGTCTATTGCAGAGAGCCACAAAATAATCATCATTGTGGCCTTGGCATAGAATTATGATATGTGTTGTGATCTTAGGTGAGCCTAACTCAGTACTAGCATGAATTGACACACAATATAACTGAGTAACATCAGGAAATTAAGATATGATTTGTTTCTGTGTGACTGAATTTGACACGATGAGCCAGCTGCTCAGTTGACATCGATAGATCTCTGCTAATTTATACCACTTGAAGAGTTGGCCCAGAACTTCCTTCTCTCTTTCTCTTTTGTATGTGTGGGTATTTTTGTGTGCACTATGTTTAAGGCCACGCCTGCTGGGAAAAGGAGCTGGACTTTACAAGGCAAGCCTTTCCACAGTATGCGGAGAGGAGACCTTTTGAAGAGAGGCTACCAGAAAGGTATTTGCAGTGCTCAACTTTTGGTGGTCTTACAAGAGCTCTATACAATGTCACATATTCATAAGCATCCTCTTCTGGAACATTTTCTATTAACTATATACATGTGCATAGACTTCTTCTTTTGTAGAACGCTCTCACCAAATCAAAATTTCTTCAAACAAATATTTTCAGAAAACAGCATAGTCTTGTAGAAAATGGAGAGGGTATAGACATAGGCAGTATAGTGTATTCAGGTTAGTAAGTGTAGCTGGAACAATATTCAAAGGTCTTACTCTGCCTGGTGACAAGACTTGTCTACCCAGCAACTAGCTCTCTTTTCGATCATATGCCAAGAACTCGGCCGTCATCAACCACAAGGGGGGCTCTTCAAAGTGAAAGAGGAGCTTGAAACCACTGTCTGGCACAACACCGCTATGCTTTTTAAAAAACAACAGGCACCCGCAGTCTAGACAGTGGGGGTCCGCTGTTTCACATCCCCAAAGAGAAAGGTCAGTCCAAAACAGTATAAAGAGCCCCTGAAATGTAGAGAGGGGGTCGGCGCCCAGAGCCTTCTGAGACGTCAGAGGTTTTCTGGGCAAAGATTCTTTAGTCTTGAGGCTCGTCCTCAGGATCATTGAATCTGGGCAGAGGCGTCAGCGGCCCGGCCTGGCGACAGGTAGAGGGACTGGCAAAGCTGGAAAGGACTTGAGAGGTCAATCCAAATCCTAGGGACGGACTTGACAACGTTGGCTTGAGAGCGCTGGTGAGTAATTGGTACCAAGATACATGCAGGGACCTCGGTGAATATTGGCCCAAGTTCATAAGGGAATAAATTGTTGAATATTGGCCTGGAAATAAGGGAATAAATTGTTGAATATTGGCCCAGGAACGAGGGAATAAATTGTTATGTTGGTCCAGAAATGAAGATATAATAGTAGCTACAGATTAATGGGAAGGTAACTGAATAAAGGAAAGTAACTGAAAGCTATTAGCACCCCTTGGTCCAGGAGAGAAACAGAGGACTAAAGTAGTTTAGAACCCCGGGCCTGGGAGGACAGGTCAGCGTAGGGATAAGGTTAGGGAAAAATAGTTTAGCACCCCGGGCCTGGGAGGACAGATCAGCGTAGGGCTGCTCTGTCTGTTTCCTTAAAGGAAGGGGCACCAGCCATTTAATAAGAGTAGTTTTAGTAATTAAACCAGGTAGTGCACATATAACCAGTATTTAGTACATGAACAACAAGCTTGTAATACATATATGCTGTGCCTTTAAGAGCAGCTCAAATAAAAAATCGCATAGGAAGGGCATAGACATATAGACACACAAAATCTCTGCTTAAGGAAACTGCATCTCTGCACTTTCACTTCTGTCTCTTGCCATTCTATAAGGCTATAAGATTTGTAATCATGATAAATAAACAGTTTCTCTTACTTATAATGTTTTCTGTAATTTCTCTGGTATTTTTCTCGGCTCTACTTATTTTTCTATTCATTTCCCCACTCCCATTTTCCCCCTCCTGGGACAAACACCCCCTTCTTATAATGGTGTTATGGATCCTGGGAGGATTCAGTCCTGTACTCTGTTGCTTCTATATCTTGAGTTCTTATATTACAACATGGGCCCCCAATCAGTCACTGGATAAGGGCAAGGCTATAACCCTTGCAGCCAAAAGGACCCAGGTCAGCACGCCACCCTCGATGAATAAGACCCCGAGGGGTGACCTTAAACTGGATAGCGGCGAGCAAGTCTTTGAAATGATGAGGCAAATTTTCTGCTCTTACTCCTCGTATAATTTTATTTAAGTCTCTTTCTTCTACTGTTTTTTGGCATCAGGAGATTCCTTTGCTGCTAGATTTTTTGGCTTCACATTTGCCAAACCATGAGGATCATTAGTAAGTGATCTCTTTTTGTAGTTACAGTCCATTTACCCTCTGTCTGGCTGACTCATCTAGGGCTTCTCTGCAGAACTGTTCTTCTTAGACAATAGTGGTCATGGGAGGCAACATTAGCGAGCTGAAACAGACTACAAAGGTGGGGCGTGCAACATCATCTCTTGGCTTCCCTCTCCCCCTACCTCAACACAAGAAGAAGCATCTAGAAGATAAAGAACTTTTCACAGCTGGGGAAAGCAGTCTTGGCCTGTGTGAATTGAAAACCTGTAGTCCGCTTGTGTCACCTCTCCATGAAAGATATTGCTAATTCAAATATTGGTAGTGTACAGAATTTTTAGACTGTAATCTTATGTTTATATCATTTAGTAACTACTTTTAATCTCTTTACAATTGCCACTTATAATAATTTAAAATCTATTTTCCTGAAGTTAATAAACTTAATATTTTATCTTAACCAGTGTGCTTTTAAGTGAAATGTTTAAACAAACTGCTCAGTAATAAAAACTGGTATACATTCCTTCCATTCTGAGGGAAGGGTGAACTGGATAAATCCACTGTCCAGACTTTTTGAACAGAGTTAGATGGTATAATCCTGAGGTCCCTGAACAGGGAGCTAGCTAGAACATCTTTATTGTTGGTTCATGGATGCTGGAAAGAGTTTGCTGAACTAAGTTTGGTATCTGGTGTTATTGGGTTGAGTGATGATAAAGTCTGGAGAGGCTGTCTGTGTGTCATCAGTCCAAGTAAGGTGGAGGGCTCAAATCAAGCTGAATAGTACTCAGCAGTTCCACAACACCTAGGCTGTATCCCAGACGTTCTGCATACCATCAAACCCAGAAAGTGAGGTATTTTGCCATGTATTAGCTAACTGACCACTGAAGACCTCCCAAGAGAAACTGAGGCAGAGCATGTAGTGCCATGGTTGGTCTCCAAGGTGTGCCTTGGTGGCAAACCCTACCACAGATCTCTAATAAAGTTGTCTTAATGTGCCAGGTATGAATGATGAGGCTAACTGGCACACCCTCACTTCATATTCATCCAGTTTCAGTTTTATCAGATATATTGAAAACATGCCTCTAATATAGTGATGCTCAGCCTGAGGCTTGCAAGCCACAAGTAGCTATTTAATGTGTGTCCTGCAGCTCTTTGCAACACATGATATTAAAAGACTGTCTGATTCAATTATTAACCAGTCTAAGTTATTAACTAACCAGGCTGCTTTTATTATGTTAGTAACCAATTAAGTTCTCAACTTGCACTAAATTATTAATTTATATGCTTGAGAACAATGTATAAGAAATATTTTCCCTATCATACTGTTTAAATATAAATACATAGAACCATATTAAATGAAACAATGAATTCACACTACTGTGACTCTTTTGGGTAATCATAGAATCTTAGGGCTAGAAGGGACCTCATAAGGTCATCTAGTTCAACCCCCTGCTAAAAGCAGGACCACTCCCACTAAATCATCCCAGCCAGGGTTTGTCTAACCAGGTCTTAAATGTTTCCAAAGATGGAAATTCTACCACCTCCCTAGGTAACGCATTCCAGTAATGTTGATCACTAATTTGGTTCCTGAACCTCTGAGGTCTAAGTAACACTTCTCTAATATATAACATTTCTTTTAAGCATGAAGTCTTTGCCTGAAGCATCTAAGGTATTAGTTACACATTACTTTACTTTAGCTGCTCAACTGACAAGTTGGAAACCGTCCTTAAGCTTACTATCTTCAGCATGACTATTTTGATTGTCAGACTGTTTTTGTCCAGTCTTGCATCAAAATTTGTCCATGAGGCCCTGAAAAACAGTTTTCACAGATATCTCCTTGGATTTGTGTTACTGGAATGAGTTAAATATTGCTCACTGCCACTGCTGAATTGACTCAGGGACCAGATTTTAAAAGGTGTGTGTGTGTATATGTGTGCTTCAAGTTGCAGATGATCCCTAATGGATTTTCAAAGGCACTAAATTTTGATTGATTTTGATGGGAGTTTTGTGCCTCTCTGCATTTTAGGAGTCTGTATACCTTTGAAAATCTGGCTCTTGGTGTCTTTAGTCAGCCACAGTGAAGAATGAAAACAGCCTGTAGACAACAAAGGCTCTGGCTGAAGGCAACAGGCCACATGAAAGTTGTGAGCTACAGCTGATCAAAAAATTTCCAACAGAACAGTTTTCATTCAGAAAATGCTGATCTGATGGAATCAAAATTTTCGGTCAGAATGTGGCAGTTTATCATTAAATATTGTCAATGAGAGATGCACAGTTAGATGATTTCTGGGTTGGATGGGCTGACTCAATGCACAGGCAGGTTGGCCATTTTAAAAATTTTTATTTATATGTTGTTTATTTCTGCATATTATACCATTTATAAAATGGAAATTACCAGCTACCAATTAAAATCTCGATTACCTATGAGTGTACTTTGCACCGAGTACTAATCACCGATTGTATGTTGTAGTTTAGAAATGGATATTAAATCCTAATTTTAAAAAAAACCAACCAAATAAAAATGTTATCATTAATAATATTTTGACTATTATATTATGACTTGACATAACATATAATTAAAGGTGATTTGATAACATCTAAACAATGTTTTTATTTTTTTAAACAAAATTTCAGAATTTCATTCCACAAGAAATTTTTTTTTCTTCCAGTGTAAAATGAGAAAAAATGGGAATTTCCTGTGAAACAGAAATTCTGAGTTCTGACCAGCTCTATTCAGAGCTAAAATGAGTGGACTGGAGGCTTCTAGGTTGCAACAACAAGATCTAAAATACTGCTTTTACAGGCTGATGATGTTGTAGGCAGAGAGACAAAGGAATAAATTTGGGAGTTACCCAGAGAGAAAACAGATGGACAACACTTCTTGTGCACAGAGCTTCCTAGAGTGGCACATGTGGGCATTTTAGAGCAAGGAAACTGCTTGCTTTTTCTACTGTGTTCAGAAAAGATGTCTATCTGTTCATTCTGTAAATAGTATTGCACCAAAGAATATAAAATCATTGAATTCTCTTGATAATACAACCGTATAAGGCCCCAAATATTGGCTGACTTGTTAGGTCAAAGGGATAGCAGTATAACTTTTGAGTTCAAATTTAAAGGGAGAGGCAAAGCTAGTTTAAAACATGATAGCTCTGTGTGGGATTGCTACACTTCAGCATTCTGCCTTTTTAAGACAGTGAAAAATGAACTGCTTCAGTCTATCCACATAGGAATTCCAAACTACATAATGTCCCTAAAAATGAGTAACGGTGAGGCTATATGTTGAGGTGGGGCTTCATGTCCTAAAGAAGTTGAGAAGAGATGATCTATTCTAATTTGCTATATAATGAACCATTCTTTTAAACCCAGACAGGTGAAAATTCATGAAAATGATAAAAGGTAAGTACATTGCATTCCACTTAACTGCTCAGGGCCAGATTCTGTAAAATGCTAATACTCTCATGTTCCATGGTCTTTAATGGAAATTGAGGATGTGGAGCATTTACCAGGGGATCTCTGCGCTAGAGATGTTGGAAAATGAGTTTCCATTCTGCAGAAAATTCTTACACTCAAACTTTTTCAGCAAATTCATTTTAAGTACTCAGAAGTGTGATCTTTTGTTCTGATTTGACTTTTTAAAAATTTTTATTATGAATACGATGAAATTTTGAAATCAAGGCATTTCAGAAAAAATGCAGACATTCTGACAAGGTCAAAATGGAACGTTTTGACCTTAGCAAAATGCTGCATTTCAATTTTTTAAAACCAAAATCTCACCAAATCAGTATATGTCTGAGGAAAGTTTTGATTTTGACAAATAGCATTTTCCAGCACAAAAATGTTCCACCGGAAAACTTTTAACTGACTCTGCCTGGTATCTTTAAGGCTATGGATCACAATCTCTGTATATATATGGGACCCTGTCTTCCCACTGACTTCACTGGGAGCTGGAAGTGCTCAGTCCCTTGCAGGATCAAGTCTATAAGATTCATGTATCCCAATCTGGCTCATTAAATTGTTTTTTTGCTACTTCAGTTGATTGCAATATTGCTAATTGCATCATTTGATTATTTGCCCATCCAACATGATTCTAAATGCTGCTCTTTTCATTGTCATCACTTTAGACAAGCAAGTTCTCTATTCATCATCTTTTTTAATATATCACTGTTAATGGATATGTAAAAGGAAATTCCAGTATAATGCATTCTTTTTGAAGAGCCTATGAAATGCAAATATTCCCTGGAATGGCAAGAACTTGCAAAACTTTATGGTTAGAAAGGAATTTTGTCTGAGTAAAAATGAAGGTAAAACAGATCAAGGACTTCAGAATTTGGTCTTTTATTAGCTATAATTTGGAATTCACAAGGTAGGTAGGAGCAGACAATCTTCATACTGAACTGTGGGTTGTCAAAAAAAGAAAGTAACATTATGCTTGCTTTCAAAGCAGGAAAATTATTCTCTTTCAAAACCCTATATATTCTGTTCATTTACAATATTGTGCTACTCTGTAATACTGAAAGCAATTAGAAATAACTGAAGATGTTGTTGCTTCATTCTAAAAAGAATGAGTTACCACCTACACATCTAATTAAAAATCTGAAAAGCCAATTTCAAAAGTACTATGCTGTATTTCATCAGCTACCTTAACTATAGTGTTATGTAAATGCTCTCTTGTCAGGAGAAATGCAATGATTTCACATGCAACAATGAAAATCCATCTTAGTTTATTCTCTCCTTAATGCAGTATGTTGAGGAGCTGGTGTTTCTGCCATTTGGTCTACCTCATAGCAAAGTCCATTAGATATGAATAAACTCTCTACCTTCTCTATTTATAGGTATCCAAGGAAGACATTTATGCCCACTGGGACCTCTATTTGAGGATAACCCATAAAAATACATTTCAGCTATTGTCACAACTAGCTATAGATTCCAATATTTAGATCTAATATAAATTGCTGTTAACTTTTAGGCGATGCATACAGATGGTTGCTGAATGTTATTTTCTGCTGCTAAAAAGAGTGACATTCCTTTAAGTCTTCAGTTTCAGAATATTGTCTGAATGTCTCCAGGTTCCAGTAACTATGTCGAAAGTTGGTGAATGTGATGCTTAATTGTTCTCAACTCTTCATATCTTTCCAGAATCCACTTTTGGATTTTGGTAAATAAAATAACTAATACATTCATCAGTTAACCCAAGGACCATGATGAACTGCTTTAGTATTACAAATATACCAACCTGATTTCCTTCTATGATGAGATGACTGGATTTGTGGATGCGGGAAGAGCCGTTGACGTGATATACCTTGACTTTAGCAAGGCTTTTGATACGGTTTCCCACAACATTCTCGTTGGCAAGTTAAGGAAGTATGGGTTGGATGAGTGGACCGTAAGGTGGATCGAAAACTGGTTAGATCAACGGGCTCAGCGGGTAGGAATCAATGGCTCGATGTCTGGTTGGCAACCGGTAACGAGTGGAGTGCCCCAGGGGTCGGTCCTGGGGCCGGTTCTATTCAACATCTTCATTAATGATCTTGATGATGGAATAGACTGCGTGCTTAGTAAGTTTGCGGATGACACCAAGTTGGGGGGAATGGTAGATACTCTGGAGGGCAGGGACAGGATCCAGAGAGACTTGGACAAATTGGAACAGTGGGCCGAAAGAAACCTCATGAGGTTCAACAAAGACAAGTGCAAAGTCCTGCACTTAGGACGGAAAAATCCCATGCACTGCTACAGGCTGGGGACCGATCAGCTAAGTAGCAGCACTGTAGAAAAGGACCTGGGAGTTATGGTGGACGGGAAGATGAATATGAGCCAACAGTGTGCCCTTGTTGCCAAAAAGGCCAATGGCATATTAGGCTGCATCAGTAGGAGTATTGCCAGCAGATCGAGGGATGTGATAATTCCCCTCTATTCGACACTGGTCAGGCCGCATCTGGAGTACTGTGTCCAGTTTTGGGCTCCCCACTACAGAAAGGATGTGGACAAATTAGAAAGAGTCCAGCGGAGGGCAACAAAAATGATTAGGGGGCTGGGGCACATGACTTATGAGGAGAGACTGAAGGAACTAGGCTTATTTAGTCTAGAGAAGAGAAGACTGAGGGGAGATTTGATAGCAACCTTCAACTACTTGAAGGGTTGCTCCAAAGAGGAGGGAGCTAGGCTGTTCTCGAGGGTAACAGAGGACAGAACAAGGAGCAATGGTTTCAAATTACAGCTGGGGAGGTCAAGGTTGGATATTAGGAAAAACTTTCTCACGAGGAGGGTGGTGAAGCATTGGAATGGGCTATCTAGGGAGGTGGTAGAATCTTCATCTTTGGAGATTTTTAAGGCTCGGTTAGACAAAACTCTGGCTGGGATAATTTAGGGGGAGTGGTCCTGCTTTTTAGCAGGGGGTTGGACTAGATGACCTCGTGAGGTCCCTTCCAACCCTATTATTCTATGATTCTATGTAAGTTCGCAAATTAGGAAATGTTAACACAACTGTGTTTTTCCTGTGCTATTATCTGGTTTGGAACACAAATGAAAAAAACCATTGACCATGTCCACATAGCAAAAGTTTAATCACAGTTAATAATGAATTAATTTTGACTATGCAGAGCTCTTGCTAGTGGGCCTAATCTGGAACACACTTCCATAGTTGTAAGTAGTTAGGCATGGGGTTATATTTAGAATTGGTTCACAATTTTACAAAAGAGAAGTTTACCATTGGAAAATACTGATTTCCTGAAACTGAAGTGTTTTGTGGGAATGCACCAAAATTTGTCAACATTTATAACAAAAAAAAAAAAAATCAAAAGATTTAATTTCAATGAGGTAAAAGTACTTTGTTTCTAATGTATATCATAAAAGTAAAAACTAAGGACTTCAGCTTTATTGGGAAAAATACTTAAATAAGGTCATGCCAATACTTCCAACATGAAATTTTCCAGAATTTTCATTTCACAGGGTGTTTTTCCTTTTCCTTTTCCTTCTAATTTGGGACCAAAAATGGGAATATTTAAATGTTGGAATTTCTTGCAGAATGGAAATGCCAAGTTTTGACCATATCTAGTTAATTTGCTGCATAAATGGTTATTCCGGTAGTGTCATTGTAGCTGTCAAGCCAAGTTCTCCTACCTCCCTTAGCTCTGTGCAATTAGCTATCCCAAGGTGTACTTGCCCACATGTTCAGGGTACAACTGTTTGTACCTGACCTCTGGCAACTCTGTTCTATGTGTCAAGACTTATCTGAACGTGTCACTCAGAAGCCATGACTAGGCTGAAATTGCTCATCATTTTTTACTAGTCAGAGCACTCACAACTCTTCGGGACAATATCACACAGATCCCTACCTTTTGAGTTTGTAGGATCCCCAGAGGCACTTGGAGGTAGCTGCCCAGAATATTGAATAAGGATGCAATGGTTCTTATGACAAATGCCACCATATGGGCACAAACTAAATTTTTGCAACTTGTAACCAGTTTAGTTGACTGCACTTCTAATAGGTTACATAATCTCACTTATAGCTATAGTACAGATGGGACCTAAAAATTGCTGCTTTTAGTACAAAACAGCTGCTGGCCTTTGTTAAAGACTTATTGCCTATTGTGAATTATTTGAGGGTGGAAAACGTAACTTGCAGTACAGAAGAGCAACACTTCTTGATCCTTTGTACTGGGTCTTTTGAGCAAGTTGTCATCATCTGTGATACACAGCTTCCTCAAAAATGTTCTTTTCCTGATAATGCTGCTTAAATTTCTACCATATTCCATGATCTATTTGTTGGATTCAATATATGCCCTTAAACAGAGGTGGGCAAAAGATGACCCATGGGCCAGATCCGGCCAGCCAGAAGTCACCATCTGGCCCTTCGCCTCTGGCTTGCTCTCCTTCCCTGCTTCCCCCCACCAGTCAGCGCTGCACTGGGGCCAGGGCCGGGCCAGGGCCAGCACTGTACTGCCCAGTTCCACCTCCCCTGGCCAGCGCAGCACCACATTGGGGCCAGGGCAGGGGCTGCACTGCCCTCTTCTGCCGCCCCCCCAAGCTGGTGTTGTGTCCCCCCTTTTGCCTCCCCCAGCTGGCTCTGTACAGCCCCTCTCTCCCCCCTTGCCTTTACCCCCCCCCCCCAGCCCCATGCCGGGCTCTCTGTCTCCCCCACCAGCCCACCTGGGAATTTTATTGCTCACCCATGCCTTAAACAATGGAAAGAAAAAGATGACACATTTCTCAGGGGAATTCTAAAATACGCTGCACATTTACCCAGAATCAGTACAATTTCTTTTTCCTTACCTCTGACACTTGTCATCTATCTTATGCAGCTAGTCAAGTGAAAATCTAAGTTGTCATCCGTGCATTATAGTCACAGCCTAGGAACAGCAAATTTTTAAGTTCAGTTAACTGAAGCTTTGGGCATCTTAATTTCATTGAAAGAAGCTTCCTTTTTGCCATATTCATTATTTTGACTAGGACCATCATAAAAAATTCTATCCTCCGGATTTGTTTCCTCTTCTGCCACAGCAGCAGTTCCAAAAAGGTGACAAGTAAGGAATAGCCTGATCCCATTGCAGTTGCAAATTGCTTCAGAGACAAGAAGATTTGCACAGAAACATCACCATTCTAGTAATCCAGCCTTATGCTGAAACATGATTAGCATTTACAGACCACTTTTGTCCTCTAATACTCAGTCGTCCACTGGCACGTTAAATGCCATCACAACTTCCTTAACAAAACTACTAACAACTATTCTGCAGCCATGAAGATCAACATTTTCAAAGCTGGATACATATTATTAAGCTCCTCACAAGGGTTGCCAATTTTGGTTGGTCATGTTCCTGGGCTCTCATCACCTGATATAATCTTCATTTGAAAATTATTCTATAATTCCTGGAGGCTGCAGGACAATTCTGGAGGGTTGGCAACCCTACATAGTCCATGTTAGATGCTTAAAGGGAAGTGGCCTGGGTTTCATTAGTGCTGAGCACCTGTAGCTCTCTGACATGTAAGTGGGAGCTGGTGCTGTTCAGCATCTCTGAAAACTCAGACCAGTGGTTTCGCAAACTTTGGCCTCATAAAACAAGTTGGTTTTCTGTCTTTTTTCTTCCCCCTCCCTCCCTCCACCCACCTTTCTTTCCTTTTGTGACCAGGCAATGTCACCACTGCCATCCAAAAAGCACTTGCTGTGCTCTGTGATTTGTTAGTGTTCTGTCATAATTATTGAAGGGCTTTGATGATGTTGACTTTCCAGTCTTGCAAAATAATAGCTTTCTCTCTCCTGTCATTTATTCACCCACTCATCTGAAATTCCAGAGACTAAAGCATGTGGCATAACATATTGCTGTGAAAGAAACTGGTCGTATTTTTGCCTTGCAGGCAGGGCTTCCAAAACAGCATATATTTTAACAACAATGCAGAAAATTTCGATAGATGTAACTGTAGCTAAAATGTCTGCAATAATACAACTAATATCATACTTTATTGTACTTTAACTGTCATACGTATACTTGAATGACAATAGACCTGTTGAGAAGCAATTGATATGAGTTGGCTTATTGTGCTACCATTTTTAATGTCATGTACAGCACAAAAAACATTTTATTCTTCTCAATAAATATTTTCACTCTGTTATAAAATGTGGGAAAATGTGTTTTTGCATAAGAAAGAGAGAGAACCTCAATAGATTTGAGTAAGAGCTATCTGAAGAGCCTGATTCTCTTTAAAATATGGGATCACTCCACTGAAGTCCAGGAGGTTACATGGGTGTTAACGAGAAAAGCATCAGACCCTATGATTTTTACCATGATTTGTTCTGTGTGAACTGGGAGTAATCCTAACTGAGCTAGTATTTTACGCAAACCACAATAAACAATAAGGTATTATTATCAACAAAACCCACCTGTGTGGGATAAATGTAATATTGTCATAAAACAGCTAGAGTGAAGCTGACTGCATTGGCAGACAATTCATATTTTCTGAAAATGATATTAGTGACTATTAATCAAACTGTAAGCTGAAGTATTACAGGTTCTATCCTGCACGGAGAAGATGATGGAATAGAAATTGTAGCTCATTCCTCATTCCTACCACTAATTTTTAAGTATCTCTGAGTTAATGGAGGTGGCAGTGGGGGAAATGAAGACTTTGAGAGTTAATATTATAAAGTTATAGTCATATTAGAGTGTCTAATTTAGTGAAGATGAAACAGGTGCTATTTTTACTGACTGCATGTTGGCTTGTGGTTTGCTTTTGTTTGTTTCTTCAATCTGACACTTATTACTGACAGGTTTGAAGAAGAGGATGGATGAAGAATAACTACTCCTTTGGGACCCAAGTCTGCACAATGCCTCCTATATGGTGTTAGCACTGAATGTGCTGAGAAGTGAAGTTAATGAGAACGGAGGGTGCTAAGTTCAGTACTCTCATTGACTTCTTTGAATAGCCCCAAATTCAGGCTATCTGTACTTCTCCTTCATCCCATTTTTTCCCATTCTTCTTCTTGTCCTTGGGATCCCAGGCCCTAGCCACTAGTCTCCTGGCTGAGCAGGAGAAACTCTTTTGTTGGCTGGAGACATGTCTCTTCAGTGACACCAGGTGCTTCTTCCTTCCACAGAGGGGCAGAGTCAAGAATTTAAACTGAACTCTTCTGCATTAACCGCCTCATGTAAGATGTACTTCCATGGAGTTCAAAGTGAGTGTAGACAATACCTTGTACTTCTAAATGACAACATAAAGTTCAAGATAGGGCCAATCATAATCCTCCTCAGAGTGAACACCCGCAGCAATATTTTTGGAAGGAAAGGCCAAAGCAACCAAATTGGGAAATATCAGGGAGAAAGGAGGATGACCTGAGGTCAGAGACTGGAAGTTTGACATATGCTTTGTAGTAACAGGGTTTGTGAATATCATTTCTATTAATAAAATGATGGATTTTATATGCACTTGTATAATTTCCCAGGAAAGGGTGGGCAATACAAAACATACTTTTCTGGAGGGAAATCTGGGACTGGAAATATGTTGGGGTAAGCCTTCAGTATAATTCAGGTGGGCAGGCTGCAGTCACATACATAACTTGGAGTGATTTACATACATGAGGCTGTTTGTGAGTAGTCCAAGAGTGGAAGCAGCAACAACAATAAAGCCGTGTAAACGGCACCCTAGACTAATGGGCAGGGGACACAACTACTCATTAGTCTAGATGATGTCCTGGATATATCACAATGTTAACAAATGTAAAGATGTGCAATCTGATGTTTTTCTAAACTAACTAAAATGATGGCAACATTTTAAAAACAAGCTGTTTGCTTTAAATATTGATGAGGTATTAAGGCACTGGCCTTCATACAGGTGATAACAGAATGGGCAAATGAACACAGCCTAGTCTCTGAAAATAGTGGTAAAATTCCTGAAATAGAGCATCATTGCATCTTTATATTTCTACTTTTATTTCTGCATTACACTATGGTGTGTTTACTGATATATATATGGCATGAAAAATTGTGTTTCTATACTTAGCAGTAAAAAAGAAACATTGAAAATGCACATATTTGTTGTTTTTCATGGTCTGCATTTCCAACACCTCAAAGGGTTGAAAAACTGTAACTGGCTGTGCCAAAATATATGCAGAAAGATCATCTAGCATGCCATTATGGTAAATAGGAAAGAAAGAAAGAAAAGAGATTGTAAAGAGTACTTTTTTAATTTTCTTGTTCACATTGTTTGCAGTTACTCTGACACCGGACAATTTTGCAAATAATAATAGCAAAGCAACCTGCTCATTTCTGTAAATTATACATTTCTCGCATTCTATATTTTATATTAAGCATGCCTTCTTAAAAAGCAGGTGCAGCTACTCTTGGCTTTTCGATTAGGCTGATCATTGATACAAAAGCAGCAGAAGTAGGAGTCACAACAGCTATGTTATTACTATTAGGGGATCAATCAGTTAGCAAGCCAATAGTATTATATGGCCTGTTGCCCAGAAATAGACAAAACCAGAACTGCTAAGTGATGAACACAGTGAAAAAAAAGACTAATATGAATTAGACAACACTTGAGAAAAGAGTCTTTAATTATTATTAATATCTGTGGATCAGACTGTGATGCCCATAGTCACAGTGCATAGTACTCCCACCAGGAAGAATCCCATTAAAGTCCTCTGTAGTAGCTGTGGCATCTGATACTACTTAGAACTTCAATGTGACCCTAAGTAAACATACTTAGGAAGAAAAACATGTTCAGTGGACTTACAGAAATTTTTACATGTTCTTTCCAGCT
>ML685756.1:11436897-11447155 GCA_007922175.1 Pelusios castaneus | reverse complement strand
AACATGTTCAGTGGACTTACAGAAATTTTTACATGTTCTTTCCAGCTATAATACCTGAAATATTCTTGATAGTTCTTCATAATTTAAGGTTACTAAAAGGTATGAGCCAAGTTCTGTTTTCAGGAATAATCTGGAGTAATTCGATTAAATTCAGTGTAACTAGGCCCATAATTGCAGTCACCAGTAAATACCAGGATCTATACCAAAAATAGATCTGATCCAATTCCCAATGAAATAAATGAGAGCTTAGATATTGACTTCAAAGAGTAAAGTTAGGCCATTTTTTATGAGTTGCCTTTTATGGCCGTTAGCTTAGTGGGCACCATGAGTTACTGTGGCATTATTTGTCAAGGATGAACACCCAGTGGTCTGGCACACGTTGTTGTTATAAAACTATATTGGTTTTAAATGTCTTTGTTGAAATATTGGTAAAATGGAGCTGTCAGCCAAAGCAGTTGTAGAACTTTGCTTTTAGCATACATAGATACCGAATAGGACCTGTGTGGCACCAAATTTCTTCTACCACATCATTTCAAAACAAAACAAAAAAACCCAACAAAATGCTTATTGTGGGGTTTACATATGCTATTCTAAGGCTATGTCAGGGTAAGACTGTAGCAGTACTGGGCCAGGAAAGCTCCACCCCTCAGACATTACTGAGCATGCTCCTGGGAAAAGGAGCAATATAAAAACAGCTTCAGCAGCCTAGACAGGTGAAGGAGAGAAGTCATTTCCAGAAGGAGTGTTTGTAGAGGAGGGCCAGTTGTGAATCTTCTCAGTTACTCTTTGAGACACCACCTCACAGGTATGAAGAATTATGCATGAGGACACTAGAAGGTCACCTGTATCAATCCTGAGACTATGAGGTTTGGAACAAAGGGCTACAATTAAATAGCAGTCATGGCCCAAACTAAGATATTGGGTGAGGTAGGAAATGGCCCAGGTGAAGATGAGCAGGAGGTGGGTAGAGTATGGAATATCCCATGGTGTCACACATTCAGGGTTCTGAGCCAGGTCCCAGTGGAACAGGAGAGCCTGATTCCTCCCACTCACCCCAGATCTGTGCCTACCTCATTCTGGGATGGGCAGGAATATGGATTAACTGACCAGGAAGCTGGCTGAGCTGAATCCTGATGAGAGGGGTCTCAAACACATTGAACTAAGAGAGAGTGAAATGGTAAGCCCTTTGACAAGTCAGCTATTGCATGGTTTTGTTCTTATTTAAAGTTCATTATGCTACTTATACATTTTAAAGCCCCATGGAATTTAAATTAAAGCCACCCTTGTGGAAGTAAGTGGAGAAAATGTCATTTAAAGCCATGGATAAGAAAATAGTTTAATTATTGGCTTGGAGAAGGGAATATTATTATGTTATGGCTGAGTAACTTAAAAGTCACTATCTCAGTCAACCTGTGATGGACTCAAACTACAAAATCTGCATCAAGATTTTAAACTCCCACCCTGAGGTTGTGTGTGTATATAGTCTTTTTGATTTAATACAATCTCCAGGTTAAACAGAATTCACCTAAAGAAAATACTTGCAATAAAAAGGGAAAAATAAGAATCAATACAATTAATAGATTACTTTCCTCAGAGCTATTTCAATGCCATGTATTTGAAGCAGATTAATAGACAGGCCCCACACTGTTTAAGTGAAGCAGTTTGGATGGAGGGTGATTCACCTTGAAAGTGAACAGAAAGACAAAGAGGAAAACATGCTACAGAATTTGTGTTGGCAGATTCTGCTAAACAAAGTAAACCTGAAAGTGGGAACTACAGCAGGAGAGGGGAGCTGGTGAAGGAAGGTGCAAACAAACCCTCATACATTGACCTCAGTTCCTATTCTGTTCCCTGTAAACATAGTGTAGAGAGATGCTTGTGATTTTAGAGACACTCCCTAGCATGGGTCAGTGTTGTGTGAATTGAGAGACATGCCCTACAGGTCATCTTACATGGCTGCTCCCAGCTGCCCGGCTGGTAATCACTCCTGACTGTGTTGTTAAAATTCTGTTCCTAACTCATTCAATGTTGTGGTCTTTAAGGAACCCTCAAGATCATTACATGGTGTTAAGAGTGGGATTTGAACCCATGACACTTGGAGCCAAAGAGGTACCATTAAAAAAACAGCTACATCCACAGTCTTACATGATCCAGACAGACCAAGAGGACACATTGGTTGAAGGTTATTATGTAACACTACTCTTCTCCCACCCCCACAGATAACACAATAGAACTCTGGAGGGGGTTGGGAGCGGACAGGCTGTACCCTTCAATGGAGAGGCACAACTCACTCCACCTTACTTTAGTCTATCAGTTCTGCACAGTGATGGTGCTTAAGAGCCTACAGCATTTGAGCAGGAGCAGTGACTCCCCTCCCTTCTTGTCCCATACACAATCAGTCCTCAATACAGGACAGGTGTACTGTTATGGCAATCCCTAGTGTGCTAGGTGCGGCATGCACATCTACTAGGAAAGCGTTCCAGCTTCACATGTCTAACATCTAATAGATAAGACAGGAAAAAAAGAAACAGAGGCACAGGGAGTAATAATATTACTTCCTCATTTTCTGATTTGTAAATTAAAAGTAAAGTCACATAAACTTATGGTAGATCCAGGGACTGAATCCTGACTGAGCTTGCTCCAATACCTTAACCACAAGATCATCTTCCTTTTTTCTTAAAGTGCTGCACAATTCCATTATGCAGTACATAAATACAAACTTTGGCAAGCCTGCTGTGTGATAGTTTCTTCCCTGCATGAATTAGGTAGTGAACCAAGCTTTAATGTCCTTATTTAGCACCTCTTAATGTCTGCTGCTGTGTCAAATGCAAATCAGCATCAAGATGAAACCGATTACTATTGGCTACAGAACTGTCTAAACTGAAACCAAGCAACCTAAAGGTCTATTGACCTCTTTTGCAGCATTTTATCAGCTTAGACTGAGCTAAATAGATTTATAATGTAAGTATTGGCATGGGAAATATGTCAGGAAAAAGGAATGGAGAAGTCAGCATTCAATTAGTTGCCTGAATCCATCAATTTTCTTGCATGAATGAGCTTCATTTAAATGGCAGAGTTCGAGTCACATTAAAAGCACTAGTCAGAAGAGTTGTTTATTATTTTAGGCAGGGTACCTATTATTTGCTTGGTCTGAATTTTGAGTAGTAAAATGATGGATAGGAAATCATTTAAAACTAAATCTTGTGTAGGCCTGTAACTTGTATAATAGTATCTGATTTAATGGAGTATTTTAGGATATTCCAGCAGAAAACTCATTAAGGAAATTAAGATCTGGGCATTAGAATGGCTTTGCAGTCTGTCAGAAGATGAGATGATGCACCAAGTTGTCTTGGAAGCAGGTGTATTTCTTTTAATGATTCACTCAGAAATATTCTGTACATTATTATGGCATTTAGTTTTTTCCCTTTATTTCCATGATCAATCTATAATGAATTTCAGGAAGTGTGTGTTGCACCATTGTTGCTGGATAGTTTGTGAGACTTCTGTGGAATGCAGCCTTCTCTTATTTGCTCTTGTGGTAAAAGAGAGGAGGACTCTGGTCAGGAAGTTCACTCTTGGCTCTTGCATTTCAAGCAGTACTGCCCCCTCCATACATATGAAAATACAAGAAGAACAGAAAAGAGGTTGAGGCTTTACCACAAGGTGGAATCAAACACATCAAACAGCCATAAACATCTTGTGATACTCTATTATGTACTATTGACATGGATGTATAACATTTATCTATTGGTATTTTAGACATCTCTTAAATATAACTAAACCTAGAGATAGGTGCTAAAAGCTGTGCTTTAGCTTCAATTTTGCAAAATATTATCAGTTTTCATTTTGAAAAGTGAGGTATTTCACTTCTATGTCCCATTTTATAAGTACTACCAAATAGAGGGAGATAAGGATAAAAAGCTTTATATTTCATGACATTTAACATTAAACTAAATGTGGTCAAACCCCCACAGGAAAAATAGATGTTTTAGGGCCCCTTTAAAATGAACCTCTCTGCTTTTGAGCTGAGAAGCTAAAGGAGTAAAGAAAGATACTGCTACTGCTATAAAAATGAAATTATAGAAAGTTTGTCATTCTAAATGTAACTATAATATTAGCACTAAACTTTCAAGTGATGATGAATTTCTCTGGTTTAGGAAGAAGGGATAAACATGTATTCAAAATTTACATATGGAAAGCAGTATCTTTGCAAAGGCAGAGCACTCTGAATATTTTGCAATATATTCCATCTTGTAGTATTTTATATTGTGAATACTATTTCAGTCAACATATGCAGAGGTTTTTCAAGAACAATTGCCTTGCAACCACAGAAATGATGCAGTTACTTTTGGAAGGGCATTGCTCTATAAAACTCAGCTAGTGAATGATTTCTTGGCTGTGTTGATATGCTCCAAGATGTGTAGGCCTCCCCATGATTGATCTTTGAAATGTGCTGGTTTGTGAGGAGAGGCGCTTCCAGATGGTAGAATTAGTAGATATCTTTGAGTGCCTTGTGACCACACCAGGGAAAAATGCATCTTGGATATCTTTGAAGACCAGATTTTCAAGTGGCTAGTAGGGTTGGGAAAATAAAGAATTCTTTGGTTTACTAGCCATTCAGAAAAATAATGAAAAATTCATTTCAGGTCAAACAAAAAAAATATTTCCTTTAATTTTCAGTGAGTCAAAAAGTTAGAAAACATTTCAAGATGGGTTGAATGGAATGTTTCATTCAGCCCAACTAGAAATGTTTGCTTTTGCTTTTGTTAATTGCTGGAAATCAAAGGAGGACTAGATTCAAAGAGGAAAAGGAAATTTGATAACAATGATCAATCATTGGGGCAGGGAAAGAGTAAGACTGATTCTACAGACTCTGGTGGATAGAGCTGCCTCATTGTGAGTGACTCAGGTTCAGGTACCTACTTCCCTGATTATGTATGCAAAATGGAACAGCTTCAACCAGAGACATATTGCAATTCCCTTACTAGAATAGCCCAGTGAGTAGGGCATTCTCGTTCAATATGGGAGACCCAAGTTTATCTGTTCTCCACATCACATGGGTAGGTGGGTGGATGGGGAAGGAATTGAACCTAGGTCTCTCATATCCCAGATAAACACCTTCTCCCCTGAGCTAAAAGATGTAAGGAGGCCACTGCTCCCTTCCCCCAGCTGTCTTGTGGACTGACTGAAAAAAATCAAAATGGTTCAGTCATGTCCAGGGCCTTTCTTCTGCCAGTATGCACTGGTACGGCAGACCAGCACCTATTTTTCTCAGGTATCCTTTCCACTTCTGATCCTGGCCTCAAGCAGGGCCGGCTGGCGGCAGGAGAGGCACACTCCTAGGGGACCTATTCCTTTCCCCTGCTGATTCCGTCCCCCAGGAACATGCCGCTCCTGTCCCCTGCCGGCCCTGCTGCCCTGCAGGGGGGGGGCACAGTCAGCAGGGGAAAGGAGTGGGTCTCCTTTCCCCTGCTGACACTCCCCCACCCCCGAGCACTGCTCCTATTGGCCAAATACCAGCACTTTTTTTTTTTTTTTTTAAAGAAAAAAAGCACTGGTCATGTCAAAACGAACCATTTTATTTCAACATTGTGGAAGCACAGTGTGTTTCAACATTATCAGCCCATTTCAGTTTGTTTGGTCAAAAGTGTTTGGCAAACTCAGGGCAAGCTCTTGAGTAGTTTGAAGTTGACCAAAACTGCACTTTTCAGTGAATAAACTAGTCACTTAAAAAAACAGGGCACAGCTCTAGTAATTAGTGAAAATTTACTTTGGATGCTCAACTAGAGACTGATTTAAAGAGGCCTGGTTTTCAGCAAATGTTACACAGTGGACACTTAAAAATTGAGACACCACCAAATTACTAGTCACTTTTGAAAATCTTGGCCTGAGTCAATAAACGTGAACAAGCAGAAAAAACTAAGGATGTGTCCTTGAATGTATAAGAGGTGGAATATCTACAGTCCCTCCATTCCTTTGTTCTCTATTCTTCATTCTCCCTTCTCCAAACAGGTTCTCATCTATGTTATTTGTTCGACTCCATTATTTTCTGCTGCTTAGCATGTTGGTTAACATTCAGCATCCTTTCATTTTAATATCTGCTCTGTTGTCTATAGACAACACAAGCAACCCTTTTATTGACTTCATGTTACCTTGAATCCACATCGAGTTTTTCTTGGGTAAGGATGTCAGGATAGCTTGAGAAATATTTTTGCAATAGTTTGTAAGGAGACAAAGGAATGTTTGAGTTGTCTCTAGCAATTTCAAACTATTGTTTAACATCTCTCACTTGCAGAAATTCAGCTGGTGATAGCCCTGGTGGCAATTTTGTAATAGTATAATTAACTTGTTTCAGGTAGCAAATAAAGACCTTTTAAAAGTCAGCAATCATGTTCTTAGGTAAGATTGTTTAGCTGGTTTATTGCTTTTCAAAGATTTTTCAGGCTAGAGTGACCAACAATAGACTTTGATTTGACTTCTTGGTGAACAGATCACTTTAACTATATTGTTGTGCTCCTGAAACAGGTAGAAAGATAGGGATCTGCAAAATTAGTTTTTTTTTTTTTTTTTTTAAATTACACTAAAATAATGTCATTTAAAATTTGTACAGGAAGCCTTAAATAGGTTCATTCAGTGAAACAAGATACATGGTTGTTTAATTTCTTAAGGCACTACGATAGCCATTTTCCTGAGCTTAAATTAAACTGCCATGAAATTTTTATAGTAATAAAATTGTCAGCATAATAAAACCCTGAAGGAACTGTGTATTTCTGCTGCTCAAATACTAGTATTAATAGATAGGTATAAAAGTTAGTAAAACCTATTCAAAAATCATTACTTACTGTTTTAAAAACTATATGGGAATATAATGAGCATCTTAATTGTGATGTAGGCAATTAGTCTATACAGAAAGCTTGTAAGACAATGAATATGTATATGGAGTGTAACAGGTGAAAAATTCCCGTGTGATTTAGGGAAGTGAACTTTTGCCTTCATTTACATGTCTGATGCTCTTCCATGGCAGAGGAACTTCAATGTGAAAACTGTGATTGTGTTAATTTGGAGTTTTAAAACATTATTTTGCGTCCTTATATAAGTAGGATATCTACCTCTTTGGTCTTTGAAACTGGGCTGAAAATCTCAGAAGAATCAGTGTTTCTTTCAATTTTCATTATTATTGGATTTTTTTTATTTTTGTCAGAAATAGCACAAGAATCAACCTTTTCAAAGGTTTTTAGTATTATTGCCTCCAGCAAAATTCAGAAAGTGCCAAGGGCTGTGATTCTTCTTTTTTGAGAAAATAAACTCAATTTTCAAACCACAAAGATCTATATTTGGCAAAAGTTTGAGACAAAGTTATATGTGGGTTCTTAGTTTGTTTGAATTGGTTCCCCATGTTAAATGACCCTGTGGCAGTTTATAGCCCACAGTATGCAGTTTGAGTGAAAAACGTACATATTTGACCACAGTTTCTGGCAATGTTTTTCTAGACTATTATACAACTTTATTGCAGCCATCAGTGAAGATACAGACTTTCAAAATAATCTGCTCTAATTGTCTCAGCCTATTCCAGAGTTTTCTGTATTATAATAAAACAGTTAAGAAATTAAGATAAAAATTAAGAAAAAAATTGCCTTAGACCAAGATTTTCAAAAGTGAATGCAGATTTGGATGCCCAATTTGAGCACCTATGGGCAGGGGTGTGGCTGCCCCCCTAAAATCATTCGGGGCACAGTCCCAAACCCACCCCCTCCCCATTTACCTCCAACAATGCCCCCACAGCACTCTACCCTCCACCAGGCTGGCTCTGGACCCACGCCAGCTCCTTCTGCTGCCAGCCCTGGGGCCTGAGCCACTACGCCCCAGCCTGGGACTAGAGCAGCCAGCCACCACTGTTGGCCCTACCTGATATCCTCACAAAGGCATGGAGAACTCAGGGCAGGCAGGCAAAGGCTCTCTGCGCCTGCATTGCCCGTGCCTCCTGTGCCCAGTGCCAGCAATGCCACTCCCTAAGGGGCCTGATTTTCAGAGGATGGGTGCTTCTTGTTTTCTGAAAATTGGATCCCTACAAGGTATGTCAAGTTGCACCAAAAAAAAAAAAAAACCTGAGGCAAAATTACTAGTCACTTTTGAAAATCTTGGTCTTGCTTCATGCATCTGTGAAGTGAAACCACCCAGATTTGAAAAGCATTTTGAGAACCTTGGATCAAAAGTAGTACAAAAATGCAAAACTTTAGTTGTGTCATTGTAATCGAGTATGCTTGAGAAAGTCTTTTGGGTATGCAGTCAAAACGAAAATCACTGCCTACTGGATATTTATGCACTTTTCAGAGAAGGCAGATTTAAATATAAAATCCAGCATCCACAAACATCATATGAACAGGTAACTCTGTATGGTGGATTGTGAGTCCATAAAACAGTATGGGTAGCCATTTCATCTGTAAGATGTTAAGTTAAATCATGCATGCAAGTGTAAGTCAGTGTGAAGTATCAATATAGATCAGAAATATTCTTAATCTGTTCCATAATGTTATATATTAAAATCTCAGTTGACTGGATATTACTCATAAAAAAAAGTGTGCTGCAGCATTTGATTTCTTGCGGCATCCCTCTGACATGAGAGGTAAGTCAGTTCTGGCTTCCTATTGATGCATGCCACAGTTTGAGCTTTCCTGGTCATAAATCCCATATGTTATCCAAGTTACCAAAATATCAGGAAGAATTCTCCCCAATTGTATCTCTTTCCATTTGCTGCTGTACAGAAGCCAAGAAAGTCCCACAGTTAAATCTGGAAGAAGTCCCCTAGTGCAACCACTGCATGGGATCAACATAGATAGCTTAATGCAAGCACGCTTGCAAGCCCCAGCACAGGGGTGGGATGGGAGGTGACACCTGCAGTTCATGCTGCTGTGGAAATTCTGGGCTTCTCCTGGATGCAGAGGAGCCCATAGGTAGACATGAAGCTATAGCATCTAGCATAACTATGACATCTGGCCCTCAGAGCAGGCCAGAATCTTGGAGGCATCAGGATAACTTAAAATCACCTCCATTCTCTCTTTCCTTGGGCTAAGCCTTTTAGAAAGTGATGAGCACCTACTACTGACTTCTTTGTCAGAGCCACTAGACTCCTCTTTTCATGAATGGAAATGTCCATTCATGTGTGTATTATGAAGACCCAGATTCTGCCATCCTTACTGTTACTGAGTAGTATCTTGTACAGCCAGTGGTTCCATTGATTTAAGGTGCTAAATCTTAAATTTTACTATCCTGAGAAGCAACAGTAACACAAGCTTCTGTTCTGCAGCTCACTTTGCATCAATCCTGACCTGGCAAGTCCATCTCAATAGGTGGAAGAGGAGCAAAGTTGTCCATTCAATCCTTAGTCAATCCCCCAAATAAAGCCACTAGTTTAATTATTTGAGGAAAGAAAGGTGTGTTCTGTGTTTTCCAGCTAGCGGTCCTAAGGGGTGGACATCTTCCATTCTAATACTGCCAAAGTCACAACAGGACCCACCAAACATAATGGGTCCAATTTACCATTTGTATCTTGTGTGGTCCTTTACATTGACACGCAAGGGTTGCAGAGCACTGCAATGCTGATTTGATAGTATTATACATGCCGTCTGCACATTGTGTAGTTAATGATGAAGAAAGCCAGATAAAATGTTACCAGAAAAGTCATTTCCTGAGACTAAGGGGAAAAATAGTAACTTTGTGATTCAAATATGTAGGCCCAAATCCTCAAAGGTTATTGGACATCTAAATCTTATTGAAAATCAGTGGGAGTTAGACACCTATATACTTCTGAGGATCTGGGTCTTGGTTTTTAGTTGAACTGCCTCAAATAGTGGAGAGTTCTTGGGGGAGAGAGGGAGAATAATTGTGGGGTTTTGGGAGGGTTTTTTGTGATGATCTTCAGGTTTAGAACAGGAATACGTTCATTTATTTGACACTCTTCACATTTGTAACCCCTTCTCTCTTACATGCTCCCATTGAAGGAAAGAAGACTAGGGTACAGGGTGAGGAGACAGGTAAATCAGGAGACAGAAGACCAAAGAGTCTTCATTTTGACATTCTCCAAAACCAAAACAGGTTTTTTTGGGGGGGAGACTGTTGAAAAATTATTTTAGAAAAATTATTTTTGAACAAAAGCTTTAATTTAACAAATGATGACAAAGTTCAGTTTGTATCTTGCACTTGACCTCTCTCTCTGTGTGTGTGTGTGTGTGTGTGTGTGTGTGTGTGTGTGTGTGTGTGT
>ML685756.1:11360041-11436887 GCA_007922175.1 Pelusios castaneus | reverse complement strand
TGTGTGTGTGTGTGTGTGTGTGTGTGTGTGTGTGTGTGTGTGTGTGTATAGTAGGAAAACATTTTTAAAAATGAAATTGAACTCAGTGGTGGAAGTTCAACAGTTTTCAAGCAATTCTCTGTAGTTGGGGAGAATGAAGGGGCAAAAATTGTCTTTTATATTTTATGATTTGTTGCTCTGGCATCTCTCTAATTCTCAAGTTTGTTGTTTTTATCCCATGAAATGTATGGTATCTCCCTCAGCCATCTATGATGGACAACCTCCATTCTTTTCTGTTGGACTTGGTCTGTTGAAGAACTGGTCTGTCTAATGTGTCAGCAGGACAGGGGAAGCTAAGGTGTAAGGAAGCAAAAGAGAAACTAATCTTTCCTCTCCTTCCCTTTATTCTCGTATTTCATCCAGAGAGATATCAAGGGTTGGATTACCAGATATTCCTAATGTATACAGATATAAGGCTAAATTTCAGAAAGCCAGCAGAAACATTTCCTTTGAATAGTCTTAATAGTATCTGGGTTTGAATTACTGTATCTAAATTATGACAAACATCAAAGAAAGGGAAGATTATCTAGAAAAAACTCTAGGGCCATGGATTTCTTCTGAATTTTCTTGTAGAAAGGGCCCTGAAATGGATTCTATAAACTCCATTCTGAGTCTAGACAGAGGAGAACCTCTCCTGCTTATAAGCTACCAATCATGGACACAGGCACTTACAGTTGCAACCAATAGAGGAAACAAGGTCTGCTATAACGGATGGAGTATAAAAAAGGAAGGTGACAGGAAGGCCTGGGACAGTAAAAAGAAGACAGGCCTTCACCAAGCTGCCTCCAAGAAAACATCCAAGTGACTGAAGCAGACTGCAAGCCCTAAAATTGAAGGGCTGCTATCCTTCATTAAAGATAAAGATTTGGGTATTGACCTGATTGAAGACCAGCTAAGGAGGGAGGATCAGCCAGGAGAAGCTGAGGTCTTTTGAAAGGCCACACCAAGAGACCATTACAGGCCCCAAATCTGTAATCTATAGGGAAAAGCAAAAGAATAGGCAGATCATCCTTGACCAAATTAAGTATTTAGATTACTATATATTTACCAATATGCAACTTTCATACACCTCACCACCTTGCCCACTGAATCTGATTATAAGGAGTGTACGTTTGCACAATTCACACATTAACATATGAAGTCTTAAACTGAAGAAGTTTCCACTTAGCTTTAACATAAATACTATTACTCATTCTGTATCTAAATAACATCCACTTACATACAAAAAATGTGGATGGGGGAAGAAACATATCTAATCTATCAGAGATAACTTGGACACACTTACACATAACTTCTCAGTTTGGCCCCTAATCTTCACACCTCTTGTCCCTGTCTTGGACATTGTAAGGAGCAAGAGCAGAAACAGCAATCTTGTCTCATGCTGAAACTCTTCCAGTTTTCCAGATCAATTCCCTAAGGTCTGCAGTATCCTAAACTGTTGACCAGTGTTTGTGTGCTGTTAAACTGCTGCCACACTTCATTGATGTTCATTGGTGGCAGAAGGCTTCCAGTACATCACCTGGAAAGTGACTTGGGTACCTTCTGAATGAAAGGCTGTAGAAGACTGAGGGATTCTAGAGGAACAGCTCTAGAACAGTAATGGAGAGGCTTTTCCATTGATAGAGATTTTAGGAATGCAAAAAATTCAAAATTAGCAACCTGAGAAAATCCCAGCCAAAAAACCGGGATACAGAAACCCAGTTAGTATATATACATTTCTCATATTTGTCTGGCATGCATGTATGATAGCTTCATGGGACAAACTCCAGAAAAATAAATACTCTCAATGAAATACCGTTGGAATCCTCTTCTCATTTCAGTTGTGGCTTGAGAGAGGAGTGGTAAAGTATCCATAAATAAAGCTTAACTTCAATCTCTTTTACTCTCATTCCAAACAAATGAGCAATTTTTTTAAAAGCAACTGTAGAAGATGCACTTTTGCCACTTCATCAAAAATATATAAAAATGATATATGTTGCAGTATTTATTGCAGTGTATTACAAATCTTCATGGTGATCCAGTACAGCTGCCTCTTTTCTCTGTGGCACCGACCTTCAAAAGTGATGATGTGAAAAGCCCCAGATTTTATGACAGCTTAACTCAGAATACATTATACTTCTATATTAATATGTATTTCAGGCTCTGCTATAAACTTTGGATATGAAGAGAAACTATGTACCTTGTGTTCTGCTATAAACTTTAAATATAAAGAAAAAATCTTCATATAGAAAAAAGCACATTTTGACAATATTTATGTGCAATGATATTTCCTCTCTTTGTCTAGAAAATGCATAGGTTTGGGGGGATTCCATAAACTTTAAAATTGCTAGAAATGTAACTAATAATCAGCAATGAAATAACACAAGTAAAGAGTTATATACGTGGTACAGTATTAGGGAGATACGCTAATCACTTTCTACTTAAGGTTGTATTCAGGTCCTCGTTACAAACCCAATTTTCACCCAGTTAGTTAAATATAGGGTGATGGTAAAGGAGGGGAAATTGACATCAGCATTTTTGAGCTCTTTATTTTGTCACTCGTAGAAGTTCAACTTTAAATTTAATTTCAGTTCCATTTAATTTCAACTGAAATGGTCAAACCGTTAGGTGATCGTCATTTGGAAATCTGCATTGAAGTGTTTTGTGGGTATCCTCCTTTATAATGCCAAAATTTCTTGCCTTTGCCTTCTTGTCTTTCTGTAGAAGCAGAATTTCATAAAACCTCTTATACAGCCAATTTAAACAGTTATTAGCATTTTTCATTTTTAATGCTTCTCTGAGTTCCCAGGGCTTGAACATAAAGATCATATTTTTAAAAATGCTGGGTGTACAAAATGTTCAATGTGAGCACTTTCAATAGGGCAAATTCTGACTTTCAATGCATTTGACAAGAAAATCTCTTCTTAAGCTAAGTGTACTCCTGCAAAAGGTGAACTGCAACATATAAATCTTTACTTGTTTAAGGACCCAATGCTGCAAAGTCCTTCGGGATGATCTTAATTTTAAGCACATGAGTAGCCTTAGCTCATGTGCTCAAAGCTAAACATCAGTTTAAGTATGTCGTATTAAGGTATTAAGAGGGAGCCTTAATAGTTCCTATTCTCCATGAAGCTAGTCCTTTCCCTACACAAAATTAAATCTGAGGACACTGGATCACATTCCCTCTCACCAGAGCTAATCCAGGCAGTGCTTGTAAGAGCTTCAAGAACCATCATGGAACTTTTTTAAAGTCAGTAGCTCCAGTCTTTGTAGTGCCCCTAAATTCAAATTCATTCCATGCTATGGCTGGAATCATTACATGGATGGGAGCAGCTGGTAGAGAGTATAGAGATGCCACCTCAAATTTAGTTTTGAATTAGGGGGATAAAGCACATGATTTATGAGAAGACGCTGAGAAAACTGGACTTGTTTAGTCTGCAGAGGAGAAGAGTGAGGGGGGACTTGAAAGCAGCCTTCAACTACCTGAAGGGGATTTATAACAAGGCTGGAGGTAGTCTGTTCTCAGTGGTGGCAGATGACAGAACTAAGAGCAATGGTCTCAAGTTGCAGTGGGGTAGGTTTAGGTTAGATATTAGGAAAACCCCTTTTCACTAAGGGGCTAGTGAAGCACTTGAATACTTTACCTTGGGAGGTTGTGGAACCTCCATCATTAGAGGTGTTAAATGCCTGGCTTCACAAAGCTTGGCTGGGATGATTTAATTGGGGTTGGTCCTGCTTTGAGCATGGGGTTGGAGTAGATGACCTAGTGAGGTCCCTTCCAACCTTGATCTTCTATGAGTGATGGGAAAAACTGTGGCAGCTACAAGGTAGGGGGTAACAGCGATCTTTTAAATCAGTGACTTTGTAGCAGGGAAGAAAGAAAAAGGGTCATTAGGTTCTGAAGGCTTCTCATTACTTTAAGGGTTATACACACAGGATGCAATTTATGCCTGTGTGAAGGACAGGGATCCCAAGACAAAGTTTATACCTCACCTAAGTCTCACTTACATCCTCAATATATGCCCTATTTAGGCCAGCCCTCTGCACAGGAATGAATTTTATTAATACCCAGGCACTGTACAAAATTCAGCATATGCTATATACCCAATTGTGTAATGAAGAGACTTCAACACATAAAATCACTTGTATCCAATACTGCATGCCCTGCTCTCAATGATAAGAATAGCGCTCCCTCCCAACCCTTCAGATGTCTCCAAGTGAAGCAGTGCCACAAGTCGAGTTCTGCCACAAAATTGGCTTTTCAGAGACAGAAATTTTGAGCACAAGAACACCTTGTGGATTTTGAAACTGAGCATGGAATAGAAACTCCAGAATTTATGTAAGGAGAGAAGCACCAGCTCAGAGCATGGGCTCTACTAGGACATCATGTATCATAAACCTTTATGGCTATGTCTACACTCACTGCATTTAGCCTGGATTCTAACCTAACTCCTTGTCAGTACAGAAAAGTCTCTCTCACGAGCCTGAGTGTGCTCTGTGCCTCCTGCTACCATACATAGTTCAGGCTATGGACTCTTCAACCAGCCTATGGTTTCATGAGCCAGGACTGTAGAAGATAAGTTCAGTTCTCCAAAATAATTGCATACAGATATCCCAATATTCCTATCCACTCAGAGATGTTGAAGTCCCAACTTCCCACAATTTCAAAACATCAGTTTTCCAAAAGTATCTGGCAGTATGCACCCTTACTACTGCATTCCAGGGTGTTCATGAATCTCCCTCTATGGTATAAAGGCCTACATAATGAACTAGTAGAACCCATTTTGGTTACATACTCCTGTGCACCATTGAAGATAGACTATGGACACCAATTACCCATTTGCTCAAACCCCACAATGGACATTTCAGGAAGCAAGAGCAATCTTCCCCACCTCTGGGTGAGCAGGATTACTGATTGCTTTGCAAACCTCCATCACCACAGCACCAAGAGTTGATGTGCCAACACCAATCTGATTAGCCACAGACCCATAACAGTCTGGGTTAGTCACTTTTCAGATGGCAATAGTAATGCACTTCTAGACTGGTATGGCCTTCTTCATCTCTGTGTCCTGGCACTGAAGGATCATAGAAAGTTGCTCACATAACTTCAGGTGGAAGTTCTAGACCCACTGCTTGTCATCTGATGCCTGCATGATGATATGCTCCCATCACTCTTTATTTGTGGTCCTGCTTCAAAGCCACTAGTGAACACAGGGAGACTCACCAGCTATCAGATCCCACATCAGTTATCTCCACTCCACCATGTCTGTGATCTCCTTAGCAAGACAAACCGTTGCCTTTCTCAGGAAAACAAACAGCTACTGCTCCCCACCACGTCCCATGCCCTGCATCTGCCTCCTTTTTATCTCTTCTACTAAAATGTGATTTGCAATAACAATTGCTGGAATAGGTCATTATCCAGAGTAGGTTTGTGCTCTACCACCTGTGCTTTAATTTTACAGAATTGAGCACTTTTGCACAGAGGCTCAAGAAGAAACAAACAAATTCTCTCACAATCTGCAGTAAATGAATTCATAGTGCAGTGCAGTTTTGTTTCAGTACTAAAAGCCATGGGGTATCCTTCCCAAAGTCCAGCTCAGAACATGGGTTAGAGGAGCACCCATGTGGATGCAAATACACAGGTCTGGCACAGAGAGGGCTTTGGAGTGTGGATCTTCTATTTGGGCTAGGTTTATTCTGCACTGAATAGCTACTCAAAGCCTTTCCAGAATTTTGCCTGAAATTTTAAAGCTAGAGATTTTTCTGCAGTATGTGGAGTTTATAAGACTAAAATCAGTCATAAAATCTTCCAAGATCATAAAGCTGACATGCATTAAGCTCAATATGTGCTAAAAATAGTTCAGAATATAGAGTGCTGCATATAACACTTTATGCACTGAAGTGCAAAAACTGTGAGTATGAAACAATGGTTATCATTAAAGTGCTCCCTTCTAAGCCCTATTTTTACCACCTTGTTGCAAACTGAGCTGGCTCTTTAAGGGGGAGGGGGCATAGAGTTGGGGCTAAATTTCACCTGGGACACCTTTGCCAGGTGCAGGGAATGAGTACAGGTCTCATGAGCTAGGGAAATTGTGATTAAGGACCAGGCCTCCTGGGAAATATAAAAGCAGTCTGTGATCACTAAGAATAAATCCTTTAAAAAGCAACTGTTCTACTGAAAAGGTGCAAACAAGATAGGAAATATCCAGCAAGGAGCTTTAGAATGAGTACCCAGGAAGAGGTCCTGGAAATGAAAGACGGGGGAGATAGGATTATGGGTAGGTAGCTCAATTGGTTTCAGGTTCAAGGTTAAGAATTCCCCATGTATGATGCCATAAATGTTCAAAACCAGACAGCCTTGCCTAGGGAAAAGTTATTAAACAGGTCAAACCCAAACAAAGGTGTGTGTTTACTACACAGGTGTAAACTGAAGTAAACATGTTCATTAAGGTAGTCAGGGCAGGAAATGGCAGAAAACAGAACAATTTCCATTTCAGCAATCCACAAGTGCAGGGACAAAGAATCTTAAGATAAAGACAACTCCATGCTCTATGTTGTTTTCCTCACAGCTTCAATAAACTTTATCTTGAGGAATATCCTTCAGAAGAATCCACTTGAAAGATTCACTGGACTGAAAGAGGAAGAAACCCCATGTTATTTCTATCATCTAAGAAGACAAAGGCACCAACGCTTTTGGACCTCAGGAAGAGATCCTGACCAAGAAAAGGGTCAGTCACCATCTTCCTGGAAGACTATGGGTGAGTGAGGCTATCTTGAATGAGACCTTTATCCAAAACTTGCTAGGTTACATTTTAAACTTTTAGGTATGCTTTTATTTTTATTTGATTTTTAACTATTTTTAACTTTCTCGTACTGTCTTAAATTTACTTAATCCTCTCTTTGTTTAAACTTATTTGACTATTAATCTAAATCAACAGTGCTGTGTTTGTACTATCATGAATGTCAGCTCCAGTTAAAGTGGCAAACTGTTGTCTGTTGTCTCCTCAGAGGAGCAAACAAACCATATTATTGCTCTGAACTCTCTAGGGGCAGGTTGGACATGGCAGAGCACAAGCTTATGAGAAAATTCTGGACTGGGAGTGTGTTGGGGTCACCCTGCAATTAATAACCAAGATTGTGAAAGCTGCTGTGGGCTGTAGACAGGCTGCTGAACCAAAGCTGTCTAGCATACAGACAATCAGGGTGTGATATATAGATTGATTGGGAACTACAACAGTAAAGCATTGTAAGGCATCAAAGGTTACAGGGCAGATGATAACAAAACCGCTCATTGATCTGGATTGCATCCTAATATGTGACAATGCATCAGACTCAAGTGTTTATAGCAGTATAGACAGACCCATTAGTATCTGGCATAACTATAGCTCTTCATGCCAAACAATGCAAAAGGACAAGAAGAAATGGCTATCAATGTGTGCATGCATCTCAAATAGCTAGAGGCAGTGTGCTCTTGCAGTGAGGAGCAGCCTATAGGTATGTTAGCAGAGATTCATGATAATGGGTGGCATGCAGAAACTATATTTAAGGCAATTGAGTGACTTGCCTTGTCTTATATATTATTTATATGTATTGCTGCAGGAATATTTTACAAAGCTAAGGAGATGTAAAAATACTATAAGCTTCCATTGAAACATGTAATTTATTTTTATTTTAACTGAATGTGAAACTAAGGTGACTATGATTATTTGTCTCCTTGGCACAAAGCCACATGATCGTCTTTACATAGTTGACACTATGAAATGTATCAGCAACTTTCCTAATGTGCACCACTCCTTGGTGTTGATGGTAGGCACCAAGAGAAGCCAGATATTAAGCACATGCAGATTGATGAGTACTGTAAGATATACAGGGCAAACTACACTTTACATCCTTGTGCAGTCCTGCTCTAGTGCATACCTCAGGTGCTAAGCTTGGATTTATTCACTTCTGATAGCAGCAGTTCAACTGCTCTTTGGATTGTGGTCACAGTCCCCCTGTTTAACCACCATGGCTCTTCTAGCAGAACCATCTGGACTTTGCCCTTGCTGGACACTTCCTTTCAAGAGGGGGAAGCAGTAGCTCACTCAAAACAGCTTTTTTCAAAACTAGCATAGCTTATTCAGCCAAAGATATATAACAAGTGGAAAAGAGGGTTAAAACAACACAAAGCCTGGGTCTAGCCCTTATCCTTTCCTGATAAGTTCCACTTCACCTACGTTCTCTGGCTTCTGGGCTGGGATGCTGGGCTATTATATTCATAGAATCATAGGGTTGGAAGGGACCTCATGAGGTCATTTAGTCCAACCACCTACCAAAGGCAGGACCACTCCCACTAAATCATCCCAGCCAGGGTATTGTCCAACTGGACCTTAAATATCTCCAAAGATGGAGATTCTACCACCTCCCTAAGTAACCCATTCCAGTGCTTCACCACCCTCCTAGTGAGAAAGCTTTTCCTAATATCCAACCTTGACCTCCCCAGCTGCAACTTGAAACCATTACTGCTTGTTCTGTCCCCTGTTACTACTGAGAACACCCTACCTCCCTCCTCTTTGGAGCACCCCTTCAGGTAGTTGAAGGTTGCTATCAAATCCCCCCTCAGTCTTCTCTTCTGCAGATTAAATCAGCCTTGTTCCTTCAGTCTCTCCTCGTACGTCATATGTCCCAGACCCCTAATGATTTTTGTTGTCCTCCGCTGGACTCTAATTTGTCCACATCCTTTCTGCCCACATCTTTAGGGAGCCCAAAACTGGACACAGTATTCCAGATGCGGACTCACCAGTGCTGAGTAGAGGGGAATAATCACATCCCTCGATCTTCTGGCAACGCTCTTACTGATGCAGCCCAATATGCCATTGACCTTTTTGGCAACAAGAACACACTGTTGACTCTTATCCATCTTCCCATCCACCATAACCCCCAGGTCCTTGTCTACAGTGTTAGCTGATCGGTCCCCAGCCTGTAGCAGTAGATGGGATTTTTCCATCCTAAGTGCAGGACTTTGCACTTATCCTTGTTGAACCTCATGAGATTTCTTTTGGCCGTGTTCCAATTTGTCTAGGTCTCCCTCAGTCCTGTCCCTGCCCTCCAGCATGTCTACCATTCCCCCCAGCTTGGTGTCATCCGTGAACTTACTGAGCATGCAATCTATCCTATCATCCAGATCATTAATAAAGATGTTGACCAGAACCGGCCCCAGGGATGACCCCTGGGGCACACCATTCATTATTGGCTGCCAACTAGACATTGAGCCATTGATTCCTACCCGCTGAGCCCAGTGATCTAGCCAGTTTTCTATCCACCTTATGGTCCACTCATCCAACCCATACTTCCTTGCCAACAAGAATGCTGTGGGAAACTGTATTAAAAGCCTTGCTAAAGTCGAGATATATCACATTGACAGCTCTTCCCGCATCCACAAATTCATTCATCTCATCAATGAAGGCAATCAGGTTGGTCAGACATGATTTGCCCTTGGTGAATCCATGCTGTCTGTTCCTGATCACTCCTATTTTCCTCCAAGTGTTTCAGGATGGATTCCTTGAGGACCTGATCCATGATTTTCCCAGGGATTGAGGTGAGGCTGACTGGTCTGTAGTTCTCTAGATCCTCCTTTTTCCCTTTCTTGAAGATAGGTACTACATTTGCCTTTTTCCAGTCCTCTGGGACCTCAACCGTTCGCCACGAGTTTTCAAAGATAATGGCCCGCGGCTCTGCAGTCACATCGGCCAATTCCCACAGCATCCTTGGATGCAGTTCATCTGGCCCCATAGACTTGTGCACATCCAGCTTCTCTAAGTAGTCCCTAACCTGACCTTCCATCGTCCTTCTATCCATTCTGCATTACCCAGTGTATTAGCCTGGGAGCTGATCCTCCCTGTGAAGACTGAAGTAAAAAAAGCATTGAGTACTTCAGCCTTTTCCTCATCATCCACCATGAGGATATCTGCCCTATTCAGTAAGGGACCTACACCATCCCTGATCCTCTTCTTGTTACTGACATACTTGTAGAACCCCTTCCTGTTATCCTTCACATCCCTTGCCAGCTGCAACTCCAGTTGCCCTTTGGCCTTTCAGATTTTATCCCTGCAGTCCCAAGCAGTACCTTTATACGCCTCCCTAGTCATCTGTCCAAGCTTCCACTTCTTGTAAGCTTCTTTTTTATATTTCAGCTCACCACAGAGTTCTCTGCTAAGCCACACTGTGTGCCTTCCATATTTGCTGTTTCCACCTGCTTCCTGAGAGATTCCACCAGAAGGCACCTCTCACACTGAATGATCTCTCCAGCCTGATTGTCTGTGAATGGGAAATGCAGGCCACAATCTCTGCAAGTCCACACCAGGATCTGGGTAGAGATATCCATGGTCAGGTTGTCTGTCTGGATACAGATGCTGGTGGAGGAGACACAAGCAGTGCTGGCACAAGCGGTGCGGCTCTTCTTCACCATAGCAGCCCCACGAACCACAAACTTCTCACTAACTCCCTCTCAAACTCCCCTGTTTGCAGTCCCCTGGTCGCAAGCTCCGGCTGGTCGCTCAGCCTGTGGCTTTTAAGGCCTTCTCTGCCTAGGTCTGCCCTCTGCCTGGTCTCTGCCTCTCTGTGTCTCCTTGTCAGTGTCTCTACTCAAGCAAAATTAAGCAACTCTCTTTTCCCTTCCCTTGAAGCCCCTTTCTGCAGAAGGTAGTTTGAACAATGTATGGTCTTTTGCAGTCTGTGTTCTGGCCTTGGCAAGCCAGCTGTGTAACTCCATTTGGCACCTGGAAACAGCACCTTCCCAACTAATGGAACAAGCCATTGTTTGCTTACCCACTTTTAAGTTTACCAAGTGATGTCCTCCCTCTGACCATTGTTTCATTTTCCTGTTCGCTCTTCCTAATAGCCCCTGTGGCTTAAATCCATGCAGTTAGATAGATAAGAACCAGCAAGGAAACTGAGGTGCATATAATATTCAGAAAAAATAGAGATCTCCCTCATTCTCCATGGGCACAAAATGCACCCACTCCTCTGCTCCAGAAAAATGGCAATTGCCCCATGGGAGACTTGCCCCCTAATGGAAGATGGTATTTGTTGTCTCCCTCCCTGGAGAAAGAAGATCTCAAAATATGGAAATTCTCAACAGTTAATCCCCAGAAGATGTAACAATTTAGCACATCTTCCTGAAGACTAACCATGCTTCCTTCCTGCCCAGCTATAACTGCTTTTAGGGAATCAGTCTTAGGGAATGCCCTCCTGCAAGCCACAACATGACAGGCACACATGACTCAGTTTCCCTTTTCAGAGTAACAAGGCTCTCCTCTCATCCCTCAGCATGTTTTATTACCAGAATACATCTCAAGACAATAAATTCCATTCACCACCCCTGTGCAAATAATCACTAATATCATCCGACATCTCATGCCAGCATGATGCACATGCCGGATGCCAGGGCCTTCAACCACTTGCAGACTCAGTCCTCTCTTGTCTTTGAACCAGGACAACCACCCCAACCCTTTAAGTGGAGTGCAACCCTGATCTTCTCTGGAGGAACCCCTCCCCCCACCTCTTCTGGGGACCCTCCCTACCAAGGAAGCATCCAATACTCCCCCTGACCTTCTCATTGTTCCTTTGGGTCCAGTTCTCTGTCCTTCAGATAATCAGTGGGAAAACTACACTGCTGCTCCCCTGTTCTCAGCGTTCTCTAGCCCTGGGTTGGGCACACCAGCCAGCAAACTTTCTTATTGTTCTTCAGCCTTCTCAAAGGAACCTTCTTATGTCTCCTTCCAGGATTTCTGCAGATCACTGGTCTCTGCTAGCTGCCACCTATGCTTCCTGACTCTGACTCACTGAGATTCCCTCTCTGACTTGTTCACTCCTGACTGACCCAGGCAGTCCTGACTCAATGGGTCTTTTCTGATCCTGTGTATACCCTAAGTGCTTCCCCACCTTCTCATTTGGCCAAATAGAGCACTTGTCCAGGGGCACTGATCCAGTCTTCTTGTGATAGGGGACGCACTGACTAACTTTATATCCTCCAAAACAAACAAGGAGTCCTGTGGCACTTTTAAAGACTAACAAATATATTTATAACATGAGCTTTTGTGGGAGTCTTTAAAAGTGCCACAGGACTCCTTGTTTGTTTTGCTGACCTAAACTAACACGGCTACCCCTTTGGAACTTTATACCCTCCAGTGACACAGGTTCTGCTAGCAGAACTGACATGAATCCATTGAGTGTGGCTCAAATCATAGGAACATAGACCTGGATGGGACCTTGTGAGGTTATCTTTCCAGCCCCCTGTGCTGAGGCAGGACCAAATATATCTAAGAGAAACCACATCTCAAACTCTAACAAGTTTAACAATGTGTGAGGGATATGATTCATACGCATCTTTCACAGCGTATGAATCACAGCACTCTAAGTGTATGACATGCCTCCATGAATATGAAGGTGTTTTGTAATTTATTTATTTTTTACTTTACAAGGCCTGTAGCCAAAATGGCCGGTAGCCCATATTGCAACACCCTCAATCTTTGACAAACTAGATTCATAACCTCAGTCTTTAAAGAAACCTAGATCCAGATGTTAATTTTGTGGCTCAGTCCCCTCTTACTAGTTTTCAGAAAATCTCTATAGAAATATTAAATATCCATAGCTTTTAATACTCTGTTACATAAGGCTAAAATGGCACAAAGAGGAAAATATTAGACAAGCCAGCATTTAAAGTCTGAATTATTAATACGCAGTTTGGTTAAATTCCTTTTTTCTGATTCTTCTTTATCACTTCCATTTGTAAATATACCCTCTGCTTCATATTTAGTCAGTTCTAATATTTTAGAGAATGAAACACAGTAAGGTTTGCTTCATACATTTTTTAAAGATAGTTCTTAAAGGAATTAATTTGGCTTAATGACCTTTTTTGTGTGTCTTTTTGCAATCATGTAACAAATATTAACCTCCAGTACAGTAGAACTCACAGTATGAAGTAAACCAACAGAACATTATTTGTCATCCAAATGACCTGGCTATTTTCAGAAAACACTCAGCAGTTTGATTGAATGAGATATTTAACTAACAGAGGTCCAATTTAAAATAGACTGTTAAATGAAATAATTTTAAACTCCTATCTAGACAATCAACACAAGCTGCAGGGAGAGAATGGTAGTGCGTTCAGCAGGGACCTGATGCATTTTGGGTGACAGGGAGGACATTAAACTTTATTTTCAACTGCAAAAGTGTGTAGATTAGAATTAATTATCCAGCAATTGAGCAATAGCTTGCTTCCCTATTGCAAATGGAAAGTAGAACATTTCTGTCACTGGAATATGGTTTACTGGCAAAAGCAATGTATGGGGGATCAGGTAAGGGACAACGAGTGCTCCACTAACATTTCACAGATCACAATAAAAGTGGCTTCTTTTAAGATTGAAGAAACTAGGTCTCCTTGTTGCACCATAATTCCTGAATAGATGAGAGCTTTTATTTTAGTCCTCAGATTTTATTGTCATGTGCTTTCCTAACAATAATGTCTTCCTCTAAATGACATCTCCTTTTCTGGTATGTTTGATAGATCAATGTTTTTCATTAGAAGCTCCATTTTTAATGTTGGATTGTGACATTTTAATATGCATTATTGGTTCAAAAGATGGAATGTATTTCTTTCTGTGACATATGAATGCTGTGCAAGCTCCTGCATCACTCCATGGTAGGTTTATAACCCTTGTCTGATTCTAAGCAGGCTTTCTCTGAGCATTGGATTAGCCCTCTAAATCAGTGCAAGGATTTTTATTAATTTCAATGGGTATCCGGTCAAGTCCATAATCCTCCCAAGAATCCTGGCAGGGATCATAAACTCTATGGCTATGTCTACACTTGTTAAGTCAATTTAACGGAGCGTCTACACTTAAAGTCGACTTGTCAACCTTGTTAAGTCAACTTAACAAAGCCTGTAGTGTAGACATACCCGTCTACACTGGCTTTAAGTCAACTTAAGTCCATTTAATAAGGTCAACTTCAGAGGTGGTGTTAAATCAATTTAAGGAAGTGCTTAAGTCGACTTAACAAGCGCCCAGGGTGGACCCAGAGTTCTGTAAGTCAATTTAAGCATCCTTAAGTCGACCTAAGGCGGCAGTGTAGACACACCCATATATATGACCCATTTAGATTTAATAAACCCTGTATTAATCCACACAAGGACTATAAACTCAGCAAAAAATTACTCAGAAACCTCCCAGAAGTCACTGAAGGTCTTATCAATGCCAAACTGGATAATGGCTATCTAACTCTATCAACTCAGAAGAGCTAATATTTCACACATTGCAAAGAGCCAAAACACCAGGATTATAAAGAAATTATAAAACCAAGGGTTTTACTGGGTTTATAAAATTTGCTGGAGTCCTTTCACAGCACCTAAAATCTGCAGGAGTCTCTGAATAATACAAATGTGGTCGCATCTAAACCGCCTCTATTTTGCAGCCTTTTCTTCTTTCTCTCAGAAAACTGAGTACATCTGCAACCACCAGAAGTGCTTGATGCTACTACCTGTGGGCCTACAGACACGAATATGTACATGAAATCTCACAGGTTCACAAAACCTTGATTAAGTAATTCAAAAATTTCCTAACCAGTCTCCTTCTGCAATCATAATCATTCTTTGCTGAACACTATATAATAAAAAGATATTCTTAGGTAGGTGTCTGAGTTATGACATTCTAAATCAACACTAGATCAATGCTATAATGGTGAAATTTCTCTGATTTTTAATTCTGTTTTAGTAGTCATGATACAAACAAGATAGATTTTATTAATGTTATATGCATCCAAACATAGGCCAGAATCCTTGGCAAATTTAAACCAAAGCCTCCCACCCAGGAGATACAAACTGACTAGATCTAACAGATGATTATTTAGACTTAGCCACCCTTAAGTTCTGGTGTCTATTAAGATTTTACTTTAATTTTCTTAGATAGTTTCTTACACAAAAAATTCTGTTCAATTCAGGGAAGTTTCATTGCCAGGCCGATTGGTCCTAACCTGTGGTCTGTAGATCACTGGTGGTCAGCGAGGGTGCTGCAGGTAGTCTGCAGGGGCGGGGCGGGAGGGGAGAATAATTACTGGTAGGTAAATGTACTGCGACAAGTGTTTGTGAGTGAGCATCATGAATTATTAGAAATAGATGCATTTTAATATCCCTTGATATACAAGTTTGACTCCCATCAGCCATAGGCTATGTTAAAAATGTTTACAACAGCTTGCTTATGTGGTGGTCCCCAAAAGTTTTGGATGACAATGTAGTGGTCCACAGAAAGGAAAAGGTTGGGATAACTGGCCTAGGCAATCTGATCACAAAGTATTTGAAATAGTTTTTGCCATGCTTTTTTAAAAAAAAAAAATGGAAAGGTTTTCAGTAAGACACCACAAATATTTAACAAAGGTATTTAATAAATACCATACATTATGTGTTTTGTATTAAAGAAGTTGATAATTCAAGTGGTACATTGGTATCTCAATGTGAAGTGTAAATATTAAAATTGTATGAGACCTACATGAACATAAAGCCTGATGTTCCTCCTATGAAATAACACAAGGTGTGCAGAAGAATCAAGTAGAGATGCAGGTGTATACACCTGTTTTGTATGATTTCATTCATTGTTCCTACCAGTGACTGACCAAGCAAATGAGTCAAATGGCTTTATGTTGCTGCATGAACTACTACCCAAAGGAAGAATCACAAAGTATAAAGACATTTTATGTAAAGATTCTGTTCTGCAGACAGATAAAGTGCTGATGTTACCCAAGGTTCCTCGAGCCTGTAACTTTTAGTCTCCATGAATTGGTATCAGGAAATAAACCAAAGGAAACGCAATTACATTCACCTGCTATATAGCCAGCACAAACAAGTCAAAACCAACTGCTTTTAATGTTAAACTTTTACTTTATTAGCCTCTGGCAATTCCTGTTGGAATGCCTTTGCCAAAGTTTCCATTTATTAGTCTTAAGCATATTCATGTACAAAAGGTATTAGAGGACCCCAAAACTTCATAGTTACCATCACAACTCTGTGGCAGTCTTTGGGTGAATCAGTCACAGATTTCTGGATGGGCAGTCCTTTTGCCTGTGTCTAAAAATCCTTCCAAAGGTGTCGATGAAGCAATCTGCCTGACTCAGACTTGCTACCTCCCTCTTATACCCCAAACGTTACAGAGACATGTCAACCAAAGAATGTTACAGAGCTAAGAATAAGCAGGAGTTAGAGACATCTCTCTCTCACACACACACATGTACATTTAAGCAAGCAATCTGACACCTGAATTTCCCTATACTGACAATGCTAAAATATATCTAAACTTCCTGTTTTTATGAACATCTGCCCCAGCATATTCAGGTAAAGAGAATGCATAGAGCCAAGCTCACTTCATGTTTTCGCTCTCTACCTCCACCCAGTTTGCCTAGTTATGCAAAGTGCCTGCGAAGGCCTGGAAATGGCTATAAGCAGCAAGCAGAATAATTGGACACCTGGCTGGTTGCTAACGTGCTCCTGTGCACTGATGGAAAGAGCATGGAGTCTGTCATGATGTGTGTACTCATCCCACAAAGATTTCAGAAAGCTTCAAGTGGCTTGAGAGGTCAATTAACCTACAGAGCTAAACCTGGAGGAGTTTCAGACATAATTGGTGATCAAGCCCAGCTGGGGAGGAGTTGGTCCTTCATAAAAAAAAGAAGCAAAGGGCTGTTGAAACAGGGACTTGGGAGGAGATACAGGCAAGAAGTAGCTTTCTCTCTGGCTCAGGGCTGAGAGAAGCTGGCAAGACTTTGAGCGAGAACTAGAGGGGCTTCAACTAGAAAGATGCCTGAGAGCCTGTGCTCTGAAACAAGAGCAAGAGAAAGCATCATAGATGTGAAGCTGAAGCCTGAGCTGGGATCCTGACCAGAGAAAGGGGCTAATCAGGAGCTGCCACCTACCTGAAATACTGAGTATAGGGGACAGCAAGAGAGTCTCCAGGTAGTGGGAGTGAAACCGAAGAACTGAGCCAGAGTTCGGACAGGTTGAAGTTTGGGCTAGCCTGCAAAGAAATCTACCAGCTAAACCCACACATGCTGAAAATTCATTTATATTGCTATTTTCTCTTGGACTTATGGCCCTGCAAAGAATTGGACTCTGTCTTGTGTCTTGGCCAGAGATCCAGATCACGTGAAGGGGCAGGTCACTTCAGTGGCCAAAATAGGCCAAAAAAGGCAAGGGAGAAATGGAGACACAGCTACTACAGTGCCACGTAGAGCCACAAGGGGATGTGGTGTGGTGGTAACTTTGCAAGAGTTATTTGGCCAAAGGACCGCACTGCAAAGAGTCTCCTAGAAAGTAACATGGACAAGTGGATTGCTGGGTGGTGTTAAGGAAGCTATGGTTACTCCATCAGGGGTAGGGGTGTTTTAAGATGTTGAACACCGGGACACTTTATTTAAAGATTCCCGAAATCTTAAATTAGAGAAATAAAAAATGATAGGCTCAATCATAATAATTGTGTCTCAGTGCCAGTCCAGGAATGTGACATCCACTATTTTAGTTGCATGGGGTTGTTTGATATACCTAAGGAGACACCACAATAAAATGAGCAAAATAGTCAGAATTATTAACTGACTGTTTTATTATTAAAGAAATAAAATAAAGACTAGGCAAAACAAAAGAAAAGCAGTACATAATAGTTCTTCAGATATATTCTCTTTTGTCTGCATTTCTATGGAGATCTGCCAACAGAGATAATGCATTAAGAATGGGGCCTTCTCTGGTGGAGGACACAAGCTTCTGTTGGTAAAACCAAATTATACTAACCACAAAATCAGCACCGAGTCCTGATGATAGGTAAGTATCATCATAGAAACTGGAAGGGGCTGTGAGAGGTCATAGGGTCCAGTCCCCTGCACTCATGGCAGGATCAAGTACCCTCTTAAGCCATCCCTGACAGGTGTTTGTCTAACCTTTTCTTAAAAATTTCCAATGATGGAGATACCGCAACCTCCTAGGTAACTTATTCCAGTGGTTCGTCACCCTGATAGCTAGGAATTTTTTTCTAATGCCCAACCTAAACCTACCTTGCCGTAATCTAAGTCCATTGCTTCTTGTCCTATCATCTGTGGTTAAGGAGAAACATTTTTCTCCCTCCTCCTTTTAACCACCTTTCAGGTACTTGAAAAGTGTTATCATGTCCCCTCTGTCTCCTCTTTTCCAGATTAAACAAACCCAACTCTTTCAATCTTCCCTCATAAATCAAGCGTTCCTGCCCTTTAATCATTAGTGTTGCTCTTCTCTGGACTTTCTCCAATTTGTCCACATCTTTCCTGAAATGAACTGCCCAGAACTGGACACAGTACTGTAGTTGAGGCCTGCATAGGGTGGAAGAATTACTTCTCGTGTCTTACTTACAATATTCCTGTTATTACATCCAGAATGGTGTTTGCTTTTCTTTGAAACAGTGTTAAAATATTGACTCATATTTAGCTTGTAGTCCACTATGACACCCAGATCCCTTTCTGCAGTACTCCTTCCTAGGCAGTCATTGCCCATTTTGTTCTGGGGATCCATATGGATTCACAGCTCTGGGTGCATGGAACAGCTTATACAATCTAGTTCTTAACAAACAAACAGTTAAGAAGATCTGACAGGTGAAATTCTGGCTCCACTGATATCAGTGGCAAAACTCATAAGGCAAAGAATGATTCCGAGACAGGCAAATTAATAAATTAAGAATCTTAAATGCAAATTAATCCCACTATTTCTCTATATATCCGGATTGGTTGACATGTCCTTTTCAGAAGGGAGTTTAACAGGAAAGCTGACTAATACCATAAACTATAGTGGCATTTCAATATCTTACTAAAATTATTCCAAGAGAAACTTGTATCTAATCCCTGGGAAATGCTATTGGAAATGCTATCTGGCTGATTGGTGACACTGAATGTTGTTGATGTCATGTTGCAGGAACAGTATTGGGCTGGGAGGTTGCTGCTACTTGGTGCTTTGTTGTTGTTCCTTTGCTCCTCTTAGCTGTCTTGGTGCTGTTTGCTTGTAAAGATGAGATAAACAGGCTGAGCTGATTTCATAAGGATAATAATAGAACAGTAAGTGTGAGGAAAGTATAGGGGTTTGTGTCTCCCCATTCAGAGGAATTTACTCTTCTGCTGAAGCTGGCAGGCACCTCTTTCAGGGACTTGGCTGGATTCAAAAATCAGTTGCTATCACTTTTCATTAACTCAGCACATCCATGGGATGGAATAAAAAGGATATATCTGAAAGTGAACTGAATGAAAGAGTTCAAACTATAAAATACCATCACAGTTTTACACAAGTTGAAATTCTGTTTCAAATTACTCCAAATATTCTTATATGCTGTATAGAAATCTATCCATTAGGTTAATCATTAAGATTCTCTTTAAGAATGATTTAACTTAAGTTGTTATGAAAAGCCAATCATAACAATCTTTGGAGAGGTGATTCTTCTCTTTCTAAGTTCAGGAGTTGCTTAAGTGTTGCCAGATAATTCACTCAATATTTTATCCCTCAAATGGCTTCATCACAGCATCAAATGATGTTGCTATATTTGTATATAAAATTTTCTACTACTCACACAATAGGAAGTGGGTATATGAAGGCTTGTATTTAGATAACATATATTTGTGAATATACATCTCAAAAGAAACTTTATACCATCATTTGAGGGACAACACAGGTTTTTACCTTCCACTGGAAAGAGAACTAACCAGTATCCACTGAAAAACATTTTCCAGAATGGCTGAAGGAAAGGGATTGGACCTGGGCTTTTCCATCTCCCATGTCAGAAGGAATGATGCTGTAGTCCAGTGGCTAGGGCAACCACCTGGGAGATGAGAGACCCAACATCTAGTCTACTACCTGCTCCAATCATTATTTTATTATTTATCCACAATGGAACAGCTTCAACATGAGAGACTGACGGAGCTTCTCATCATAGCTGAGAGGTTATAGCACTCTCCTGAGGAGTTGGAGAGAAGCCCTCTTCAAACTTTTCTCCCCCTCTGACTGGAAAGGGAAATTGAACCTGGTTTTTCCCCGTCACTGGTGAGTACTCTAATCACTAGGCTAAAACATAAAAGTTGGGTACCACCACAACTTCCTTCTCCAGACATTTTGTATGGAACAAGGGGTGCCTAATTCATTCTCTCAAAAAGCTTAGCTAGGTGCCTCCCTGAAGCCTGGATTTAGCCACCTGTATCTGAGAGGGGATGAGGCTTAGCAGACATCCCTCTGGACAGCATCTCCCATTGACTAGATTAGGTGGGTCCCTGTCTGGCATGCGGATCATTTTCTTAGGAGACTATCTCGCCCCATATATTGTATAGGGAGCCTAAGCATCTAATTCTGCTTTGTGGATTGCAGTGTGTGGCTCCTTGGATTTCTTTTCTGTGATGTTCAGCCTTGTTACACCCAAGTGCCTTCATGGATCCAGCTCTTACTCCCTACATACAATCTAATAAGATTGCTGCCTTCCATATGAAAGAATCCCATTGTGTGGCACATCTATATATGATTTTCAAGTCATTATGTTTAGTGTTCAGCATCATAGCATGGGATAATACCATTTTCAAAATCAGTAATTTGTAAGTAATCTTTGCTGAAATACATGTCCTAAAAGCTGGAATTATGGTTTACAGATTTAGCAGTTAAACTCCCTGTTTCTTAAAAGCCAGTCATTTGAGAATGGGAAGGGATGTGAATTCTTTTTTTAGAGTTACAAGTAAAGGATTGGGAGAGAAAGAAATGGTGTGTAGTATCTTACAGAAATTGTGGTGCATAGGCCAAGTCATGAATATAATTGCAGAACAAAAAAATAATTTCCATCAGTTGGCACAGACGGGGAAGTAGAACAGGCTCCATATAGCATAATCAGTCAGACAGAGGGAAAGCCAAAGGCCATATCCTGCTTCTCCTCTAATGTTCAAAGGAGGAAAGGGAATGGCCTGTGTCAAAAATATCCCCAGCATTTTTCTTTCTCTAGTCCCTCAGACAACCTGACCATCCTAATGTTATTCCCGATTACTTTATCATCAAAATCACCTAGTTTGCCTTATTGTTTATATTCTTTTCAGTGCCTGGAATCCTGGCCTCCCTGAAGTTGATATGAGTTTTGCCACTGACATCAGTGGAGCCAGAATTTCACCTGTCAGATCTTCTTAACTGTTTGTTTGTTAAGAACTTGATTGTATAAGCTGTTCCATGCACCCAGAGCTGTGAATCCATATGGATCACCACAGAAATCAATAAAACAAACAAGAAGTCTTGTGGCACTAACGACTAACAAATTTATTTATTGCATAGATCACAGAAATCAATAGAGCTCTGTGAAGATATTACTCTATGTCCTTATGGAACAGCTTGAAGATCTAGATTGTAAAATATTCTACTGCTAATACCTCTGAACTTAGAAATTCCTTTTGGTTTTCTTCAGTACATCAATATATTCTTGAACAAAATACCAACGTTTTATGCATAGAATCCCTATGTTTGTCATATAATTAATATCCAGCATGTTAGGAGTAGGCCCAAGCCAAAATCCTAGATGTAAACACAAACTTGTACTGTGGGGAAGTGCTTATCTGAAATTTACTGGTGGTCTGAACACTCAGCTCAGACATCTCTCTTTTTATTTCGTATGCATGTTCATATCCATATTTCCATCAACAGAAGACAGCGCTGCTCATGTTTTATAGAAGTTCACACTTACTTGCAGTTGTCCCCAAACATACAGAACAATATATTATACATTGTCCTTGCATTTCTGAAACATATGATTAAAAAGAGAACAAGAAAGGAAAAGGTGGGAACACTATAAAGTAAGAATGGGGTAGAGATTAAAAATAACATGGATGTGGGCCAAAAACTAAATGAATATTTGCCTCAATTTAATAAAGTGGATAATGTAGGATAAGGGCACAAAAGTAGCAAAACCAATAGAAATGAGTGTTTTGAAATGGCAGAAGCGTCATGTGCTCAAATCAGGGATACTGAATAATTTTCATTGCAGAATATTGAAAGAACTTGAAATTGCAAGTCTAGTAAAAAGATTTTTAATAAATCTGTCACTTTGGTGGTAGCAGCATATGATTAGAGAATAACTAATACTGTACTTGAATTTAAGAAATAGAAATAAGATCCAGGCAACTACAGATCTGTCTGAGTTCAATAGTATGCAAGGCTTTTGAAGAAATTTTGAACGAAAAAATAATTAAGTACATGGAGGCAAATGGAATGAATTATATCATTGGTTTACCAAAGGTAGATCATGCCAGTCTAACTTTAACTTTGTTGTGGTGGTGATTTTTTATTTTTATTTTTTAGGTGAGGGAAATGTAGTAAACATAACATAGCTGGACCTCAGTATTGCATTTGATAGGAAACCACATGGAAAATTAGCAGTTAAACTGAAGAAGATGGTAATTGGAACGAGAACTGTAAGATGGGTAGGGAACTTGCTAAAGGGGATTGTGCTGAAGAACAAGCTATCAAGACAGAGAGAAGTTAGTAGTGGAGTGCCTCAAGGATCGGTCTTTGACTGGTCTTATTTGTTATTTTTAATGATACTGGCAGAAAAAAATAGCATGCTAATGAATTTGGCTCATGATACAAAGTTAGGAGGCATTGTCAATACAGAGGAGAACTAGAATAATATAGAGGAATAACTGGATGGCCTAGAGGACTGGAATAGTAAAAAATGGATGGAATTTAATAGTACAAAGTGTAAGCCCATGCACTTAGGAACTAATTACAAGAATTTCTGTTGTTAACTAGGGACTCAGATGAATATGAATGAAGAAACTTCGGTGTATTAGTCAATTGCCAGATTACTATGAGTCACCAAAAGGGTCAGCTGTAATAAAAGCAAATGTGATCCTAGAATGTATGAGATGATATATTGCCAGTAGAAGTAGGGAAGTATTAGTGCCATTATACAAGAATAATATGTCATTTGGAATACTGTGTACAGTTCTCATCACCATGTTCAAGAAAGATTAATTCAAACTGAAATGGATGCAGGGAAGGTCTACTAAGATGATCAGGGGAATGGAGGATCTACATTACAAGAACAGGCTCAAAGAAAATGGCTTGTTTAGCCTGCCAAAACACAGGCTTACAGAGGAAATGATTTACTCTCTATAAATATGTCAAAGAAATACAGTTTAGAAAGGGAGAAGAGCTATTTAAACTACAGGAAAATATTGGCACAAGAACAAATGTGTAGAAACTGCCCATGAATTGATTTGCACTGGAAACTAGAAGAAGATTTCTGACCATCAAAGAAGTGAAGTTCTTTGACAGGAGTTGGGGGAGTAAACAACCTCCTTAATTTAAAAATAGAGTTTGATAAATTTGTGAGTGGAATTGTATGACTGGGTTGCTTGGGGTAGCAAGGTGCTGGGCTTGGCAGCCCCGGATCACGCTTCCAGTTTGTCTTGTGATTCTAAATCTCATGTTTCAGGGTTAGCCAGTCACAGGTAGGCAGTCAAGAAACATTTTTCCCCCTCAGTGTGTTCTGGTTTTTGTTTGTAGTGTGGTGGGTTTGGTTTGTTTGCACTGGGGAGATGGCGGGGGGGGAGTTTCCTTCCTCTGGAGCATCAGAGGCCATGGATACCAAATGGACAGCTCAGTGCTCTGAGGCAGTAGAGAGAATTATTTCTGAGGTGCTTAGCTGGTGGGAGATGCTTATCTGCACAAAGTCAAACTGATCAGTTTTCAAGATCAGGAACAAATTCCCCCAGGTCAGATTAGCAAGGAACTTCAGGTATTTTTGTCTTCGTCCTCAGTGTGGAGTTTGGGTCATTTGCTGAGATCATCTGGTATATCTTCCCAAATCAATTCCCTGTCATTGCCTCAGGTATTGATGCTCCTTGATCCCTCCTGTTCTCTGCCTGTAGTGCACCACATATCTTAGTCTCCAGTAATATTTTAGGGTAGTCCAGGTTACTGAGTGTAACAGAGAGGTTATTTGGTGGGGTGTAGTAAACTGTGGTGTGCGGGAGTCCGACTGGATGGCCTTTTCTGGCCTTAAACTCTGCCACTAATTAAACAAGTCTGTGAGAAGAATATTTTAATCTGAAACTTCATTTGCATTCCAATTTGTAAAAGCCACATTCTTTCTGCTAACCTACTTTTTGCATAACAAATTAAAAGAGAAGATTTACTAACATTCAGATATTTTTATTTCTTAATCCCCATCACTCCCTGAAACCACAGCTATTTGTGTGGCTTTGGTTCACATATCCAATTCAGAATTGCCCAGCTGTAATTATTACTTTTTAACTTGTCTTCCAACAATTGATTAGAATGAGTTCTAGGGATAAAATGTAATGTTCTTTTAATCAGTTTGAACTTTAGTTTGAATCTCTAATGCTAGAATATAGAAAATATTACTCGGTGTTACTGAACTGAGGGACTCTTTATCAAAGTCATCAAAAAATGTCACTGGCTCAGAGCAAGGAAAATATCAGGAATGAGCCAACCTACTACTTATCTTACTACTGAACAGATTCAGTGACTAGACTGTATTTTTATGGCTCCTTTCAAAAAAAAAAAAAAAACGAAGGAGGGGTATTCAGATAGGTGTGTTGTGCCTTTTGTGTGTTGACATTTATAGAGCAGCTAATTAAAATAAAATCCTCTGACTTAACTAATGTCACACTGAGAAAGAGACTATTTTATGTAAAAAAGGAAAAAACATAATAATTAAGTTCCACTAGCCAGCCAATAAAATTAATCCCTAGAAATATGGCTTTTAACGAAAAGGAAATGAGGATTTTAAAGTACGTCCATACAAAGATCTACATTCTGAAGACCTCCTGAATTCTTCTTCAGATCAAATGCCCACTGGAGTCAATGCAACTTGATTTGCTGAGTCAGCACTTCAGGATTTGGCTTGGATTTGGAGTGCATTTTGGGGTTTGAGGTGGAAGTTGATCTCTAAGATTCTGCTCTCCAGATTCAACATAATGTAACAGAATGGAGTGTTTTACACAACACTCATAGGGATTGGACAAATTAAACGTGACCATTTCACTCTCTGTACTGTAATTACCTTGCATTGAATTTACCACACAAATCATAGATAAATTACTGTACCTCAAACATATTCCCTAGTGAAGAGCAAATATCAGTTATAATACTCTTCACTTACAAAGTTCATCGTGTTCCATATAAATGTAAAAGCATTTCCCTTCCTAACACCTCTGTGAAATAGCACAGAACTCTTAACTTTGTTTCACAGTTATGGAAAACGAGCTACAGTGAGGTTAAATTACTTATCCAGAGTTACACAGAGAGTGTGCAACATGGTAGGGAGTGAAACCTAGGTCTTATGATGCCCAGATCTGGCAATAGCCAGAAGATCAGTAATTCTTCTAAAGAGGTTCTGAACTGGTGGCTGCGTTGAAGAAATCTCAATCTAATACTAATTTATAGGAAAAGGGAAGATGTAACACCTTATAGCTTCTCCCCTGCCTCACTAGCTATAATGTAAACTGGATTCACCCCACATCTATACCAGTAACCCCTGGCTCAGGTCTCCAATGCGCTGCCCATAAGACACACACTGAGCATGGCATTCACAATCTGTCATCTTCTGGAGGGATTGCAAGCTGCCTATTGCAGCCCCAGAGGTGCATGACATTTCTAACCAGGAAGAAGAATGGCTAGGAAAGGTTTCATTCACTCCACTCCTACTGCAGCTCAATCAGCAGGTGGGTTGCATGGAGTTCCTGTCATAGTTAAAGCTTAGAACTATCCCTCTTCTGGTGGAACTACTGAAGCAGGGCATCTGTTGAACAACTGAACCGTTCTACACCTCTCTCATCCTCCCACCCCCATATCTCCTGCCCACATTCATGGTGCAACTGGGAACTCCTTATTCCTGGAGGGATCTGGCCCTGGTTCTTGACTTGTCAGAAAATGGGTGATTGCATGTTACAGGCTGGTAGTGTGTGGCTGAAATACCCCATCCTATAATTAGGCATTAGTCTGACTGGAGAAGAGTGAAGTGGGTTCTATTGCTTCAGTGAAGCAGATGTCTTGCTGCCCCTCCTTATATATGGGAGGTGAGTGTTGCTGATTAGGGATTGAGAATTTAGAGTGAGGGCTGAGGTGTCCTGAGGAAGGAACCTTAGGAGTGGCCAAGCCTCAGGGAAGGCTTGAGCTGCCTTTTGTTTTGTTACTGGGGAATAAAACAAGACCCAAGAAGAGAGATGAGTTTTTTACTGTATGCTGAGTGAGGACTTTGTGAGCAGATGCCTTTACCCACTTGCTCTAAATCAGAGAAAAGTCATGTAACGTGCACAGAAGTGGCTTGTAGAAAATGTGCAAAAGATACACACTTGGGTTGTCACAGAAGAAAAAGCAACTAAAAGAAAGGGTATGTGAACACCACACTGGGAAAACAGGGGTTAAGAGCTCATTCTAGGCCCTCCAGCACCACTCCAACACACTTGTGGCAAATGCTCCATCAGGTGGAGCACTTAAAAGAGAGGCTCATTTGGGCAGCAGAACTGGAAGGAAATGAACCTGAGCCCATAGCTCCAGCAGAGCTGCTCCCCCTCCCTCCCTTCCCCCCTAAGCCTTCTCTGATGGACAGGGAGGCCCCAACCCTGGGACAATCAGAGTTAGGAGAGGTTATCTTCCCCGTCATTTCCCGCCAGGGAGTTTGCAAACAAATATAAGAAAAAAACATGTATTGTTGTCAATCATGAAAAGCACTGTTTCAGTGCAAAAACTGTCCAAAGTTTCTCCATGCCTAGTCAATGACAGTGCCATTTAAACAGAAATAACAAAGGAAAAAGTCTAAAGCACAGAGTATCTACTCGTATGAATAAGGTAAGTGGGATTTGGCCACTCATGGTCACATCAGATGTGTCAGGAAATAAATGACATTTTCAATGAAAATTATGAAAGGTGAGCCAAAATCACAACAGTTGTATCTATAAGGCCCCTCACATTACAGAAGAGATGGTTCTGTTTTAACCAATGAAAAGGAAATTCTTTATTTGAGACTGATGGCCATAGAAAGAAACATGGTATTCTCACCCTGGCTTTTTAGCTCCCATATTTAACATACAGTGTTAACATTGTCTACTTTCCTTACACATAGTCTCCCGAAATCCTTCTGTGAGCCAAAGTGCCTGCAGACTACACTATGGGATCTGGATCAAACTTTCCCTATGGTTGAGGTGTTCAGATGCTATGGGGAAGAGAGGTGTTTAGATCAGCCCTTAATAAATACTGGGATTCGCCACAAATTCAAAACTGGATGTTGATGTAAATTTTCCCCAAAACACAGATGTATGTGATCCTGGCATTTAGTGTAATTGGGCTGCTTTCTAATGGCAAATAATGGATTAGAAATATCACTTAAAAACTATCAATAAAAAGCCCGACCAGGATGCCTTTACTTACCATTTGTTGGTGGTGAGGGCTTTTCTTTTTACAATTAGAGGTGTAAAAAAGAAAAGTGTCCAAATTGAAAGGAAATGTTCAACTAACAATAAAGGGTTCCTCGCATATATTCTCAGTCGACAGACCATAAAAGAGAAAATTGGTCCACTAAAAAATTATAGCAGGGAATTGGAGACAAGGATGGAGATGGCAGATTTGTTAAACAGTTATTTTGCTTCACTGTTTTTCAGAGGACAAAGAGTATAAAGAGCTACACTCTAATGACAAGACATACTCTAGAGAACTGGAAAATGGCAAACCTAATACCACTATCTTAACAAAACAAAACAAAAAAGACAGAAAATATACTGTAGGAGGCAATTATAGACTTCTTAACTTTGTATATATAGGGAATGTTTTGAAGTGCATACTGTGAAACCTTGAAATACATAATTTGATTTTAAATATTGAATAAGGATTTATAGAAGTCTTTTTTAAACTAACTCACTTTAGTTCTTGAGAGAGATTACTGTCATGGCAAACAAGGGAACTACACTGTGTTTTGTATACCTACATTTTCAATGAGTAATAACATCCCACACTGAAGACAATTTAATAAAGCAGAGAATTGTGGTACTTGGGGTAAAATACTAACTTCAGTATAGAAAATTAACTCAGAAAGGAAACAATGAGAGGTAATGAAAGGTCTGAAAGCAAAGAGTTTACTAGTGATGTACCTCAGAGGTCAGATTCAGGATATCTTTCAACTCCTATGCACTCAAATTATTTGAATTATAAAAGAAAATTGCACTTCTGTCCACATTACAGATCTCTCATCTACAGCCTAGAAAAAAAAATCACAGACTCTGTCATGCAGCTCACCGTGTAAAGATAAGGGGTGAAGTTTGCTCTCACTTTGTTGATCATATAAAAATACAAACTATCACACAACAATGTTGCAGGGCCACCTGGTAAGGTTTACATAACTGGAAGTTCAGAATACTGGAGAAGGTTGGTCAGTATTGTTTAAAATAGCAATCAATAAACTCTATCCACTTAGAAGTTTATGAATGTTGTGTGTATCTCTAATCATTTTAAGTATAGCTTTTATATCTTCCCAGGGTCAAAAGAGCATTGCAATAAAAGAGTAGCAATTTCCCACTCTACCACCTAGTGAAAAGTAGAAGATTACTTAAATCCACAAATCGTTTGCCTTGACTGTTTTCTTCCCTTGTTTGCCAGTATTTTGATGGCTGTATTGTGAATGTGGGAATAAAGAAGTTAAATAATCAGACTAAAGATGCTGAGGTTAAAACTTCAATGTCAACCAGTTAAAGGTTGGGAAATACTTAATGGACCTGATAAAGGCTCAATGAAAAAGGATTATTTTCTCTCTTCCCACCCAAAAACCTGTATCAATAAAACCTGAGGAGAAAGATATGCTTTTAAAATTATCTGGCCTTCAGTCCGTTTGTCAGCTAGTTATAATACGTTTGGATCTTAAAGAAAATTGATTTTTCTCTCTAAAGTAGGGATCAATCCATATTTAAAATTATACCATGACAAAAGATCTCCAGGACCTAAGCAGGATCTTGATGTAAATGTGACTTATTCAGTAGCAAGATGGCAGGCACTCAACCTATCTGCACTGTTCCTTGGTGCAGTAGTGTTTTCACTAATCTGCATTAGAAAAAGAGTCAACTCAATTAGTGGATTGAAGTTTGGGCTATTAGCCACTAGTGTAAAGGAGCAGGCACTACAATCCCTCTGAGTCTCAGTTTCCAAAATTTCAGAGCTCCTTCTGATAGGTTTTAGAATTGAATCAGATTTTTCTCCAACACATGGCAAGATACAAGCCTGCATGTATCAATGGCAGCAACGCACACTGCTACACTCTTGTGTCAGCCCTGCATTCTGGGGTTCTGATTAAGTTCCTACGTCCTCGTTATCCAGAACACGCATTCATTGACAAATCCTTCTCTCAGACTAGGGTAAATCCAGAATAACTCCATTGATTTCAATTGGATCTGAAGCGACTGGTATTACTGTGGAGATACACTAGTCTCCATTAATATGATTTGGCCCAGTCACTTCTTTAGAGTAATGAAATAGCAGACAAAACTTTCAGTCTCTCAGATCTCCTCTGTTCACCCTTCATGTCCATCAGCTCCTGCTTTAGACTGGCTTGCTCTGCTTAGAATTTCTGATGTTGCAGGATATCCACGACGTTTAGCACTGGAGATATCCTCAACTTATTTTACAGACTGCTGATCAGAACAAGCATAGAAGAGGGTACCCCGGGTGCCCCCAGGTTTTATGCTGGGCCTAAGACATGTTAGGACAGGACTTTGGGAGTTTAATCATTGAGATATGACTATGCTCAGTATGGGTCAAGACCAATTAACCTCATAAGTATGTACCTCACTGCTGTATCTCAGTGCTTTGATTTGAGTTCTCTGTACATTTAAAAAAAAAAACATAAAAAACCTATAGCTTTTTCCTACTAGATGAGTTAAGAAAGAGTTTTGTAGAAGTTATGTTTGTTTGTGGCTGACACTCAAATATTGTGATTAGGTTGAGGACCTTATAAAAACTTAGCTAGAGAGATAGTAACCCCTGACATAATAGTGCTACAACTACTCTGAAGACGAGTTGTAATAAATCCAGCTCAAGAGTTATAAATACATTTTCATTCTCCCACTCCCAAATTTACTCTTCAGGCTGAGCCCTCTAGCATCAGCCCACCATCTAAATGGTAGCAGGCTTTTAAACTTTGAAGGGCCTGTTCACCTGAGAATCCCTGATAGCTAAAGATTCTGCAATACAACCATGGAGGTGAGGTGGAGGAATATCCATAGAAGAGATAAAAGAGATCCTTAAGGCATGACAAGGAGGGGAGACTAGATAAAACAAGGTGAGGAAGTGAAGAGATAAGTGGATGTGCATGTAGGAAGTGAAGATCCTGGGAAGCATTAGAAAGAGTATTCTAGAAGTTTTAATATCTCCCATCCAGTCTGTCTACATTCAGCCTAAGAACCCTTCAGCTGCCCTCTGGACTGACCAAAAAGCTAAATGTCTGGGCAGTGGGAATTTCTGATATTGCAACATTTGTTTTCCTCCTGATTTGGGATGAAAATTTGAAATTCAAAAAAATGTGTTGTATCAAATTAAGAGTTCTGAAACTGTTTATCCAGACATGTCAAAATGTTGGATTATCCAAACTGAATCAAATCTTTTGGTTCCAGTTCATTTGACATTTAATATGTGTTCCCCTGAGCAGTTCTTGAGAGTAACTATATGAATGCCTCATGTCCCTGTTTTTCCCTATGGTGAAAGGGAGTTCGATATGTTTCATGGGAAAAAATATGTACTCTTGGCTTGACTTTCCTGATGACAATATGGTGGGAAAGTAACAGTTATTGCCTTAACTCTGGAATTGTTACCATAATGCTAAAAGATAGTGTGGATTGATTCTCCTCTTATTTAATCTGGTGTAAACAAGAAATAACTCAATACAAGTCAATAGAGTTGCATAAATGTAAAGCAGGTATTAGTAGGAAAAGAATACACACATCAGGCCTGGGAATGTGGCTCAATTAAGATTCCTACAGTACTGTTAACTCTTCATTTCAAAATTTCAGCCTTGGCATTACATAAATGCAAGTCTTTTTGGTTATGATTTTATAAACACAGAATGTTTATAATTTGATGTATATCACATTGTCTGTCTAAAAATAACATTGAAAATACGTATATTTTGTTTTGGAAGAGGCAATTCATTGAAAACTCCTTCTTCAATACCTTGCTGTTTCACACCTTAAAAGAGAAATCATTTTATGAATGGAGGATATTCTTATTTTTTTCAATAGAGTCAACTTCTCCTGCAACTATGATGATATCATTGAGGTCTAGACAAATTTGATTAGAGACAGATTTAAGAACATCCTGAATTACTCCTATTAATTTAATTAGCAGCAAAGGGATTTCTATTTTAAATAATCAGTTAAATGAGGTTTCGTTTCATAAATAAAAGAATATATTACCATGAGCTACTTTCTGAATTGGTTTATTCAGATTCCTTCCATATGTTTAAAAGAAATGCCCAATGCCTCATCTAACAAATTGTCATGAGCCCAGTCCTGTGAAGTTTAATTAAGAGAGTCATCATTCATACAAGTTGATCCATACAAGTAGATCCAATATTTTCAGTGAGATTACTCACATGAATTAGAACTACAGAATAAATACAACTACATGCATTCTTCATAATCAAGGGTTTGGACAGAGCCCACTTAATATATTTTCCAGTCTGCCACTGGCCATTCCCAGCTGCAAAGAGTTTAAGAAATAGAGGATTCAATGACCATGTGCTTTGTGTGCTCTTTGGCTATGTCTACACTGGCAATTTAAGTCAATTTAAGGAGGCTTAAGTCGACTTAAATTAAGCCACATCCACACTAGGCTTTCATTAAGTCGACTTAAGAAATTCCTTAAGTTGACTTAATGAAAGCTTAAGTTGACTTTGTTACTACCACTCATTAAGTCGACTTAATCCTTAAATCGACTCAAGGACAGTGTGGACATGGAGTAACCCTCAAGGTGACTTTATTAAGTCGACTTAAGGGTGGTTAGGTCGACTTAGATTTAAGTCGACTTAGTCCACTTTGTTAAGTCAACTTAGTCCACTTTAAGTCAACTTTAATAAGGTCAACTTCAAGTCGACTTAAAGTCAACCTTATTAAAATCGACTTAACAAAGTCGACTTAACTTTTCTAGTGTAGACATAGCCCTTTTGAGCTACTCAGGAAAAAAAGCGTGGGTGGAAATATTAGTAAGCAGATTCTGTGTAGCTTGCTGTTGCATTATGTGTTAGACATCAGCTTGTAGTATCTTTGGGTACATCCACACTGGAGCCTTAGGTCAACTTAAGGATGGTTAAGTCGACCTACAGACTGCTGTGTCCACACTGGGCGCTTATTAGATCGATTTAAGTACTTCCTTAAATTGACTTAATAACACCACCTCTTAAGGTCGACCTAAGGCTTAAGTCAACCTTATTAAGTCGACTTAATCCAGTGTTGACAGGGGATAGCCCTTAAGTCAATCTAATTGGCCTTCAGGCCCCCTCGCAGAGTTCCTGGCCGCTCCTCCATCGACCTAGCACCTGCCAATGTAGACGCAGGGCTGTGGACTTTCTAAGTTGACTTAACAAGGTCAAATTTAAGTTAACTTAAAGTTGACCTTGGTTAAAACAACTTAACAGAGCCTCTACTGTAGACATACCCTTTGATTCCCAACAACATCGGGGAGCAGAACAGTTGCCTTGCTTGTTGGTTTCCTGAAAGGCACTAGAGGGACCTATAGAAATGCTGTAGGAAGCATAGATGGACACTGCCTCTCTCTACAAGAAGACATCATTAGATAAGGGTGCAATGTGTCCATTGAGGAAAATGTTTCTCACAGAAGTAGTTGTGAGATTGGGAACTGTCTAGCCTAGAAAGTTCCTTAAGAGTTCCAACAAGCATTCAGACTCTGAAACTCATGAGGTTCCCCCATTACTAAACATATAGCTTTGCTATGGTGACTAGTTTATGGACTCATAACAGTGAGACCCATCATACTTTTTTTGCTAGTGTAAAAGTGGCAGGTAGCTCATGCTATTGTGTGCATGAGTATAGTTTGGCTGTTTTCAGGCTAGTTTGCAATGCATTGCTCCTGCATGTAGCTTATTCATGTTTAGGTTGGAGTTTGCATGTTTTGTTTATATTTTTCTGTCGTCCTACTGTAAAGGGTGCAAGAATCCATAAAGGTTTGAGGACACTGTGGGATCGTGGTGCGGACACACCAACTGAGATTTGGGCAGGCAGGGGGATCCAAACTTAAATCCACTAACAGAGCTGTCCATGCAGCACATCACATCTCTAAAATTGGCTGAAGCAGCACGCCAGCTCTAACCATCCCTAAAGTTCTAAATTTGGATTCAGATTTGAGGCTTGACCATATCTCTAATTGAACTATGCATATAACCCAGAACCTCTATTTTGGACCCTAATAAACACAGTCTTGAGCCTCATTTACACTGAATTTAGCTTATCCTCTCTGTCAATCAAAAGGTACTCAGGGACACTAGTTTTAGAGGCACTTCCTTCACTCTATGTTCCCCCTCTCTGCAATGGATTATTTTTCCCTATTCCCCACTGACCCCTTCGGTAAAGTACTCCTACTTATTGCACAACTCTGCCTGATAGACTCCTTCATTTTCCCTGTGATATTTAACTACATTACATGATTTTTTTTTAAACGCTCAGCATACCAGTTCTAGTAAATTACTCATAATTACAAGCATTCTAATTTGGTTCAGATTTATGCTCCATATTTTTATAAAGAGCCTTTGTCAGTTTTGATTGTATATGGCAAATATGTTTCCAACCCAGAATTATAGCATACTTTTTTCATAATTAACAAATTTTAATTCTAATACAGCCTTTTAAACGTGTCTAAGGTGCAATAAACTAAATGCCCATGTTTATTACTAAATATTCCACTTTGTGTCTAAATGTTTCTGCTTTACTGGCTAGATTTAATTCATCCCCTTCCCTCCCTCCCCTCTACCAAGTTTCCTGTGACAGAGCATGTTATCCTTTGATCATGAATCTCCAAGAAAGCATATCTGAAGTACATAATTGCATAAGATTAAATAGTTTAAAAAGAGGATCCATGTTTTCTCCACTGTGTTTATAAACTCTTCTCAACACTAGAGTACCTAACATTACATGTCTAAGGCCCTGATCCTTTAAGCATGTGCCTAAGTGTTTACCTCTAAGCACATGATTACTCTCAATGAAGTCAAAAAATGAGAATTGTATGTACATGGTTTGGAAAATGTGGGCATGGCTTGAGGAATTCTTTTACTTTGACACCACTCAGCAGAGAGAAAAGGAGTTAAGTGAGATTCAAGAAGGGCAAAAGTTGAAAGTGACAGAGGAGGAGAAGGACTGGAGGGTACTAGTTGATCACAGGATGACTATGAGCCGCCAGTGTGATGTGGCCATGAAAAAAGCTAATGTGGTCCTTGGATGCATCAGGTGAGATATTTCTGGCAGAGATAGGGAGGTGTTAGTACCATTATGCAAGGCACTGGTGAGATCTCATCGGAATACTGCATGCAGTTCTGGTCCCCCATGTTTAGAAAGATTAATTCAAACTGGAACAAGTGCAGAGAAGGGCTACTAGGATACTAGGTGTCCAGTTTTGGGCTCCCCACTACAGAAAGGATGTGGACAAATTAGAAAGAGTCCAGCAGAGGGCAACAAAAATGATTAGGGGGCTGGGGCACATGACTTATGAGGATAGACTGAAGGAACTAGGCTTATTTAGTCTACAGAAGAGAAGACTGAGGGGAGATTTGATAGCAACCTTCAACTACTTGAAGGGTTGCTCCAAGGAGGAGGGAGCTAGGCTGTTCTCGAGGGTAACAGAGGACAGAACAAGGAGCAATGGTTTCAAATTACAGCTGGGGAGGTCAAGGTTGGATATTAGGAAAAACTTTCTCACCAGGAGGGTGGTGAAGCATTGGAATGGGCTATCTAGGGAGGTGGTAGAATCTTCATCTTTGGAGATTTTTAAGGCTCGGTTAGACAAAACTCTGGCTGGGATAATTTAGGGGGAGTGGTCCTGCTTTTTAGCAGGGGGTTGGACTAGATGACCTCGTGAGGTCCCTTCCAACCCTATTATTCTATGATTCTATGATCTGAGGAATGGAAACTTGCCTTTTGAGAGGAGATTCAAAGATCTTGGCTTGTTTAGCTTAACCAAAAGAAGATTGAGGAGAGATATGATTGCTCTGTATAAATATGTCAGATGAAAAAAAAATACTAGGGAAGGAAAGAAATTATTTAAGTTCAGCACCAATGTGGACACACGAACCAGATATAAACTGGCTATCAGGAAGTTTAGACTTGAAATTAGACACAGGTTTCTATCCATCAGTGTGAAGTTCTGGAATAGTCTTCCAAAGGGAGTAGTGAGGGCAAAAAGCCTAGCTGGTTTCAAAACTGAGTTTGATAAATTTATGGAGAGGATGACATAATAGGACAGCCTTGTTTGGCAATTGACTGATCTTTGGCTCCTGGTGGTAGATATGCCAATGGGATAATTGATGGGGTGGGTTCTGTGTTATTACAGAGAATTCTTTCTTGGGTATCTGGCTGGTAAGTCTTGCCACATGCTCAGAGTTTAACTGATGGTCATATTTGGGGTTGGGAAGGAATTTCTCCCCAGAGCAGGTTAGCAAAGACTCTGGGGGCGAGGAAGGGGGTTGCCTTCCTCTGTAGCATGGGACATGGCTCACTTGCTTGTGAATTCTCTGTACCTTAAAGTCTTTAAACCATGATTTGAAAACTTTAATAACTCAGGCATAGGTTAGAGGTTTTTTATAGGAATGGGTGGGTGAGGTTTTGTGGCCTGCATTGTGCAGGAGGTCAGACTAGATGATTATACTGGCCCCTTCTGACCTTACAGTGTATGAGTTGGGTGTGCTTTACTATTTGTGGTGGACATTATTTGAGCCTCTAAGGATGGTGGTGAACCTGAAAGTAGGGGAACTCTAGAGGGAATTGGCCACAGGGCCAGGTGCCCAGCGTAGGAGACTATCCAGAAGTCCATGATGGAGTGCTCTAGGATGGTGAGTCAGCTAGGGTGCCATTTTGCCCTTTCTCATTTTACTGGGTAAGATGCCTGAGAAGTAGTTGAATGTTCAACCACACCTGTTAAAGAACAGACTGAGGTTGTGCAGGTGGATGATGATAATACTTAGGACCTAGAATTTGGAACAGATGAATGAGACCTTGAATACTTTTTACAGTAAGTCTTTAACACTTTTTATTAACCTCAAATTGTATTTCCCCTCTCCCCAACAAGGTACTCCCTGTGACTGGAAGCATAAAAGAGAAGGGAGCTCAGTGCTTTCATCTGTGGGTGAAGTGAGAAAAGGGTGGTCCAGAGCTGCTCAAGAACCTCAGATGGGTAGGGGGTCCACGGACAAAGCTCTCTGTTACCATCTGTCAGAGAGCTGACCGACTAAGCCAGGCTTCACTGTCATTTTAGTCACATGATGATTTGGAGCACTTTGGTTAAAGTGTGGTTAACTTTTGAGTTTGGGGACCATAAAACGGAATTTCCCTCGCTGTGAAATACAAGGATAAGACATCAACATCGAATGCACTTTGGGTCACCCTGATCACCACTACTGTCAGTGGGATAATGGAGCCTGGACAGAGCGAGGGAAGGGACACAGGAAATCATCCTGCCTTCAGCTGGGAATAGCTCTCTGCTGGTAAGGTCTCTATCTAGAGTCCTTGATACAGCTAATGTCTCCCTGACACCTAATGGGAGACTGCCGAATGGTGAACAATACAGAATGAAGGAAGCTTCAAGGCAGCACAGCAGCAGCAGTTGGGTAGGGGTTGACCAAGTCAAGCAGCAGTGATCCAAGGAGACGGACAGCGCAGAGCAATGGCGGCAGCTCCTTCGAGGGCACAGACAGCATAGCATTCGGTAGCTTGAGCTAAAGCTATAGGGAGGAGCAGCCTTCCTGAGGGATTCTGGTACAGCCTTCACCATCCAGTAACTAAAATAAAATCCTCTCAGCTGGATTAAGTAGTAGAGTCTCCAGAGCATCCCTGGCTGCATTGACATGCTAGAATCTTGGATTTCTCCAACCCAGAACAGCTAACTGATACCAACAAAGCAGGTGAGGGCATGACCATAAGGCTATTGAAGACAGGGAGAGTCTTTCCATTTATTTCCGTTGGTTTGGATCAGGTTCTCGATCATCAAATACAAAAATGTACTCCATTGGATGTGTGTGAGAGCACACATACATGATGCTCGTCTTCACTGGAGTACAATTGATTTTGTCTTTCAGTGTATCCTGGAGATCTGCTACTTTAGCTGCCCACCTGAAATTATCTTCGTACTTGGAATGAAAGGTCCACATGTTGACTCTCATGCTTCCAATAGATAGCTGCATCAGCAATTGTTGAAGGGATGAAGCCATAGAGAGCTGAGATAAGGTTGCTGAAAATGATAATATTTTATGCCAAGAAATGATCATGGCAACTACTAAACCACAGTGAATTACCTCAGTAGCCAATGTGACTACTTACATATATAAGTGTGTGCAGGATCAGGGACTAAATTTCACATGACACAAATGAAGATCCTAAGTGTAAAAAAAAAAGAAGTAAGGGAGACATACTAGGGACTATATGACTGTGAGGTTACCTGGGTCTGAAAGGTGAGTGCACCTCTCAATTACCTGCTGATTTCCTGTAGCATTGGGGTTTTTTCCCCTTCTCCTTTTGTAGGGTTAGTATAGGAAAGTAAGTTTTGGGGAGAGAACTAGCAGTTTTGTTTGTTTTGAGTGGTCATTCAAAAGAGCAGCATGGAAGAAGATGAGGAGGAGATGAAGGGGTAGTAGAGAGGGCAGGAAACTATGGCCTTATTTACATTGCTGCATTAAGTCCATGGGGAGATATGCAATCTACGCACAGTAGAATGCATAGCTCCTGCCAATTTATTTACTGCCCCTTACCACAGCATCTTCATTTTGCTGCATTAACCAGAAATGGTCTCCCTTCAATGCAGCATTACTCTTTTTGGAGGGCTGGAGCTACTACATCAAAGGGAGAGCACTTCTGGGATCGACTGAGCAGGTCTACACTGACTGCTCAATCGATCCTGCTGCGTCAATCCATGGGGATCGACACAGCATTTTTGGTGTAGACATGGCCTATAAGGACTTAAAACAGGTAAGGGTTATAGGAAAGAGGTGGGTGGCATACATCAAGGACAAGAGTTGAGATTTTCAAAGGGCTATAGGGGTGTTCAGCCATAGTCTTATTCATTCTCATGGGAATTTAGCTAAAATCTTAGAAAATCTTAATCCAGACATTTAAGGAAGACATAGGCAAGGCAAGACATGTGTGTGTTACTCCCAAACTGGCTTCCTATTCCCCTTCAAGATGTGCAAGGCAACAGGGAGCCAAGGTGGAAGTAACCCACATTAAAATAAAAAGTATTTGCTCCAAATGTTCCCCCTCACAATAGCATTAGTACATTAAAATATCAATCACTGAGGTTCAAGCAATCTTGCTCCATGTTACTACCGCTCCTCTGTTTGGTAATTATAAACATGTTTTTTACTCTGTGAAAAATAATGTGGCTTTTTGGGGGGAGGGAGGCTTTTTTAGAAGTGTACTAGCTAAAATAGATCATAATGGGCTTCCTGATGTGCCACAAATATGTATCCTACATGCTGAATCTAGGCTCCAGAGGCTGTCAAAAGAAAATCTCTGGGGTTATTTTTTTATCGCTTTGACAGCAAAGACTGCTCTCCTGAGACACTAGAAAAAACTGGGAATCTGACAGTACAAGAATGAATTGCTTCCTTAATAGAAAGAAGCCGCATCAAGTAAGAAGGTAATCCACTGGCTATGGGAAGAGAAGATAAATATGAATGTGTACAAGAACTATCTTTCCTATGCTGAGAGTCAGAGGTCATTCTTCACCCTTTATCTTTTTTTTTTCCTTTTTCCCTACCATAAGATTTTCTTATGTTTCTGCACTTACTGCTTTATAAGTGATTACCATGTGTATGTTCTTTGTGCCTATCTGAACTTTTCACATATAAACATCATTTCCAAACTCTTCTTTTAATCCTTTATCATCTCATGCTGTCCCTAAGATGATGTTTAATAAATGATGTGGATATAAGTTCCTCATTTACCCAGTTTTCTGAAGGCATCAGAGAGCCTAAGCTGTCTTTTCTTTAAAACCCCATGCCAAACAGCAGTATTAAATGTTTAGCATTTGACTCACACAGTTCTCTTATCGCCCTGTAGTGGAAGCATTGACTGTAATGCCCTGGATTGGGCACTCTTTTCGGGTGCTATTTTGTTTGTTCATTTCTCTACACAGTGTATAGAAATGAAAAACATTTTGATCTGTAGCTATTTAAAATGTAAATTTGCTAGTGGAATCATATGTTTGAGATAATTTTTTAAATAATAACTGAGAGGTACACCTGGAATCCACAATTGCAGATTCTGGAGACTGGGTACTACCAAAGCTAGTGATATTATTTTGATTCACCTAGATATTAGTCTATCATATGACTCAGCCTCATTGCTCCTATTAAGTTTACAGTGGGAAAAAAAGGGAGGGAGGAGCAAACTCTGACCGTGAAACAGGAGCAACTGAGCTGCTGTTGAAATTTAGAGCAAGGTTATGACTGAGATTGTATGATTTTACATGCAGTGAGTCTTTCTTTGGGTGTGTGCTTCAGAGAGAATGTGGAGATTGGTAGCTTTTTGCTGCTGTACCCACACGCATTTTGATTTAAAAGTCAGTTTTGTGCAAACTGAGATGACAGTGGAGTATAAAATGGAGTTAAAATAAAAGAAACAGTCCTGTAGTGAGTAAGAAATGGACTGAAAATTGCATGTCTTTGCACCTCTAGATTCTATGACCTAGAACTCCATAGTGCCATATCTCGAAAATGTATCTACATCACCTTAAATTAGACAAAATTAATCTGCTAGCAACAGGCTACACAGGCAAAATTTGAAGTGAAAACAAGGATTTCACAGGGGAAAAGAGGAAATAAATTTAGTCTTAACGAGGAAGAGGTTACTTCATCTCCATAATACTAGAGCTAGATTTTTTAAATTCTAACTAAAAACAATTACAATTTGAGAAACTTTGTCTTCCCCTCCGGTGTCAGCTGATTTGGGCACATGGGACTCAGGCTTTGGGGTTGTTTCACTGCTGCGTAGACTCCCAGGCTCAGGCTGCAGCCTCAATTCTGGAAACTTTTCATCTCACGTGGCCCGACAGCCTGAGTTCCATCCTGAGCCTGGAAGTCTATGCAGCAATGAAACAGCCCCAAAGCCTGAGTCCCATGTGCCTGAATCAGCTAACAGAGGCCAGTCGCAGGTATTTTGTTTCTGTGTAAATATACCTTTCCTTGTTTCTCCTTTTTTCTTCTTGGGGTCCTGATGAGGAAGAAAAAGTGCCTCCAACTGCAAAAAACAGACCAGTCTTTGTGTACAGCTTTGTGCTTCAAGCACTCCAACAGGGTATAAGTGCATGTCCTTGTTTAACCCCAATGACAAAACATCCACTGAAGAAGGGAGCAGCCTCTGAGGGAGCTAAATGGGGAATGTATTTGGCCCATTTCCCACTCTGCACAGTTGGGATGGATTTATCACTAAAGGTTCTTCAGCTCCCTCCTTTGAAATGTAACTAAAATGAGGCAAGAAATGCAGAGTAAGAAAGCAAGAAGGGGACTACACAGATGACTTGACAGGCCAAAGGCATCAAGAATAAGATAGGGTGGAGAGAGATGTGTATGGGAGTGGGAAGAGACTAAAATGAGTAAGTAATAGCTAGACTGCCATTCCAACCCTCCTCTGGTTATTGTTAATAAAAGTGTCATCTTTGTACCCAGAGAAAGTCTCAGAATAAATAGATATATAATAGTTAAAACTAGAAAAAGTCTTTAAAAATATTAGTCCCAGAAAGGAGAAAAGGTTATTCTTCAATAGCAACAAACTTAGATAAGTATGTAGCCTCTGCCCCACAAAAATTCCACTGAAATTCAAGCTTTTTATTATAAGAGGTTTGTTTCTGACTTGTCTTTGCTCTATGCACAGTAAAGGAAAGGAAAAAGCCTTAAAAGGCAGTTACTATGTGTAAGGTCCCTCGTCAGGGGATTCTAAGGGAACAAGACACCACACGTGGGTTCACAATGTTAACAGCTACTGGCACCTCTTTATTTCTCAATTTAGCTGTCAAAAAACTTCTACCGCCCTTTGAAGTGTTCAAGAGGTGCCACCCAGTGCTTCTTGATCACAGATGTCTTCTGTAAACCTGCTTTCCATTAATGTGCACCATGGGGATCACACCATCTATATACATGGATAAAACTGCACTATTTGCTAAATGCCTTACTGGTGTACAACCATTTATTAAACTAAAATCTGGAACCCAGAGTGAAAGCATCACTCATTTGTTCTAATGAGAGTAGCACTGCAGGTTAGCACAGTGGTTTTCAAACCACAGGTGGGGACCCAGCAGTGGGTCGCAGACCCTCAGGTCCCTGCTGCTGCCACTGAAAGACTGGAATGCAATGCTCAAAGATGTAATTGTTGGGTCACGGGCATAAATGATATTTTCCAATTGGGGCCCAAGGAAAAAAATTTGAAAACCACTGGGTTAGCACATGCTTTTTAAATGGTGAGTAGATAAATGCTATAAAGGTCATCATGGAACATAAGTTGTCAATTTATATTGGCAAGAGTAGTTCATCTTTAATTTATAAGACTTCATCAGAGCTAGCCCTAAGAATGTGTTAGTGGGTAGCCATATGTGAAGTACTCTTGTTGATGAAGTTCCCTTGGCAGAGAAGGCACCAGAGCTGGAAGTAGCAGGAAGGAAATGGAAAACAAGAGTGTGTTGAGCCTTTAGTCCATGGGGTGAGCAAGTAGATGTATATGGCAATAGCCTTATATAGCAAGGCCCCCTCTGAGACAGAGGGGAAGGACTGCCACTCAGCCCTGGAAGATGCCAAGCCCTTCACTGTAGAAGCAGATGGGTGGGGCTCAGACAGGAAGAAGAGGTATCAAAGGTGGGCCTTTCAACTCAGTTAGGGGTAGGGTTGCCAGATACCAAAGCATGGAAAGGAGGACAGGGAAGTACGAAAAGGAGGACATGGAGAAAATGTAGTATTAATATCTACCCACCTACATGCCCCTTCCACAATCCTCTGCCCCTGCCGTGACCTCTTCCCTGCTCCTCTGCACCCCCCTCCCCCCCACCTCCCTGTGGCCCCTTCCCAGGCCCTTTACCTGGCCAGAGGTCTGGAGTTGCAGCGGTGGCCGGCAGAGCTGCTCCTGGACCAAGCCCCTTCCCCCTGAGCACGCTCTGTTTGAGCACACTCAGAGTGGGAGGTTTGAAACTCCCCAGCCTGGCATTCCGCCCGAGTCTGCCGCTTTGCTGGGCCCCTGAGCGGAATGCACCAGAACACAGCGTTCTGCCTCGGTTTTGGCTGTGATCCACGGATTAGCCGAACCCAGCTTTACAGGCATATTTTGGACCCTAAAATATGCAAGCGTATACATTAGCTTCATATAAAAAACTGAAATTTTAATCATAAGTAAAAAGCTGGACAAAATCACGTATTTTTAAAAGGCCTGCCGGACGGAAGATGTGAAGGTAAAAAGGAGGACGTCCTCCTTTTGCTGGACGTCTGGTAACCCTAGTTAGGGGAGAGTGGTTGAAGGAGGAGCATGTCTCTCCCTGAGTACTGGGACCTGAGCCTGACCATTGCCCTGAGGAGAAGCTGCCAGGGTTGCCTAGAAGCTGGAGCCCCAAGGACGTGCTGGAACTGCCTACGCCCTGTAAACCAGAGGAACTACCTGGGCCCAGTGACCTAAAAGAGCTGCCATCCACTGGTAACGCTGAGGAGTTTCTGGACCTGTCACTGACTGATAACAAGGCACTGGTGGGACAGCTATTAGCCATGTATGCTGTGGAAGCAGATGATGACCCTTGGCTGCAGGTGCCAGGCACAGGGGAGGAGGAAGTAATACAGGGGCACTGACTAGATCCGACTGGGCTGACACTTGAGTTGGTGTCGATGTGTTGTGGCTGAAGCCCCAAGGAACCAGTGGAACCCAGGACCATCTGCCACTGATAGGGCCCTGGGCTGGGATACAGTGGAGTCAGGTGGGCTTGCATCCCCCTGCCCCCTCTCCTTGCCACCACTGGAGTGGTTGACTCCTCCTGGCCTGTGAAGCCTCAGACAGCTATAGACTCTTTGCCCTGCCCAGGAACATAGACTGCTAGCTTTGTCTGCCCTGATCGAAGGCCTGGGCCTATAGACTGCTTGCTCTCCTCACCCTGCTTGAGGGCTGGGACTGCAGATAATGGAGAGCTAATCCCCTATATAAGGTTTGTACACACAGGTTAGACTGCAAGGAGTCATGGCCTCTCTCCAAGACCGGTGGTGGGGTAGGGGCAATGTCCTCTATGCTTTATGTCATAGAGAAATGAGTGACCACCTCAATTGCTTAGCTTCTATGGTAATATACAAGGTATAAAAACCAGCAAGAGAGTGGAAAGGAGCAGGGGGAAAAAGAAATGATAGCTGCCTGTATCTACACAAAGGATTCTCAGACTTCCTATGAATACATAGAAGTCCAATGTGGTGATGCCAGTTTATGGGGCACTTTGAAATGTGTCCATATCAATTTACTTTTAAGTTGGTTTTTTAAAAAGTTTAGATTTTACATAGGACAGAGCACATTCCAAATACTACAGTGATATCTTTTGAACAAAAGCTTTGCAGTTATTTAAATCATGTGTTTTGTTTGCATAAAATAAAATGGGATAAATAGGTGTCCCAAAGAAGTTCTTGGAATAGCAGGACATCCATATGGAAAAATCAGGGCTATCCCAGCAAAAGCAGGACATATGGAGATAGAAAATTTGTATCTTATCAATGGTGTGCTGCTATAATAGACAAGACAGAGAGATCAAAAAAAGAAAACAATTTCCCAAAAGAAGACTCTGTGCTATAGTTCAGCAGTATCAAGATCCATTCTTGTAGGAGCTCCCTCAGTCAAGGGTGTGATCCACAAGCCATCTCTAACTCAAGCTTCTGATAACACTTTTAATACTAGGTATTGATCAGTGTGACTAGAATTCTTGTCTTTTTTCCACATTATGAATTCCTACTTTCTGTCATTTCTTAGGTTCACTCTTCATACATGTCTTATTGGATGCAGGCTATTCTGTGTTGCTGGTGGCTAAACTGTGCAACAGGTCACAATGATCTGTCCTTTCTTCTTGCACTTTTTTTCAAATGACCTGAGTTGCCCAACAATCCTTCTCAGTGTGCATAGCTTTGTGCACAACAGCCACACTGAAATTTTCTTTCATCACCATGGTCCTCTGTCCTACCAATTCAGCAGATGAACTTCTCAGCTCTCACTGAATAATGGAGAATCCTTCTCTGGGGTTTCCATGGCAATAGCTATCTCACCAACCTTCTTGAATGTAAGAGCTAATACAGTCAATAACTTCTTTTGGATCTGGTCATTACAGAATCCAGAGACAAACTGGTCACACAGGGCACCACTTAATGTTTATGGGAGCTGACAATTCTCTGACAACTTTCTTAAAGTAGCTATGAATTGTTCTACCCACTCTACACTTCTCTGATGTTGCTGGTGGAACTGATACTGTTCTGCTGTTGTTGATGGGATAAGAGAAAAATGTTCCTGATTTGCTGCAATAACTGCGGCATATATGGCAGTTCTGGGCACAGATGAAGACAATAGGTCACACCGCAATCTTTATGCCTTCAGATCCATCACTGTCAGCAAGGTTACAACTCATCCATCAGAAATGAAACTGCAAGCTAAAGGTGCTCAATGTTTTGAGATACATCACCTCAGTTTGCAGCTTTTGTTGAATTCATTAATATTGTCCACAAAAGTAATTTCTCTGATAGCCTATTGAACTGCACACCCTCTCGGACATCTTCCACAGGAAAACAGTTTGGGTTTTTTTGTTTGTACAGTGTTTGCACTTGATATCCTTTGCTGACTAGGTGGTCAAACTGCAGAATCACTCCTTTGACTGTTCTTGGGCTCTCACTACTCGTAGACACTCAGCACAGGCTAAAGGTTGTTGCCAAAGTTTGCATGGCTGTTCTCTCCTCCTTACTTTGTGGCCAGCAGCCATCTTTGTTCTGCTCTTCTTTGCTTGCTGACTTATGTTGTCCCTTGCAGCAAAAGCAGCTCTCTGCCACTGTGTGACTCCTATTATTATTATTTATGTGTACTTTTTCTTTGTTGATGTGCAGGCAGTGGAGCACTACACACTCATGGTCTAGAAAATATTTATTGCCAATGTTCTATTTGGATCCAGCAGAGGAGGAGACAGACACAAGGCAAGTTGATGGCTTTCTTGTTATGGCAACAAAAAAGAAAATGAGACAAAAGTGAAGTTTGTACTGGAAGGGAAGGAGTACGTAGGGCTGCCAACCCTCCTGGATTGTCCTGGAGTTTCCAGGAATTAAAGCTCACTCTTTAGTTCAAGATTGTTGTGTGATAAAATCTCCATCAATACATCCAACCAAAACTGGCAACTGTAGGAGTACAGAGCATCCAAACATTTAAAGGGACAGGACATCACAGTGATCCCATATTACACAAGAAGGAAAGTTCTGGGAATCACCTCACATGCAACTTGATAAAAAGGAATAGTGATTGTGACTGTCCCATTCTCCTGGGTGTCAGCCACTTAAATTGACAATTCATGTTCTAAAAGGTATTTTTTTGTTCCATGGAAATAACTCACTCCTTAAATTCTAATCTTCTTGACCATACAGAAACTGGGGCTTCATGAAATATTTCCAAACAAAAAATGGACTTTAGAATAGTCTTCCAAAGAAACTTGAAGGGTCACTGCTTTAAAATTTGACTGAATAAGGGACCTCCGAATATGTTTTGTAGAGAGCAACACTGTCTTGAAAGAGGATGAACCAGTTAATATTAGGTGAGCATGAGATCTTCATCTATAATTTCTGTGATTCTTCAGGAAGCTCATAAACAGGTTGAATTGTTGAAATCTTTTCCCCAAGTCTCATTAAATTTAAAAATTAGAAATAAAAATTGAGATGTGACTAGTGATGCTTTCACCAAAAGAGTTAGGAAATAAAAAAAGAACCTTTAGCCAAAGAAGGCACATGGGTACTCTTCAATCGTAATGGGAATTTTTTTTTTCTTTTGCCACTTAGGAAGCAATTTGTCTCAGGGTACATCTACACTGTGATTTATTTATTTTTTTTAATGTAAACATATAGCCCTGAGTCTCAGATCCTGGATGAGTTGACTTAAGCTGCTGGGCTAAAAATTGCAGAGTATATGTTTGGGCTCAGTCTGGAGCTCTGGCTCTGAAACCCTCCCCCTTGCGGGGTCTCAGAACCCAGGATCCATGTAAGCCAGTATTTCCACATTTCAGTTTTATAGCCCCTGAGAATAAGCCCCACAAGGTTCAGTCAGCTGAGCCAAGCCAGTTGAGTCTATGCCACCTATATTTTATTGTGGGTTAGATGTACATACAAGGCCTTAATTCAATAATGTTTCTTTTCCTGTGTTATTGAGCAAGGGAGAGGAGAGGGAGGAATGGCAGGTTGTTCTGTAGCAAATTTAGTTCTAACCCAACCCACATTTTCTTTCTTGCACTGTGGAAACCATTCTATGACTTTTCAGGCAACACGAGGAAATAGTGGCAGAGCGTGAATTTTTGGTTACTGTTGCATAATGTGATATTTACACAGTAAGGCAGAGGATTTCTTGCAACAATAAATCATATGCTTGTCAGTACTAGGATCAACTATGAAAAAGACAACTTGGACGGTGGGAGTGGCTTTAAACACGACACAGATATAATATACAATTAACTGTTTTTGAGGTGTGTCTATATTCTGTGTAGAATAACTTGTGTTCTATTCCTTGTATTAAAATCACAGTTTCTGCAACCTCTTCTGTTGTAAGAAACACGGCCAGAAGCTAAATCAAGAGATCCCATAAATATTTAGCAGTACACTTTTTTTTCTGAAACAGCTGGATGCCATTGAGAGGCAAATACTTGCTGCCAGAGTAAGCAAATTTGTAATCCCTCTCATGCTTACAGTATGAACTGTTCTTATACAGGCCCCAGAGCACATAATCACTGAGTACATGTTATATTGTTGTCATACAAGTTTTTGGGGGGTTGCCCTTCACAAATCTGTACTTATGGGAGATGCTTCTTCTAGGCCATGCTTTGTTCTTCTAGGCCACGCTTTGATTTTATTATAGCATATCTGATTTATAGGGATGATAAAGATACAGATTCCCAAGCTTTATAATAGCCTTTTCAAAATTATTAAATAGATAAGGATGTACTGTATCTGACTTGTTTTGGGGGCATCATTTGAAATGCAAATCATCACTCACGTTAGTGATGCAGTGATATGTAGCAACAGAAGTATTTATTGCACCAGGCATCAGTCTGACAGGTAGAGAAATGATGATTTTAATAGCAGTTCACAACAGAAACTCATCATTCCTGGTAAAGTGGAATGAAGTTATTCACAGCTGATCACTCACAAAGTTTTGGTGACAATGAGGTGTTTTTATCATTGGCACAATGCTTCAGTGCAGCATGGCACCAGGTAAGCTTGGCTTGCCTTCTCTTCAAAACATGCCCTCAGCATTACTTGTGGGATACTCAATGACTCTCTGGATCAGAACCTAAATTATGGCTGCCAGCTAAAAGCAAAGCTGCTTGGGGGTGGGGAATATCTGAATTAAAAAGAATTGTTCAAAATTTTCCCTGGAAGTTTTCAACTTTTTGGCCAAAATAAATAAATAAATTAGAAACCAACCATTTTGATTTAGAAAGGGTGCGTGATTTCTCGTAGGAATTGTGGTGGAGGTGCAGCATGCTAACATTTTACAAGGTATCTCTGTCTCAGCTACACCTCCCGTGATACATGATGCTCTTTTGCCTTGCTGCATTGCCATAGTTCATCCTGGGAGATATAGTCTGGCTTGTGAAACTGGCCACTAGAAAAGAACTGGAGCATGAAGTAGCTGAACTACCACTACTGTGAGGCATTGCAGCAGTATATATTAATCAAAACTTGTCCGTTTTGGGGTGATTTTTGTTGTTGACAACATCAAAATTTTCCCTTAAAAGCAAAGGCTTATTGTGGTGGAAGAAATTGTGTATGGAAACCTAATTTTCTGTAAAAACAATTGAGAGCATTTGTAACTTTGCTGAAAATAGACCTGTATATTAAAGCTTATGGACACTTTCCAGGAATTCCTGATGCCAAGCTTAGTGGCCTAGAAGCACTGTGTTTACTTATGGAGCCAGAGATCCTCAGTTCTGATCCCATTTGCTGTAACTTTCCTTAATTTTCACTTAATGTAATATACCATTTAACTCTTCATTTGTAAATCTTTTCCCTTCACTTCCATTCTGTCTTTCTTTCTTCAAAGTCGTATTTCAAGACAATTTGTGTATACCTGAAAACACTGTAAAAACATCAGCTAGATCCACTTGTCAAATATTAGATTGTTTGCAAATAGCATACAGACAACTAAAAATGTCACCTCAAATTGTCTCCTATTGCTGGTATGTAGTCTTTAATAGGAGCATGCTTTATGTATATAATAGTAACCAGCCTTTTTACCAAGTGTTTTAATAAATTTACAATTGAGACATCTCTCTCTCTCTCTCTGCTCAAAGGTAAGTCTAAATACAGCCCCCGTATTTTCCTCCCTTTTGGATTTGTTAGTTTGCATTGAAAGCAGGAATTTGAACAGATATACAGGTTAGTAGGCTTTTATGAACTGCATGGTTTATTGTTTTCCTTCATACACATACAGCAACAGATCTTTTCAGCCTAAATTAATCTGAATTTCGTTTCAGGGATCAACAAAACTGGAAAGCATAACTAAGTGTGTCTGAAAAATCATACAGTGTGTCTTCTCTGCACAGTCTGTATTTTTATAGGCAGGGTTACTAGTCTGCCTGTAGTTATTACTGCCTGGATACTTTGAAAAAAAGCCCTTTTTCTTAGTTATTTATAACTTTTGTAAACTTAAATCATTTGGATTGAAATTTTCCATACTGAGTGGCTGCATCAGGATGACTTTGGATTTTTTTTTTCTTTTTCTAAGTAAGTAACATTTCCAGGGGGAAAAAAATTGTTCAGCATTTGCAAGAATAAGAGTGGGAAAATGTGTTTTGAAATGGGGGGGGGAGGGGAGTGTTGCCCTGGTGTCAGAGATGTACCTATTGCTGTTTCCATGGGTAAACAGCCCAAATAGGACCATGTGATAAGCCGCTGAAAACAATCTGTGGGCACGTGGTTAGGTTTATTATAACGTGGAACCTAAATTCTGGAAAGGTTCTCTACTCAGAGCATGCACCATCCTCCCTCACATTCTTACCTGAACTGTAACTGACTGAACTGTGTATACATCCTCCTAAGAGAAATGAGCATGCTCCATCCCAGAGCAGCAGGGGCTGAGCTGGGCTTTCCCTTAATGGCCTAGAAGCATTGTTTTCACTTAGGTTGCCAGAGATCCTCAGTTCTGATCCTACCAGTTTAATGACTTGGGAAGTGAAACAATCTCAGGAACCAAAAACAAGATGTTGGTCTCCTCCCTGTGCTTTCGATGCTCTTCCTACTAGCTCACAAGAAGCCCAGAAGGTGCATGACATGGGCGGGGGAGAGGAGGAGGCATGGCAGAAGTAATAAATTCAAACAGAAAACTGGGGAAAAGGCGGATTGGGATTGGTTGGAGAAGGAAACAAACTAGGAGCCTGCAAGTGAAGATGAGATGTGAGGATGGTTGCAGTTGAGATTTTTCAAAGCACTTTAGGGAAACTGGATGCCCAGTTATACCTAGTTCCAAAGGGGTAACCGTATTAGTCTAGTTCAGCAAAACAAACAAGGAGTCCTGTGGCACTTTTAAAAACTAACACATTTATTTATCGCATGACCTTTTGTGGGACACTTGAAGATAGGGAATAGCTTTGAAACTTGTCATGAATTCTGTATCCTCCATTTTTTTTCCTGAAAAATTATGGAAATGATCTTCTACCAGTGATGTAGGTCTGCAGCCTTTATCGTGCATTCAGCTGCCAAGCAACAATCCCTTCATTATAATTAAGGGTCTGAGGCTGCAAAGAGTTAAACAAAAATGTTTGGGTGGATGAAAGCATGGCCAGTTATCCAGTGCTCAAGCTGGCACAGCAGAAAAAATGTAAACTCCACTATAAATAACACTGTCACATTGAGTCCTATTCATAATAGGGGGCTGGAATGGGATCTATAGACCCCAGGATATGGCAGCTAGGAAGGGTTTAATATATGTTAGTCTCCAGCTGCACCTAACTAGCCAATTAACCACAGCTGAGATGAAAGGCTGCAGCTCAGAGAGGGGAAGGCATCAGTCAGAAACGGGCAATAACATCCTTCCCCTTCCACCCCTTCATAAAGTTTGGCAACAGACCTGGAAAAAGCTGCACAGAGGGAGAAAACACAAGCCAGAGAAGACTGGAAAATGCAGCTCCATGAAATGCTTGCAGAGGCATAAAGGAAGGAAGTAGCCCAAGGGACCACAGAGGAACAATAAGGAATAGATCCTAACTGCTTATCATAAAGGCCCTAGGCTGGAATGCAGATAGAAGGCTTGGCCTGCATTCACTATCACCCCTATCATCCACTGCTGATGACAAGGTGTAAAACTCAGGAGATAAAAGGCAAGGACTATTGGTTGAGACTGAAGAGCTGGTATAAGATCAATGAACTTCAGGTTTTGTTGGGGCTTTTCCGTCCTGCTGGAAGGGTGAGGCTCTGCGCAATGTGTCTGGATAGCTGAGCTGAGAAAAGTAATAGACTACAGAGTGACCCAAGCTGTGGCCCATGAGCCAACAGTCAGAAGGCTTGCAACATTGCACACAGCCACAAGGATGCACACCAGCCAGTGACTGACCCTTCCCTTCAACAGGGCCTGACGCTTCTGCTGCTGAATTCAATGTGAGTTTTACCATTTGGCTTCAATAGAAGCAGGCTGTGCCTTCTAGGAATGGCCTCACTACAGTGGCCCAGTCATGGCACTACAGCTGTGCTCCTGTAAGCCATAGCGTAGATGCTTCTTACATCGAGAGGGGGGTTTCCATCAATATTGTCCACCTCTCCAAGAGGCAGTAGCTAGTCAACGGAAGTTATCTGTCAATCTACCTGCATCTACACAGAGAGCTAGGTTGACCTAACTATACTGATCAGGTGATGATTTTTATTTGTTTGTTGTTTGTTTATTTATTTGCAGCTTCCCTGAGTGATGCAGCCAGGTCAATTTAAATTTTAGGTGCAGACCAAACCTTGGTGTCTTTCCTCACTTCTTTAATTGATGTGGAGGCACTTAGTATCTAATTATCAACAAAGTGTGTAAATCCTTGATTGGATTTGCAGCCTTCTGCTTTCCTCTTCTGCTAGACTTTATCACCAGCTGTGGACTTCAGTCTCTTTGGATCATAGCTCAATTTCTTTATCTATCTGTCTTTACTGCTTTTTGCCTGGAATATTATACCTTCTATTCCCACTCCTTCTCCCCCAACCCTTGGTTCATTTGCAACAGAATCCAAATTACTGAATTTTTCTATTTTATTATTTCTATTTTAAATTATAGTACCATTTATTTAGAACCATAGATAAAAGTTCATTTGTGTGTCCCCCTCCTCCCCCATTTTGCCAGAATATTCCATAGCTGAAGTGTGCAGGTTTTGGTGGTTTTGCCCCCTCCCCGCCTTTTTTTTTCATGGTGTGTGCTCAATTTTCTTGGCTTTTTATTCTGCAACAGTAAGCAAAGGGATTATTCTATCCTCATTCCTATCATTGCCAGCAGCAGAACAAGATATAGCACAGTTACTTTCCCCCACCTGCAATAAAATAGCTTTTTTTTTTTTGAGCATCTATTCATTTCGAGGCTAAGCTGCAACATGCTGTTTTCTATTCACATTCATTGATGTAACCAGGAATTATTTCCCTTCATCATCTTCTTAAAAAGTTTTCTGACCTGGGCTTTTGCAGTTTCTTTAGCTTTTTGCATGTACAACAGACTCTCATTCAAAGTTGTATGCGTTACGGTAGACGTTCCAGCAGAAATTCTAAAAGCTTCTGTAATTGTGCACTTTTAAGGATAAGAATTATTGATGCTAATATGAATAGCTGTTCTAATAAGTATGGGAGTGACTAGGCAAATATTATACCTCTGATCATGCTCTGTGTGAACTAAATGTTTTTGGATGACTAAACAGAATCTGAGTGAATTGAGTGCCAGGCAATGGTGCATTCTCTCCCACCAATCTGATTCCTGAGTACTTATGAAATATTACAGCACCCTCAGAATTGGCTCATGCCATAACTACAATGTTCTCCAGGAGAGTGGTTTATCTCAGTGGTTCTCAACCTTTTTTCCATCACGACACATCTGACATATGATGTTTCCCTGCATGGCACACTACAATCTGCTGGCTGTGGTGACGCTTAGGCTGGGAGCGGCTGGGAGGCTGCAGCACTCTGGAGAATGCAGCACTCCAGGACCATCAAGTCAGTGTAGGCTGATACCCTGGTGGTCTGGCTTGATGGGCCAGGTTAATTTTTGTGAGCAGGTGGTGACCCCCAGCCCAGGATCTCTGGATTGCAGCCCCTAAGTCTCTTTACTCATCTGGCACTGGCTGCTGCCTGTGTTGTGCAGCAGGAGCGGGCTGTTGAGGGCAACAGAGACCAATGAGTGGCAGGAGCCCCAAGCTGGCTTCCAGCTGAGCTGCCAATTTTCTGTGACACGCCTCCCAGTTCTTTGCGACACACTTTTGTGTCCCAACACAGTGGTTGAGAACCATTGGTTTAACCCACTGGCCAGCAGGTGTTAGCATTCCCTTCTATTCTGTGGGTCTGTTACTGCTTTCAGAGTCTTTAGCTCAAGCTGTAGAGACTCATGCTTTCGGCTCTGATAGTCACCAGTTCAGCCCATGACAAATGCTCTATGGAATTATGAACATGTAGAATGTTGTCTCTCTTCCAAGTCTCAGATGCTGCCTTCTCCTCATTCAGAACAGACTTTAGCAAGCATGTTCACGAAGCCAGTTTCCTTCATAAGAGCCCTAGAAATGCAGAGTGATGCTGAGCACCTGCAACTTATTGACTCTAGAAGCAATTATAATGTTCAACCCCACTCAGGATTTGACCCACTGGGAAAAAAAATACCCTTCACAGACTTGGGGTGGAGGGAGAAGGGAAGGAAGGAATGTCTTTCTGCTGTCCTGAGGCTAATAGAGAGAGACACTTGAATAGAAGACTATAAATCTGTAATGACTTTCTTTGTGTTGTTAGCATTTTGTCATTAACCCTTGGAATTGGTTCAGGCTAGAGATAAAAAGACAGCAAGGAAGGCAGACTAGACTTTGAATTAAAACAGCATCTGTAATTATATAAACATAAATAGAGTTCATTATCAAACAGAATTAATAAGTTGTAAATAGACTCCAAATTGCTCCATCCACTTTGTATGCCAAGACTCAAAGTGGAAATAGATTTTTTTCAGCACAATTCTCTTTACAAGCAGATTTATTTTAAACAGTTGTAGATAACTCTCAACCTCCATTTACATAATATCTATTCTTCACCTTGGTGTCTTTTTCTAGACACCTTAATATCCATACAACAAAAAGTACAAAAAAGTTTAGACAGATGCTTTCAGAAAATGAAATTCAGATCTGCCAGCAAAAATCTTGTTTGATGAAATCAACCCTATATAATTGCTACTAATGCCACAATACTCACAGAAAACTTCACTTCATTAAACTGATGTATATTGCTACATGATCTGAATTTAAGTTTAAATATTGATCTATACATTTGAAAAATGTATGTGGCATAAGACAGTCTTCCTTGAAACTAAATGATCTTCAGATCTGAAAATATATTGTTACCTTTTTGTGACAGTCAGATTAGAAATAGACATTTCTAGGACAATATGAGATGTCATTTTTGGCACCCTCCTTCCATCCGATAGCATTAATCCTCTTGCATTGAGATACCTCTCCAGGGGAAAGGATCCCTCTTGTTAAGAAGAGACAGTTAATAGGGGGTTTGATTATCAGAAATATAGATAATTGGGTTTCTGATGACTGGGGGAACAGTATTGTTTGCTGTGTGTGAAGACTACAGATCTCTAAATAGACGCGTGTCCAGTGGTGTGGAGGAGCCACTAATTGTGGTACATGTAGGTATCAGTGATATAGGGAAAGGTAGGAGAGAGGTTCTGGAAACAAAAATTAGACTGCTAGGATATCCTCTCCATGGTCACATTCTCTGAAATAACTTCTAGTTCCATATCCAGAGCCAGTTAGACAGATAGAACTGGAGGTTCTCAATGTGTGAATGCGATGATGATCTGAGAAAGAATTTCAGTTTATTAGGAACAGGCAAACCTTTTGGGAAAGAAGGAGCATCCATAGGAAGGATGGACTCCACCTAAATGGAAAAGGAACCAGATTGCTTGTATATAAAATTAAGATGATCATAGAGGAATTTTTAAGCTAAGGACTGGGGGAAAGCCAGCATGGCATAGAGGAGCAAACTGTTTGGACCAACATGCCTCTTGGGGAGGATTTCTTCAAGTAGATTCTCTATCAACTTCTGCCCTCTCCTTTTTACTAGAATATAAAGTATAGGTAGGAACTGAAGAGAAACAGTCAATCAAAAGAGTCCCATTCAATTAATCACATGAACACTGACAACTAAACACTAACAAATTATATAGGTGCCTGTATATAAATGCAAGAAGGTCAAATACTAAAATGGTTGATCTTCAGTGCCTGGTATTAAATGAGGAGCTGGGTATAATAGGCTTCACAGAAATTTGGTGGAATGAGGAGGATGATTAATGAGAGAGGGTAATAGCAAGTTAAGGTTAAATATATATTGTGACAAAGCTTCTCCTTTACCTTGGTGGGTCCAGCACTTCCTTCTCAGCAGCTTGCTGGTGGCACTGTGGGAACATCAGCCATCCCAGATTCTACAGACCCAAATTCTAGTCCATGGACCCTTATAGATAGATCATGAATCATAGGGTTGGAAGGGATCTCATGAGGTCATCTAGTCCAACCCCCTGCTAAAAGCAGGACCATTCCCACTAAATATAGAATCATTAGTCTGACCCGGTATAACTGTTCTTATGTCCTCTGTAGGAGGGGGAAACCAGTTTCCCATCTTGCCTCCTACATGTACAGATATTTCAGAAATGTGTTGTATGGTTGCTTTACTCTTTTTTCCTTTACCATTATTTCTTACACCCTTATCTGCCATATATCAGATTCTTTCCCCATTTGCACATAAACTCTGTTCCTCCTTCTCTTCTTCTTACTATCTGTTTCAATTACCTTGGCAGATATGTTCATTCTTTTATGGGGGATTAGTTCATTGTGTAATGTATTGAAATTAGAGATGGACCTGGGCCACCTAATTCACATGTGAAGCCAAACCAAAATCCTCCTTCAAAAAAAAACAAAGATGTTCAGAAGAAGCCTGATATCGTGCAGGGGACTGAGGGACCTTGGCCAGTATAGTTCTGAAGCCATATGTATAAGTTCTCCCACCTATCGAGTTCTTAAGGGTTCTGGCATGAAGAAGCCTTCCTACTCTGCTGAATTCTTAAGGCTCACGGGAGGGGAGCAATACCCAACCTGAGGTTCCAAGCACAGGACATCACAAAAAACCTCTGAATTATCTATCTTTTGTGTAAAGTGTACAGGAAATACATATTCAAGAGCCTTTGGAATGATCAGCATAGTGCTCTTAATAGCTAATAAAAGAAATGACATTAAACTGGCCTCCAGTCTGAGAATGTCTTACACTATTGCCAACCGCACCATACGCCTCATGTATTTAATTTAAAAGTGAAACAATGGAGAATGTCTTACATCCATCCCAAAGCATGCGAGGGAGATCAGTAGGCAACAGTCTTATTCATGACACAATGCTGCCTTATGTGTTACCCATCCTGTGCCTAGAATGAAGCAGTGGCCTTGTGGAGAAAATAGTATGTGATCGTGTAATTAAAAACTGTATCAAAATGCACAAGCACAGGGGGAGGCAATGAAGGTTGCACAGGGAACCTTAATACTGGCATTTCCTAACTTTTGAGTGGTTGACTTTGCAGTCCAAGTAATCATTTAACCCAGTTATGTTTTTTATGATGCACGTCTGCATTATGCAGTACTGTGTGCTTCATTTTTGTACTACTATAATTTAGCTAAAGGAGGGCCTAAGTAGTAGGTAACTGTATATTGTTTTCTCACCATTTCTCTCACCCACACATGAAATAGAGAAACTACTTTATTTTGTAAATGGATTTTTCTTAAATTAAAAATAAAATGGAAATTAAACCAGAAACCACTTCAGATGAGTAAGTTGTGAGATCATTTCTTTGTAGACAGTATAAAAAAAAAAATTAGCTTGTGAAGTGCCTAGGCATTATGAAAATGACGTAAATAAAACCACTATATCTTTACAAAAAGAGTGCAGCAATGATATCTTAATTAAAAAGATATGCAGGTATTCAAGAAGTGAGGTTAGTTCTGTTAAGCTAACTACTGCCAAGTAATAATGTCTCTGTATAGGTGTCAGGAACATAGAACAAATTTGTAGCGGCTTTAAACTCCATATAGTGGGAGTAATTTCACTTGGGGGATAACGCTACCATTTGGCTCAATTACTCTCAAATAGGCAATTTGTAATTCCTAGAGGCAAAACAAACTTCTGTTTCAACAACACAGTAAGATTTAGAAGGCTTCATCACCAGAATGATTTCCCAGGGCATGAAATATGTTTCATTTAAATCTTAAACCTTGTTCACAACCAAGCAAAATCTGTAGCAAGACTGCCTCATTCTGATTCCTCAGACTTTCTTTCCAGTGGGTTTTAAGTATCTACTAGTAAGAGAGAACTTTTCAACTTATTTTTGCATCATATTACCAAGCCAGCTCTTAATTCTCTTCCCCGAAATCCTCACCGCTCTTGCTCTCTGTCCTTTCCCTGAGCTGAGCTTATTTATTATGCACCATGCGGATTCTTGGGTGGCTGAGGAGGTGGAATCTGCTCCTCAACTTCCCGGGTTCATCAGTAATCTCCATGGGGAATCTAAAGGACCTGGGAAGCTGAGTAATAGTTGCCTCCCTCTCAGACACCTGGGAACTTGCATGGCACATAATAAATAAGTAAAAGCTTCTGGTGGAATCCCACTTGGACCTCAGCAATTCTTTTCAAGGGGATCATTGTTCTGTCCTTGCCCAGAATTGCTGTCAGGGTGTGTGTGAGAGAACATGAGAGTGGGTTGCTACCCACTGCAAATTATTAAAGTTGTCCAATGCTTCCCATTATACAACCCTGTTTTCAGAAGCTTATACATTTGCCAAATTTTAACTGGTTGGGCTGAAATTTGACATGTCTGGTGTTTGCCAGGGGTTGAAGTTTTTTGGAAAACTATACTCAAAATTAATCTGTTTCCAAGAATGAAGCGGGGAAGAGTAATACATTGTATTAATTGCTGATGATCTTTTCTTTTACAAGGTCTAGATCAAGAAGTGGCCTATCGATAGAGCCACAAACTGAGGACATTTTGCAAATGTTTGTTGTTCACTTTATTTACTGAGAATATCAACTAGGGAGGGGTAAATTTTTCCCACTGAAAGGTATTTGCATTTTTGGATGATAAATTTAAAATCCCAAAACATTTTTTTTTTTTTTACAGCTACTTTTCATTTTGAATTTCACTTAAATTTTATTTTAGAAGTTTTAAAACTGGAAAATGAAACTGAATGTTTGACGTGATTTTTTTTTCTTTTTGTTTCACTTGGGCCAGCAAATGAAAAACTGTTATTTGCATAGCTCTAATATCATCACATGACATTTAATGGCATTCTATTACTGTTTGGAATGCCTGGCAATTGACTTTTTTAAAGTATCTTGATCTGATACAATGGCTTGTCTGAATTTCTCTTATTTCATTAAAATGGATGAGTTTTGTATTTCATACAGTTGCTTTACTAAACGCTGTTTTGTTTGTGTAACTAAACATTGCCCTAGTCTACACTTACCGCTGTTTTGGTGGCAGTCGACGGGAGATACACAAAGTACGTAAAATACCTTGCGTATCTCCTGCTGACTTCTTAAATCCTGCCTACACACTTCAGTAAACCGACTGGAAATGGCATCTGGTCGGCATACTGAAAGTGCAGTTACGGAGCTGGTGTTCCAGCTCCAGTTCGGTTATTGATTGAGCGTGTCTGCACAGACTCCCCAATCGAAAACTGAAGATCACGCTGCCAGCGGCAACTTTGCCACCATCAGTATAGACTTGCCCATTGCCAGAAGTTGACTTCAGTCTGTTTTTAGTCGCTGTTATCTAGTGCTTTGGATAGTCACTGATGTTCTGAGATAACATTTCCTGAAAAGTTATGGCATTTTCAGTTAATTTTATTTAAGTTTAGAGAAAAAATTATCCTGATCCTATAAGGTCTTGCACTTGCAACTTCAATGGATAGTAATGGGGATTGTGAGTAATGGGCCCATTTCTGTTTTACTCTCTCTGCATGCATAGATAGAACCTTCCCTCTACTCCTTACATCCCAACATAGGGACCAGGCAGAGTCTCATTCCTTGTGCTTCTTGAGATCACTAGCTCTGATGATAACACCAGAAAAAAACTGTGGGCCTCTGCACCAACCAGTGGAATTGCCTTCCATGGTGAGAGGTGTCTATTACACTCTTGTAAAGATGGTAGCAGTAGCCAGACTACCTCCATGCATCCATATGCATTCCACCTGAAACATTCTCCTCTTGGGGTCAGTGCATCTCCTCTGCTCTGGAATCTGGCTTCAAACCACAAGTTAGCCCTAAGAAATATCAAAATCAGGATGAACCTAAATATAAAAACTGATAGGTTGTGTGTTTAGTGGTTATCAAGCAAGTCTACAGGTGAAGCAGATATATAAAAATAATAGGAAATCATAGTGTTCTTCATTTTGCTTCTAAAATTATGAACAGACATCTTATTGATTCAGCTATTCTACTTGTTCTCCCTATTGGTATGGTCTCTATCCTCCGTCTCTTTCCTTTATACACAATTTCTGGGGGAATCCTTCAATAGTTTATGCCTTTGTTTAAGATTCAAATTAGGATCAAGGAATGTTTAGGGGTTCTGTTTGGTTTTTTTCTTCATGAATGTGAATTTCTCATGAATCTATTTGAAATTTTAGAAAATGGGGGATGAGGGAACATGAGAAGAAATGTGAAGGGTGTCTTCTAAAATATGAAGATTATTTGCTAGTGTAGATTTTTCATTACTGATCCACAGAATCTTTTTTTTTAAAAAAAAGCAGTCTCACTAGATTATTGGCTAAATAGAAAGCCTGTGGCAAAAGGCAGGCTATAGGTCCAGAAATTGCCGGCTCTCAGAGGATCTGATTCTTCTTTCCCCTTGCATTTATACCTGTTTTAAGGCCTCTTTAGACTGTCAGAATGGTAGAAAGGATTATAGTGTAAATAACGGGAAAGCTTATAGGGAGGTTTAATTGTTGCTTTGTGTATTACTCACCTTGCACTATTAGAATGACCTAGTAATAGGCAGTTTAGGAACACAATTTAGTTGTCTAATGTCTGTTTAGTTGTCTAATGAGTGACTTGCAAATATGTAGCAACTAAACATTAATCGTCAGAGAAGTGATGCTTTATCATTTTTTTAATAGTGAATTTAGTCCTTGGACAAATAACTAACAGTCTGGGAGGCAAAAATTATGGATAGAGTAGATACAACTTAGGCAGCAACCCTTTTATTCCTACTGTCCTGCCAAAATGCCTCAACTTTATATCTAGGAATGACAGGGTAATAGTCTTCCTTGACACATCTTCTTAGCTGTTCTGCAAATGTTTGGTGGTCACAATTTGAAATGAACACTTATGCACTATGGTTAGGGTGATCAGATTTTTTTTTTCTTTTTTTAAATAGGGACAGTTCTGATATTTTGGGCTGTTTCTTATAACAGCACTTAATATCTCCCACACCCATCCTGATTTTTCATGCTTTCCCTGTGCTCACCTTATGGTGAAAAGCAGACAATAAGGCCTTGATCCAGCACATGCTTCACTTTAAACATGTGAGTTCTTAGACGTGCACTTAAGTCCCATTTGACTTCAATGGAATTACATACTTAAGTACCATTACATGCAAAGGACATGGGACTGGTTTTAACTGCAAAACTCATTCCCATTGGTGACCAAAATAGTACTTAGCATTTTATTCTAATAATAATGTCCTAGGGATATCCCCTGCAGATTGATCAGGGCACAGCAACATTGTCAGAAACAATATCATTTCTGGATCTCTTGGAAGGTCCAGATGGATCTAAAGAACCAATACACGTGCCCAGCTGATCTTTTTCAAAGAGAAGCTAGAGGAGAAAATCTGCGCTTAAAAACCCAGTCATATCGCTTTATTTTTTAAGAGGTTGGGTGGGAGGGGGGGGTGGTATTTAAAAAAAATAATGTTGCAGAAAGTTATTTTAAAATATGGTTTACATTTATAAATTGTACAGTATATTTAATTTATGGGGCTAAGCATATGATGGGAATAATTGTGCCCCCTTTACTTAAGCAGCATAAATAACACATGCTTAATACGGATTATGTGTAATGTATGTAATATATATTTGCCAGGGAATATACAGATTTATATGTAATAAAGAATCCATATATAAAGATAGATGTGTGTGTAATATACATTTCCACAATATATAAAGTTCCATGGAGATCTGGTAATGAAGGATATATGAGGTTTTTTCCTTCCCATTTGTGCTTTAAAGTATACCTGGCTGGCTAGCAATACTAAGACAAAATCGTGTTTAATTGAGGGCTCAGGTTTTTATTTCTTTTTGTAAATTCACATTATCCAACTTGTTTAATTCATGGCTTTGTAGCTGTGATTGCTACATGCAGCCAAGAGTAATGGAATAAAGTTCTGAAGGGGTAACATAACTAAACTCAGGTTGGGGTATGAATGTTCTCACTGAGATTTTCTCTGAAGGGTGGGAGGCTGACATCCCTTTTTATTGTGTTCATCAAAAATATAGAAGTGATGCAATTTACATTTTTTTCAACCCAATCCACCCCAACTTCTCCTCCACCTAAGCCAGCTTGCATCCTTGTGATACATCCATTTCCTTCATTGAATCTGATTCTATTTTATAGAGAGATTGGCCTCTCCTATAGTGTCTGCATAACAGAATTAATGGAAAATGTTGGTTTTAATATGACCCTCCCTTATTCTGCTACCTAATGGACACTAACAGAATTTATAAAATTGTTTCTTGGAATGTTTGTCTAAATCAGGGGTAGGCAATCCCCGGCACATGTGCCGACAATGGCAAGTGAGCCCCTTTGGAGTGGAACATGGCACCCTCTGCAGCTCCACAGAAATTGCACCTCCTGACACCGAAAGCCACTCCAAGCGACTTCTTTCGGGGGTGGCTGGGGTCCTGAGGTCCCTTGCGATGCCTCTGCCCCAGACATGCTATGTAAAGAAGCTGCCAGGAGCAGCTCCTCTCCACAGTGTGCTGTGCCAAAAGGAGCCAATCTGGGTAGCTTCTTTCCACAACATGCCTGTGGACTTCCGAGAGGAGCCACTCCATGTGGCTTCTTTCTGCAATGTCCCTGGGGACCCCCATCCCCAGACACACCACCAAGAGGAGCCGCCCCAGGCGGTTCCTTTCCATAAGCGGCTCCTTTCAGCGGCATGCCTAGGAAGCGAGCTCCCCCAATTCCCCACTCCAGCTGTGGCTGCCACCGAATTTTTAGGTGGCTGCCACTTTTTCTTCAGCAGAGGTGCCAGCGGCACCAGCTGAGGGTTGGGGAGAAGGGGTCGGCATGGGAGCTGGCAAAGGTTGCCAACCTGGTCTAGATAAACCAGCAAAAGGGGAAAAAGAGAGCATCTTACAAAACTGCCTCCAAATATAGATATATAGAAAAATAAATCTCTTTGAAAAACACTTAGCTAAACTGAAAAGGATTGGATTGCATGAACCTGCCTATTCTAAGAACAAACAGAAGCTGACACCTTAATCAGAAAAAAGCAGTCCTTTATTTCATAGCAGGTAGATAGATACAAGTGTAGGCATGATATTGTTTTCTTTAAATTGGGCATGTGGGGGAGGAAGGGGAGAACAGGTTAATTGAGGGAACCCTAACTGGGTCTCATACCTAAAGTTAGACTGGAAGGGAGGGTTTCTCTCCTCCACTATGCCTCTATGCTGCTGCCGGGAGAGGATTCACCCAGTGCAGGCATCCAAGGTCCCTACCACAGGTCCAATTATAAGGAGTATGTGGGGATAAGAAGCAAGGCCTCCCCACGCTGGTAGCTGGGAACAGGGGTGATGGGGAATGTCACAACAAGCTGCTGTGGTTTTCCTAAATTGCTCCAGGGCGCTTCACCAGTCTCTGCCTGCAGTAGCCCAGAATCAAAATGGTACAAAGTCATTTTAATTGCTTAAAGGCATAGTACAAAATGTCAATCGGTGTGAGTCCAAGTGGGATTTTATATAGCAGGAAGAAAAAACATAAAAGATGCCCCAAATACTAGGGCTGTAATAAGTGAAGCATAGATGAACTTGGGGAGGGAGGGAGAGAGTGTATATGTTTCATTCAAATAGTCAGTCAGTGCTTGTTCCCGAAATAGAAGTTGGGGTTGATAATACTATTGCAGATCATGCCATTACGTGGGCTGTTCTGAAATGGTAGAAGAGGAAAATGTAGGAAAACTGTAGGTATGATATCTTATTGTAGAGATTATGGATAGCTACTAAAAATATTTGACTACATAAAACTGAATGATGTAGCAGACAGCAATGATTATACTTGATGGAAAGCTGTCAGAAGAGTAATTTGAGGGAGGTTGGGTGGTATCAGGTAACCTGAGGAATGGGAAGGGTGGCAGTTTTTGTTTTTAAAGAAAGAAAGAAAGAAAGAAAGAAAGAAAGAAAGAAAGAAAAATGCTTTTTTTTAAAAAAAAATCCCCACAAAAAACCAAAAGACTGGAACCTCTTCATAAGACTGTCTGCAATCAAAAGCAATACAGAGCACTTATAAAGGAAAGACTTAATAAGCTATCAAGTGCCAAAGCAGCATGATAAATAAAATTAGCTAAAATGCCTTTTATAAAAAGGGCAACAAATCTGATAAAATATTGGCTTATCTCCTTAGGAGAGCTTGTGTAAAAGCAATTTATCAAATAAGAACTGGAAAAGGGTATGATAAGGGATCCTAGATTTATTAAATCTCCTTTTCAGGATTTCTCTGCCTATTATGTCATATCATATTCCAATGTAGAGTGAATATAATATTTTAAAAAGTGAAACTGTTATTTACATCAGAAGATGTAATTAGATTAGAAGAGCCAATATCTCAAGTACAGATTGAAAAATCTACCTTTTAAAAAAATTGTCGGAAGAACTAATTTCCTTTGCTGAAACTTTTTAACAGGGTAGTCTCCTGGAAAGCATGCAGAAAGTCAACATCAGATTGTTAGACAAGGAGATCAAACCTGTAGATTAGAACTAGTTAAAAACATTGTAATGGAAGTTTTCCACTGGAAAAATGCAGGGTTTTATTCAGTGCTTTTTTTCTAAAAAAAAAGGTACCGGAACTCCTATTGATGTCCGTCGTGTCATAAAGAAATAACACTGAAAATAGTGCAGTAAACAGTAAATTTTTGAATATATCAAAGAAATAAAAATACAAGGTAAAAACTGTTAAGTTTTATTAACTATGCAGGCCACTAATATACTGAAAGACAACCTGTGAGGTCTTACAGCAGGGGTCCTCAAACTTTTTAAATAGGGGGCCAGTTCACGGTCCCTCAGACTGTTGGGGGGCCGTATTATAATTAGAAAAAAACGTGAATGTGTAGCTATCACGTCTGCTGCTGGCCTGTGTTTCTGGGTACTGGGTGGCAGGCAGTAATGCATCCACACACTTTTTGTTGGTGCTGTGGGCTCCGGCCAGGCCCAGAGTGTGGGACTGACCGATGTTAGCCTGCTGGCCTGCTGTTGTGTAGGCAACTAGTAGCCAATGTTCCCTCTAGGTTTGGTGGCTTGTGTGCAAAATTTTCAAGCCGTGTGAAAAACTTTTTCAGAATAAATTTTTGGGGAAAACTCACAAGACAGAAATTATAGGCATTAATTGAAGATAAAGTGACTGTAAATAGAATTAATTAATTAATTGTGTTTAATTAATTTAATTGGAATGAATTTGGAATTGAAATCTAATTTTAAGAAAGGTTTTTATTTAAAATTAATTTTTAAAAAGTTTTAAAAAAGAAGGGAGAGAAAGAAAAAAAGAGAAGGAAGGAGGAGACAAAGAAAAAAAGAAAGAAAGGAAGGAAGAAAGAAGAGAAAGGAAGGCAGGGAAGAGGAAGACAAAGAAGAGAAAAAGAAAAAAAGGAAAGGAAGAGAGAAGAGAAAGGAAGGAAAGGAAAAGGAAGAGAAAGGAAGGCAGGGAAGAGGAAGACAAAGAAGAGGGGAAAAAAGGAAAGGAAGGAAAGGAAGAGGAAGAGAAAGAAGAGAAAGGAAGCAGCCCCGGGAGTCTGGAGGGGGCGGTGGGGGCTGCCGGCCTGCGCGGGGGTCCCTCCTTGTCCCCACCCCCACCCCCCCTAACCCGGGCCGTCTCCTTGTCCCCACCCCACCCCCCCTAACCCGGGCCGTCTCCTTGTCCCCACCCCACCCCACCACTCTAACCCGGGCCGTCTCCTTGTCCCCACCCCCACCCCTCTAACCCGGCCCGTCTCCTTGTCCCCACCCCTCTCCAGGCCTCCCTCCAGCCCCCTTACCTGGCCGGAGGCTGGGAACTACAGCGACGGCCGGCAGAGCTGCTTGCCGGCCAGTCCGCTCCCGCCCTGAGCACGCTGTAACTGCGCATGCTCAGGGCGGGAGATTTAAATCTCCTCAGCCCGGCCCAGCCTGCACAGCTGGGAGGGAGCACCGGCGGGGAAAAAAAGGTGCCGGAACGCCGTTCCGGTGCGTTCCGGCAGAAAAAAAGCACTGGTTTTATTTAAATCAACATTTTTTTGCAAGAACATGTTGATTTTGAGAACATTTTAAATGGGGGAAAAAGTCAAAACAAATTATTTTGACTTTATCGTTACATTTAGACATGTCTATAAAATTAGGTTCATATTTATTTTATACTGTTATATTTCAGTGTTAGCAAATGAAATATGGTTCTATATTGAAATTTTTCAGAACTTCTACAGAAAACTTCACTCTTTTTTGCTCTTGCTTGAAATGAAAATAAATTTTAGAAATGTCAGAATTTCCTGCAGAATGGAAATTCTTGTAACTGACCAGTTCTGCTACACACGATTGTGGTTTTCACTAGCCAATATCCTTTAAAGAGCGATACTACATTCATGCTGAAATATAAGCAGCAAGAATGGAGACTAACCAAAGGAACCGCCTTTATTATTGGAGGGCAATATTAAGATAATCTATTACCTACAATTAACTGAATCTCTTTGGCCTGGTTAAAGAGATAGGAACATGTCTTGTTGCCATGATACATAGAAGGTCTTTAACCTGATCAAGTAGCTATTTTAATGCACTATTTTAAACTCTTGTCTTCACCTCCAATTTAGAAAATAAGTAACATGTCGTTCTTAACCCCAACATATAGTGTTCTGGCCTTGGAGTTAGGAGACCTGAATACATTTTGTGGCTAATCCATAAATTTGGACAAGTCATTTTAATCTATCAAAATTAAATGGGATAACAATTTCCTATGTCATAGGAGTTTTGTAAGACTATAATGCTTTTAGGAAGCTTAGATTCTGGGGTGTTGAGGGCCATTTAAGTATCCAGCAAGATAAATACATGAAAAGAATAGTACATTGTCCTCAATTCTGTTTGCTGTAGCAATAGAGCCACTACCTTGAAAAATTAGCTGATGGAGATATCTTTCTAAAATATATGCTCTACTTCAAGCAAAAGTTCTGGGCTTGATGCAGGAATTACACAGTGAGGTTTCACAGTGTCTGTTATGTGGGGCAGAATAGATGATCCCAGTACTCCCTTCTGACCTCAACCCAAAATTGAAACCAAAGAACAAAAAATAGTCTTGTAAATAGATATGTCACAGCTAGCACAGCTCTCATCCTTATTACCTCCAGTTCTCCAAGTGTCACTGGAATTAGCGTTAGTGAAGTGTTAGGTTCTAAAATAACTCATAGCTCTGTGTGGGTTTCTTTGCGTTTTTATAAGAAATCAAATCACAGGGACACTGGAAGTTTCATGCAATTTCTCATAGGGCTCCACAAAAATAAAATACTTAACGGTGTATGTAATGGATAAAACAGACTACATTTATGGTCCAGATGCTCTGTTCTACTCATAGTCTTCTGGGCATAGCCAGAGGATGGTGAAGTGGAGAAGAAGGGAGCTTGTTAAGGTTCTCTCATTGTTAGCCAGTTCTATGGTGTAGTTTCGGAACAGTCTTGGGTCTCATCCATGCAATGCCTTTTGCCTAAAGTCTCCAAAGATCCATTTGCCTTGCCAGACACCACCCTTTGGCACATGAGGGTTACTGGAGCAGAGGAGAGAGGAAGATGACTGATAGATCTATCTCCCTGCACACATAAGCACCAGGAATATGGACAGTGAGTGATCCAACAGGTTTGACATACTTTTGTGTCATCAGAGTGTAAAGGAAGCCAAAGCCTGGAATAATCTCTAGTCATTGGCCACATACCCGCTTACGTAGACATGTGTACTGGCTGGTTTATATACAGGGCTTGTTTTGTAATAATTTTTTTTAAAGTGCCAATACTCATATCTTGATGATAAATTAGAAAAATGCCTCTCCCACCCCTCTTCTTCCAACAGCACACTCCTTTTCCCTGCTGCCCCTGCACCCCCAAATGGGCAACAGGGCCGGCCAAAAAGGTTCCGGTACTCCGTGCCCCTGCATACCATCACAAAAAAAGCCATGTTTATGTATCTATCTTTTGCTATATGCTTTCTTAGAATTTTCTTTGAGAAATAAGATGACTGCAAATGCTCCTGTGGGATTTTTAAAAAGATAATTCTATAGGCATTTAAAAAGATAATTCTATAGTAATATCCAGAAAAAAGAATCACTGGGCACCCAAATTTCAAGCTATATTATTAAGCAGTGAATTTACTGGATTAATAACAAAAGAGTTTCCATAGGCCAGGAGTAAGCAATATGTACTAGGTGTGAAATTTTGAAAAGCACTCTCTGTTCACCTATTTCTGGTTTCATAGAAGACAATGTGAGTTTTTTATCATTTCAACAACATTTCTTAATTGTGACAGCACAAAGGATACAATCTTCTATTAATGAAGAAAAAGGGAATAACCTGTACGGTAACTACAGTTACTCAATTACTAAATTTAAAATTCTTTCTCCAGAGCATTTAAGATCATTGAGAAAGCAGTTTAGTAGAAAACAGCTCAAAATTCTACAATAACCTGCTAGAGAATGAAGAATATACTATACTGAATAATATAAGAAATAAGAATGGACTTCATATTACTTTTGCCTTCTCCTCACCCGTTTTTTCTGTGAAAAAACCATGTAACTTTAAAAATATCTGGTTTGAAGGTAAATTTGTTACTCTTTAAAGGTGCCATAAGACTCCTTGTTTATTTTATTTGTGGACACAAATAAGGAAAGTGATTACAGATAAATATATTAAATCCTACATAGTTTGAATAAAAATATCAAAACAAGTTAAAGAACAAGAAGGAAAAGCTTTTGACTTCCAAATGGAAGAGGAAGAGTGGAAAGAATTTCTGTAGGAGCACCATCACTGAATGCAATTGGATGGAAACACAAAGAAGCAGTAAATTGCTTTTAGAGCTTTCTGAAATTATTTTGTGAAAACATTTTTATGGAATGGCTTTTCAACTGAAAACGTTTGTTTAAAAAAAAATTTTCTTTACCAAAATATACACCTAAAAACCTGGGGAGCGGGGAATTATCTTTTTTCAGAACTCCAGAAAGGTAGGTTTCTTCCTTCACATACCCCCACTTTCTCTGTCTTTCTGCCTACTCCAATGGAAAAAAGACAAAAAGGAAAAAAGATTTGTTTAATAAGCAAAGACAAATTTGTCATTTCCATTACAAATTTTAATGTAAAATATATGTATAGCTTTTCCCAGCCAAATCTAATAGATTCTATTACAATCTATATTATATATTTTTTTATAACAGGAAAGCTGTTGTACACAAAATATTGCCTCAGAAGCAGTGCTGGAAAAACTAAAATGGGGAAAAGAACTTAAAAAATATAATTGTTTCCCAAAAATACAGAATTATTGGTGAACAAATATAAATGTTACCATATATACTACTAGAATGAGAAATACAAAGTTCTCCCCAAATATGGTCATACTTGAAGTATCAAATACTGAGAAAGCCAGAGCAAAAACACCAACCCTTATGAAAATGTTATTTCTAGCACAGAAATGTTCTCTTGTAAGAACCTTGGTAAAGAATCTTGATGATGAAATTCTTTGTAAATTCACTGAATACACAGATTTACACTAGTTATGGAGGATTTGGCCCACAGTCTCAACCTCTGAAAGAATTATTCCAGAGGAAAGCATCAACACAAGACCCATACACCACTTAAGCCCTCAAAATAGATTTCTGGGACTGAAGCCATGAATTTAACCCAGAATGACAAGCTGTGAAGTGGATGACATGTGTTGGAAATGGACTCTAAGATTTATTCTCTTGCAAAGAAATAAAAGAATCTCAAAACTAAGGACTTTTTTCATAAATTATGGGGCCAATAATCCTCAAATTGTGCAGAAAAATGATGAACACATTAAGCTGAAACCAGACTAGTGTTAATTCTGTGTTCTGAAGAGAGGAAAAACTTGCAAGTGTCAGTGGAATAGAGTGGAGAATTATTTGGCTGCATATTTCAGAATGCACAACAGCAATATAGGGCATTATGATGTAGCTTGTTAGTTTATGTAATAAGTATCTGCTTTTTTTGTTTGTTTTTAAACTTTAGCTCAGTTTTCCAAATATGGAGCAGGGCACTTATAGCCAGAGTAAAATGAAAAGTTCAGGTTTAAAGTTCAAATAGAATGTATCAGGAAAAAAGTTTGTTTACCTGAGTGGTATGAGATGGCTGCAATATAATCTGCCCTTTAAAAATAAAATAAAATAAAATTGTAGTAAAAATATAAGCACGTAGAAGTGGATAGATAATTTGTTAGGAAAAAGCTGGGTGGGTGAGCTCTTGTTCTGGAAGATGTTAAGTGAATACAAAATAACTTTTCAGGAGACTTCCAAACCATCGGATGATCATTCCATGATTTTAATGTGAGTTTAATTTCCTGGAACTAAATCACATTTTGACCCAGTTCCTGCTCTCTCTGAAATTGGTAGCAATGGTTTTATTGATGCCAGTTTTCTAAGGTCACATCCATTAATGTAAGACAATTATCCACTTTAGAAAAAGCTTGTTATAACTTGAATTCTATTTCTATTGACTAGCTTAAATAATTTAATAGATAATTATATGCCTGTTACATAAAGTAGTCTGAAACACCTATAAAATGGATATCATTCTCTATTAAGCTTTACAGGTTTATTAAGAATAATTATTGTAGAACGCTATAGGTTTCATTCTGATAAAATTCTGCAGGGCTACTTCATGAGGGAAGAATACCAATCCTTTGGAGAAGCTGTAATCAGATCAAGTCCAACAGCAGATGACTTGAGTAATGTGTGGTTTAAATATCTCATAAAATAAAAAAATCCTACATCTCAGCATGCAGCTTGGAAGAATTCTGTATTACACTGATGCCTCTAACCTGCTTCATACTTGGCCTTATGTCTCCTTTGCCTCTAATCTTCTGCTTTCCTGATAAATGTCTTACTGTTTATCCCAGTAGACTTTATTAGTGTGGTAGTGTTCATATTACTGTTCTATAAAACATATTAAAGTGTGAAAAATATCAACTTAGTAGCGGAAAAGGAAAGAAATAAATTTGCTTGTTTTTTATGCCTCAGAAGTGATGTGTTTATAAAAGTATATGTTGATAAATACTTAATGGAAAAATTCAGGATAGAGATGATACCACTTGGAAAACAAGTTTAGTATAGAAAGTTTATGGAGTGGTTAAATTAGGTATGTTCAGCTGAAAGTGACTATCTTTATCCTTCCTATTTATATTTACTCAGTAAGAGTGCTTTTCATCCTGGTGCAGACGACCAGCAAAAAGGCCTATGTGCTACTTAAGCCTCAAAACAGGAACGAATTTCAGTAAGTGTTAAGATGGGAAAAGAAGAATGTCAAATGTTGTTGGCTTTTAAAAGATGTATAGACAATAGAACATCTCATCAGGTGCCAGTTACTGAAACCAAATATAATCTATATTAAACCTATTCAGACAATGTTCAGAATTGTGACTTGAAGTTAACTTCACTTGGATTAAAGATTCCTTTTAACATTCCTGAATCTTCTTGTAACAGTGAAGTGACCAGCATACAGAAAGTGAGAACAATAGACATGCTGAATGAAGTCATTTAAATACAATATTCTTAGTGGAAAGTCTAAAAGTAGAGAAGAGTGATATTAGCCAATAAGTCTAAAGGTGAATTGTACGTAAAACAAGAAAAATATTGACAAGTTCCAAAGAGGTAGCTGTGTCAGTCTAGTTCCGCAAAACAAACAAAGAGTCTTGAGGCACTTTTAAAGACTAACAAATGTATATATTGCATAAGCTTCCATGGGGGAAAATCTCACTTCGTCACATGCTTGAAGATGGAGAAATTACATAATGGGAGGAAAATAAATGCAGGGAAGTGTAAGTCATAGGATTAGGTCAGACTATTTTAACAAATCAAAGCACCTGTTTAGATTCAAACAGTGTGGGCAGCATATTAGAAGGGGAGATAGAGAAGGCAAACTCACCTATTGTAATAAGAAAACCAACTGATATCCCTATTTAAGCTGGAGGCAACTGTATCAAATCTGCAGTGTCATATATGCCATCATGTGCAAGCAATGCCCCTCTGCCTTATACATTGGAGAAACAGGACAGCCTCTGCACAAAAGAATAAATGGACACAAATCTGACATCAGAAATAACAACATTCAAGAACCAATACGGGAACATTTTAATCTCCCTGTTCACTCCATAAAAGATATATTAATTGCTATACTTAAGCAAATTGATTACAAATCAAAGCTTCAAAGAGAAACTGCAGAGTTTGAATTCATATACAGATTTGCTTTGGGCTTAAATAGGGGTATCGGTTGGTTTTCTTATTACAATAGCTGAGTTTACCTTCTCTCTACGTTCTCTCCTTCTAATATGTTGTCCACAGTGTTTAAATCAAAACAACTGCTTTGATTTGCTGAAACAGCCTGACCTCATCCTATGACTTACACTTCCCTGCATTTATTTTCCTCCCTTTCTATAAGTTCTCCGTCTTCAAGCATCTGATGAAGTTGGATTTTCTCCCACAGAAGCTCATGCGACAAATAAATTTTAGTCTTTAAAAGTGCCACGAGACTCCTTGTTTGTTTCTAAGAAAAATAGACTATCTGTACTCTTCCTTTCCAAAAGAAAAATGTTGTTTGCTTAAAAAAGTAATAAATGACTAACATCAAATTCTACAAACATGTGTTTAAATGTACTACTGTGAGAAATTCCATTGATTTTTTTTTTTCCCCCCCCCACTGGGACTAGTTTGGTAGTAAAGTTAAAGACTTGCATGTATGCAGTATTGGGGCCTAAATGTTTTCCCCTTCCTCATAAACTTCAAGTTTTCTTGTCCCTTACAAAGCACTTCTTAACTCTATGCTGTTGACACCCTTTCCATTTCCTTTTCGATAACCTCCACCTCACCAGACTTCCTTCCAGCTCTGTTTCTCTTTAACTTATTGCTGATGCCATGTTGTCCTTCCTGTTGCTCTGTAAATCTGGAATCATATCTCAGTGAATATTGACCAAGTTTCATCCCACTCATCTCTCTCAATTCTTAGTAAGCATGCTCATTCCCTGAGATAATCCATATCTGACTGAGTGGTTCTAGGGTTGTTCAAAAATGCATAACATTTTATCAGTAAGTTGCATTTAAAATGTGCATGTCATAACTTTGTGACCTTTGATTCTGATCTTTGTCCTTTATCTCCCCCTCCCCCCCACTTATTTCTTTCTCCTTTGTTGCATCATGTCTAAAATAAGATTGTAAATTCTTTGGGGAAGGAACTGTGTTTGTGGTATAAAGTGGCTAGCATGCCTTTAGACAGTGAGTAAATAACACTAAGGCTTCTGGCATTTTTCTGAAATATATAACATTCTAATGACCATATGTTACTCCAGGTTTCTTCAAAATTGTATTGCACCTGCATATTTCTTTAGAAGATAAACCCTTTGGGACAAGACCTCTTTCTATGGAACAGTTCTTCCATTGTGTAGGACCATATACACTTATGATGCTGTAAATATTAGGCAATATACTACTGAATTTGTAGAATAATTAGCCTCTCTCCTCTGGTTCTCTCAATTATAAAGACGTTTGCCAATTATCGTGTACTTAATTGTAGCAAACATAATTAATTTAAAATGCACTAACATTTATCATCCTGTTAGGTTCAACTGTGTGGATTTATTTAAATAGGATGGTTTCTGTTACAAATTGTACTGTAACAAGAAACACTTCTTGTATCCCAGTAAAAACAGAGTAAACAGACTTTATAACCATACTGTATAGGGATTATTTTTGTTGATTTGGTAACCAGAAATCCCTTAGATACAGTGGAGGTGAGAGAAGAGGTTCCTGATTAGAATTTGATAGAACTTAATTCTTAAAGAGTCCCTGTGTTCCAAGTCTCTAATCATCTAAAACAACTATATATGTGTATTTTCTTTCTTTCACATTTCTCCATATCACTTGCAGATCATTGTATTTCTTTATTGCCAGTTGCTCAGCAGCCAAAAGAGAGAGAGAAAGGAGCTAGTGAGAAGCAGAAAAAATAACAGATGCTTATGGATCACTGTGTATCACAGGAATCTGTATTCTTATATCCCATTACCGCAGCATTTCTCTCATGCAGCCACCAAGGGATTTTTTTGTAGCCACGACAGCCTCCAATGCATGGCTGGAGATTGGGGGCAACAAAGCAGCAGCCTCTTTCTGCAGCACCCAGCTGTTACTCCTGAATACCTGGATCAAGCTCTTGCTGAGGTTCCACAGGAAGCAGCCACCAGCAAGAATTGATGGCTGCACACTGACTCCCTCCTCCCCAAATTTTGTTGTGAGAACTCCTTACACTGTACGATGTCATCCGTGCTTAAACAGTGCCAATACACGTGGGAAGAGAGGTATAGAGATCTTTCTAGAGCAGTGTTTCTCAGCTGGTGTTCTGTGGAATACCTGTGCTCCGCAGACAGTGCAGGTGTTCTGTGACCCCCCCCCATTCCTCCCAGTTGGGGGGTGGGGTGACAGGCTGCTCCCTGGATCTGGTTCTTTGTGCTGCTGTGACCCCCTGATTCCCACTCCTGAACCCCGACTTACCCCACTTTGCCAGGTGACCACTCACTCCTGAGACAGTCCACACCAGCCTCCTGCATGTAATCAGTCCCACGCAGTAGGTGTGTGGCTACTGGGCACCTATCATAGAATCATAGAATAATAGGGTTGGAAGGGACCTCACGAGGTCATCTAGTCCAACCCCCTGCTAAAAAGCAGGACCTCTCCCCCTAAATCACCCCAGCCAGGGTTTTGTCTAACCGAGCCTTAAAAATCTCCAAAGATGGAGATTCTACCACCTCCCTAGATAGCCCATTCCAATGCTTCACCACCCTCCTAGTGAGAAAGTTTTTCCTAATATCCAACCTTGACCTCCCCAGCTGTAATTTGAAACCATTGCTCCTTGTTCTGTCCTCTGTTACCCTCGAGAACAGCCTAGCTCCCTCCTCTTTGGAGCAACCCTTCAAGTAGTTGAAGGTTGCTATCAAATCTCCCCTCAGTCTTCTCTTCTGTAGACTAAATAAGCCTAGTTCCTTCAGTCTTTCCTCATAAGTCATGTGCCCCAGCCCCCTAATCATTTTTGTTGCCCTCCGCTGGACTCTTTTTCATTTGTCCACATCCTTTCTGTAGTGGGGAGCCCAAAACTGGACGCAGTATTCCAGATGCGGCCTGACCAATGTCGAATAGAGGGGAATTATCACATCCCTCGATCTGCTGGCAATACTCCTACTGATGCAGCCTAATATGCCATTGGCCTTTTTCGCAACAAGGGCACACTGTTGGCTCATATTCATCTTCCCGTCCACCATAACCCCCAGGTCCTTTTCTACAGCGCTGCTACTTAGGCGATCGGTCCCCAGCCTGTAGCAGTGCATGGGATTTTTCCTTCCTAAGTGCAGGACTTTGCACTTGTCTTTGTTGAATCTCATGAGGTTTCTTTCGGCCCAGTGTTCCAATTTGTCCAAGTCTCCCTGGATCCTGTCCCTGCCCTCCAGAGTATCTACCATTCCCCCCAGCTTGGTGTCATCCGCAAACTTACTAAGCACGCAGTCTATTCCATCATCAAAATCATTAATGAAGATGTTGAATAGAACCGGCCCCAGGACCGACCCCTGGGGCACTCCACTCGTTACCGGTTGCCAACCAGACATCAAGCCATTGATTCCTACCCGCTGAGCCTATTGATCTAACCAGTTTTCGATCCACCTTACGGTCCACTCGTCCAACCCATACTTCCTTAACTTGCCGACGAGAATGCTATGGGAAACCGTATCAAAAGCCTTGCTAAAGTCAAGGTATACCAGGTCAACGGCTCTTCCTGCATCCACAAATCCAGTCATCTCATCATAGAAGGAAATCAGGTTGGTCAGGCACGATTTGCCCTTGGTGAATCCATGTTGACTGTTCCTGATCACTCTATTTTCCTCCAAGTGTTTCAGGATGGATTCCTTGAGGACCTGCTCCATGATTTTCCCAGGGATTGAGGTGAGGCTGACCGGTCTGTAGTTCCCCGGATCCTCCTTTTTCCCTTTCTTAAAGATAGGTACTATATTTTCCTTTTTTCCAATCCTCCGGGACCACCCCCGTTCGCCACGAGTTCTCAAAGATAATGGCCAGCGGCTCTGCAATCACTTCCCCCAACTCCCTCAGCACCCTCGGATGCAGTTCATGCGGCCCCATGGACTTGTGCACATCCAATTTCATTGTGTTCCCTAACCTGACTTTCCATCACCGAGGGCCGTTCTCCTTCTCTCCAGTCCATGTTACCCCGTGTAGTAGCCTGGGAGCTGGCCCGCCCTGTGAAGACTGAAGTAAAAAAAGCATTGAGTTCTTCAGCCTTTTCCGCATCATCCTCCACGAGGATGCTTGCCCCATTCAGTAAGGGACCTACACCACCTCTGATCCTTTTCTTGTTGCTGATATACTTATAGAACCCCTTTCTGTTATCCTTCACATCTCTTGCTAGCTGCAACTCCAATTGTCCTTTGGCCTTTCTGATTTGATCCCTGCAGTCCCGAGCAATATCTTTATACGCCTCCCTTGTCATCTGTCCAAGCTTCCACTTCTTGTAAGCTTCCCTTTTATGTTTCAGCTCCCCGCAGAGTTCCCTGCTAAGCCACGCTGGTCGCCGTCCACATTTGCTGTTCTTTCTGCACATCGGAATGTTATCTTCCTGTGCCTTTAACAGGGTTTCTTTAAAATACAGCCAGCTGTCTTGGACACCTTTCCCCTTCAGATCAGCCTCCCGTGGGACCCTGCCCATCAGCTCCCTAAGGGAGCCAAAATCTGCTTTTCTGAAGTCCAGGGTGTGTGTTCTGCTTCTTTCCTTCCTTCCATTGATCAGGATCCTGAACTCTACCATCTCATGGTCGCTGCTGCCCAGGTTGCCATTTACTTCTACTTCCCCGATCAATTCTTCTCTGTTTGTGAGCAATAGGTCTAGAGGTGCAAGGCCCCTCGTTGGTTCCTCCAGTATTTGTACTAGGAAGTTGTCCTCAATATTCTCCAAAAACTTCCTGGATTGCCTGTGCACTGCTGTATTATCTTCCCAGCAGACATCATGATAATTGAAGTCCCCCATAAGAACCAGGGCCTGCGACGATCTGGAAACTTCTGTTAGTTGTCCATAGAACGCCTCATCCACCTCCTCTTTCTGGTCTGGCGGTCTGTAGCAGACACCCACCACAACATCACCCTTGTTGCATTCTCCCCTAAACTTAACCCACAGACTTTCAACCATCTTGTTTCCACTTTCATAGTGGAGCTCCGAGCAGTCATAGAGCTCTTTTACATATAGCGCTACTCCTCCCCCCCTTCTTCCCTGCCTGTCCTTCCTGAACAGTTTATATCCATCCATGGCAGTGCTCCAGTCATGCAAGTTATCCCACCACGTTTCTGTTATTCCAATTATATCATAGTTCCTAGTCTGTGCCAGTACTACCAATTCTTCCTGCTTGTTTCCCAGGCTCCTCGCATTTGTGTACAGGCACCTAAGATACTGGGACCATTGCCCTACTTTGCCCTGTCGAGTCTCCCTCCTGTCGCATCTTCCTCCTTGCAATTTCTCCCGGTGTCCTCCTTACCCACTCGCCTGAGGTATTATGACTTCATTAGGAAATAAAAAACAATTATTTGATTTGGGG
>ML685756.1:11337385-11359941 GCA_007922175.1 Pelusios castaneus | reverse complement strand
CAGTTCCAACTACCCTCTCTTTTATTCCTGCTGTTACAGCCCCAGCACCCCCCAAGTTCCATCCCTTCCCCCAGGTTTCCCTCAGTTTCACTTACCTGTGGGCCTTGGTCACCTTCCCCCTTCAAACCTAGTTTAAAGCTCTCCTCACCAGGTTAGCCAGTCTGCTTCCAAATACGCTCTTCCCCTTCTTGGATAGGTGGAGTCCATCTCTGCCTAGCAGTCCTTCTTCCTGAACCAGCACCCCATGGTCGAGGAAGCCAAAGCCCTCCTGGTAACACCGTCTCCGCAGCCAGGCATTCACCTCCAGGATGCATCTGTCCCTGCTCGGGCCCCTACCCTTGACCGGAAGGATGGAGGAGAACACCATGTGTGCACCAAACTCCTTCACCTGTGCTCCCAGAGCCCTGTAGTCACCTTTGATCTGCAGAGGGTCACCTCTCGCAGTATCTCCCGTCTGTAGTGCTGCAAAGAGGTTCTTTACCACAACGGAGGGTGGGATGGGAGCAGGGGTGGAGCACTGTCTGCTGCCAGAAGTAACCAGCTGCCAGTGTCCACCCTCTGCTTGAGCCATCTCAGCCTTCTCTGAGGGTGTGGCAGCAGTCCTTTGCCCCTGGATAGTTTCTTCATCCTGGCATGGGGTGGTCCCCAAGCAAACACCCTCAGACACCAGACATCATATTGGAAACTCCTGTTCTACAGAGATTGGGACCCACCCCCAAACACTGTAGACACACGTTCATCCATTTAATACTGAAATGGATTAGCCCAGCCTTTCTGATCCACACCCCTTAACATCCACATCGCTTTAAGTAAAACGAACACTAGTTTATTGATCTGAATATGATTTTAAGTGAGTTTATAGCAAACCATGAGTTTCCATGAGTAAATAAAAGATATAACTCACATGCTAACCTAGCCACACTTCTACAATTATACTCATCTCACCACTCAAGTCTGGCTGTGATGGTTTGCAGCCGTCTCTGCCTACGTTAGGCGGGGGCACAGTCCTTCTTGTAGATGTTTCAAGATTGAGTGTCTCTGGCCAAAAGCCTAGAGCATCTCCAAACATTTCTTTGTTTTCAATCTTCTCTCAACCCCACCTCCCTCCCCTACTCCACCCTACCCCCACCCCAGGTGGAGGTGATCCCTTTGTCCTGTATGAGCCTGGGACCTCAATTTACATTGCCTTTGTTACCTCCTCCAGGTACCTTCTTGCTACTTTGGCTTTACATGCTACTGGCAGATGGTTCTATTTGTCTTCCTCCCCCCCTGAGCTATGTATAACATGCTTCAAATCTGTGCACATCAACGATGCTGTAGGAAACATAATACCATAACCATACAGCAGTGTGTTCAAAAGGGAACCTTGCATGTCATAACTGGTATCATACCACACAATTATACTGCAAAAGTGAACAGAAAATCTACATAGATCATAACCTAGGGATGCACAGATGTGCATCCTGTGACAGGGAGGCTGAGTGGGGAGGGAGGAAGGAGCAATTTAAAATGCCCCACAGCAAAACAGATGGCAACAGATGCTGACGCACCCCTGGAAGCTTTGCTGTAGCTGGGGCATTTTAAATCTCCTGCCATTGTCATTGGCTTTTTCAAGAACATTTTCATCAGGCGTTCCATGTAAAGTAATTAATACCTTTAGGTGTTTCTCCGCTCCACCAGAGGTTGAGAAACACTGTTCTAAAAGATATGATGGACTTGCCAAATATACTTATTAGCCAACATCCCAACCCAATGAGCTACCTTCCTAATTTATCACTTACAAACCAGAATTCAATAAATAGCAAAATTAGAATTACTGGGTACTATTCATAACTGAATAACATTGTTGTACTTCTGTTAGTTACTATGTAGCTGAGGAAAAGCCAAAAGCTTGTCTTTTTTTAAATATTAATAGTCTTTAATATTAATAAAAGCCAAGTGAGAGGGCTTTAATAAAGCAGGCATAGTTTAGTACAATTCAGCAGGAAATTCATATACACTTTTATACTCCTCCTCATTAATGCTTTCTGTCCTTTCATTCTGGAATAGGGTACTCTGCTCATGGGTATCATTTCTCAAAAAAATCCTTACCGAGTCCAGAGATTGGGACTGAAAAGGTTGTATATCTTTAGTTGATAATCTGTTGACTTGTCATCAACTTGTTTCCATTTATCCAAACTGCAAACATAAGGTACCACTTATTCAATTACTTAAAGTCCAAATACTAAAAATTTGCTTGGCTTCTTTTCCTCCTCCCAGGAGGAGTATATCAGATAGGAAAGTGCATATTAAGTCTCTGTATGTAAAAATATCACTTACAGGCATATTAGTACAAAGACTGTTTCTTTGCCAAAGGACTTGTCTTGCTGCTTATAGCTGCATGTTAGATGTGCCGCTAACAGAACACCAAAGAATTCGATCTCATTCTGGTTGCCCTCTTTAAAGTCATTCTGGAGAGGCATTAATAAATAATAAACCGCCCCAGGTACAGTAAATTTCAAATGTACCACTCCATAATGTTATGCCCTGGATATGTCTTGTGCATTATTATTTTCTGAGTTTAGTCCATTTCAATTTTTTGTGGGAAAAAAAAAAAAAAATCTTAATCTCGTGGAAGAGAAAACCCAGTCTATAATAATAAGACTTTTCATCCTCAAAGGCAGAATTACCAAAATTAACTAATTAATCTTTCAGGCATCTCAGTTTGAAGGGAAACAGAAGTGGTAACATTTTCAAAAGCAACTAAGTGATTTAAAAGTCTACAGTATTTTTTCTAAGGGATTTGGGGACAAGTATTTAGGCACCTAAAAATGCAGATAGATGACTACTAGGATGTTCAAAAGCACCTAAATAGGTTAGGGGTCTAACTCCCATAGGTGCCTAAGCTGCTTAAGTACTTTAGAACATCATGCTAGGTGCCATCTGCCTCTTTAGGCACCTAAATGCCATTGAAAATCTGTCCCTTGATTACTTATCATCCTGTCTCAATGCCTTTTAATGAGATTTAAGCTGCTAAATCCCAAAATTTCTTTTGAAAATAAGACTGTTCTCTAATTTCCTTAGGGGCTTTGGAAAAATTCCATCTAGACTTAAGTGGAAGGTTTGAGTGTCAATCTCCTGTACTATAGTAGAAAAAGTCACATCTTCAGGATGAGGTTTTCTGCAGTCTATTTTGTGGTGGTTGCTTAATTTGCCACACCCAGAGAAATCCTTACGGCAAGTAAAATCAACAAATTCTACCTATGAGTTGTGAAGTTCTGAGGTAGTGGTGTGTGTGTGTGTGTGTGTGTGTGTGTGGTGTGATGTGATGTGATGTGATGTACACCTTGTTGGCATTTATCTGGGTGTACATAATATTTCCATCAACTATACCTCCATACATAAAAGCTCAATTATTTAAATGAAAAGCAATCCCAAGCACTCATAATCAGAAAGAAAATATTTGATAGCTTAAGAAAATTTCCCTCTCCTAGTCTATTCTGTGCCAACCTCATATTTGCCCCATTGCCCCTAGTACTCTGTATATGGCACACAGTCTTCTAATCTGAATGTGGAAAGTTACGTCCTTAAAATCATATTTAGATACTTGAAGTGGCTTGATTTCCCTCCCTTCTTCCCCTCCCCACCCCCGCCCTGCCCCCCGAGATCCTGAGCCATTAACATCACCTAGGTTTGAATATGCTGACAAATGTATTTAGTCCTTATTTCTGTCTTTCCTTATGGCGGTGTCCCAACTAATGTCATTGCTGTACTCTGAGCACCTAATGTACCCTGACTTCTCATGGGAGTATGACTACACTAAAACTGAAGGGTAGAGCTTGAGCTGAACTAGTTCAAGTAGCAGGCTAAAAATGTCAGGATGGGCAGCAGCTCACCTGAGCTTCGACTCTGAGTAAGGCAAGCTTGGATTCCGGTGGCTAACCTGTGGCACAATGGCAATACTGCGATTTTTAGTGTACTCATTCAAGCTGAGCTAGCACAAATTTGTTTAGCCGCACTGGGAATCTCACCTCCAGCTGCACTATAGACATACTCTCTCTGCCCTGACCTTCAGGTGATTCTCATGCATGGGAACTGACTTTACTCTTGGCTTTGATCCATCCTTTTGGGACAGGATTCTGAGCTCTATGACTTCCTCTGCAATCTGGAGATGGTCAAGAATTTTCCAGCAAAACATTATTTTCTTTAGAAAAATGTCCCTTTTTCAGAACTGAAACCATTTGTGGGAAAAGGTCAATGGTTGACAAATCTACCAGTTTAAAACATCTTTGGAAATAAAGCATGCCCCTTTTTGACATTTTCAAAATGAAGACAAGGTTTTTGTCTTGCAGAATTAAATTACTTTTTTTGTTTTGAATCTTTAGTTAATTTATGTTAACAAGGCTAAAAGATTAAAATTTAAACAAAAGATATTTAGAAATTACTGTAGCAAAATTTTTCTATTGATCTTATCCAGTTTTTCTGGATTATCATTCATGAAAATTCACAAATTGGATTTTTCATCCAGATTTGAGACTAAACTTTGAAAAACCATTTTCTGGCCCAGTTTAACTGAAATCCTAAGAAATACTTTGACCCAGAGGCTAGAGGATAATTCCATTTCTCCACTGGTCATCTTTGTGTAAATTTACCCCCAAAAAACAATCTAGATCCCAAATGTCATAAAGAAAACAATTTCATTAATAATTAAAAAAAAATCAGAAAGGTGATTACCAAATCTAAAGAAATCCCTTTTAATAACTACAAAAAGAGAAATTATATAGGCACAATTCAAATTTATAGATACATTCTTCCCAGTTGAAAACAGATAGGTATTTTTTCCCGCATTTTGATCAGCATGTACTTTAACTTTAGAACCGGTTTGATCCCTGTGTAGATCAGACAAACCTTATCCATTCTCTGAAATATTTTTGCCCACCCCTTCTTTCTCCTTCCTTGTTCTTATACCAGCAAGTTTTAAAAGTAAAGGCTGTGATCTCCCTTGTTGTGTAAGAAGTGAATCAATTCTTCCTTAGCATTCAACATCCTCACAATAGTATTTGTGCAATAGATAGTCAGATGCTGCAATGATCATTTATATCATCTTCTTTGTCTTGTCCTAATGTTGGGGTTGGCAGATCTTGTTCTTCTTGCCCAAGCATTTTTGTCAAGTATGTCTTTTCCAAGCTGACACTGACCTTCATGTCCTCCTTAGCATGTTAAGCCACTTATTTGAAGATCTTCCTCTTGGTTTTTGTCTTGTGGCTACTAGTTCTTCTACTCCCTAGTCAACATATCCCACATGTTATGACCATATATGACCCAGCCATCTCAGTCTATATGCCCTTAGTTCTTCTGTGATCAGGGCTACCTGCATCATACAATTTCTATGAGTAGCCTATCAGTCCTCATCTACCTGAGCATTTTTATTTAGCAATGTGAAGCAGTTGTTTTCTCTTCCTCATTGGCTCAGCATTCCAACCTGTACATCACAGTTGCCTTAATCATGATCTTATATATTTTTTGCTCTTTTAGTTTACTTGGCATCGTCTTATCACATAGAATTACTGTCAACTCCTTCCATTTACACCAGTCACTCTTCATGCAACCTCTAACATCTGCATCCATATTCCCAAAGGCTCAATGCTGAACCAAGGTATTTAAACTGTTGTACAGACTTTAACTTTGTACTGTCTAGTTTTACTGGCCGCTTGATGCCCCCCTCTTGAACCATCGCATGATGGATTATATGACTGTGATGGAATGCACCCTTATATATATATATATATAAAAAAAAAGCCTTGTAAGGTATCATTTGAAAACTAATAACTTGCTGCTCAATATCATGGTAAAATGCATGTATATTATATTATATTATATTATATTATATTATATTATATTATATTATATTATATTATATTATATTATTTATTAAACAAAGGCTGAAATCATGACTTGAAATATGTTTTACTCAAAAAGTGGTAAACCTGTTTCTTAAAGGAAAAGGTCAAGCTGGTGCCCCAGCCAATGTTGTCAAAACTAATGGAGCATCACCTATGAAGTCCCCATTCTTTGGGAAAGGGGACAGGACTAAACAGATCTGATCTTAGCAAAGAAAAGTATGAAATCTTTCCCCCCTCCTCTGCCCACCCTTGCCCCAATGAAACTTAATGTCCCTTTACTCTAAGCTTGTACAAACTTTATCTAGAGGTCACTCTAAGGGAAATGCACTTCAAAAAGTGCCTGAACTATAAAAGCAAGGGACAGAAACACCCAAGTTCTTTCTGTGTCCATCTCTCTTTTTCATCTAAAAAGATAAAAGAAACAGACTATGGACTTTGGATGCACATCTGACATGAAACTTGGTCACCAATGATCCTATGAATCTGTGATAAGAATTCCTTAAACCAAGTCTAATTTAAGTATAGAAAGCATTTATCTTTTTTCTTGTAACCATTTCTGACTTTAATTCCTTGTTCTTTGTATTCACTTAAAACCTGTTTCTTTGTAGTTAAATCCTTTAATCAAAATTAATACAATGCATGAACTGTGTGGGAACTGCATTTATGGTGGCAAGTTGTTGGTATATTGTTCATTTACAGGGACAATAGACCTTTGGTACCTGAACTGTCCAGGAAAGGGCTAGACAGTGTGTAACCCATATGCCTCTCTTTGAGAGACCTACTGAGGGTGGGTTACTGTTGCTGGGCAGATTAGCTACCCACAACCAGAAATTTCTGGAAGCAGGGTGTGGTAGCATTTTTGAGCATGCTCCACAGTGTACCCTGCTGGTGTGATGGGATGTTGTCAGTCAGATGACATAGGAGCAGCAGTCTGTGCAGGCAGCAGGCAGGAGCTGCCTTGAAAGGAGACCATGTGCTCAGTTTTCTGGAGAGAAGCTGAGCCAGGAGTGAACAAGATGTTTTCTCCCTGTAATGGAGTCATTTGCAACAGACCTTGCAGACATGCATATGGGACTGAGGGCTGGTTGCAAAGGAGAAGGAAAAGCCTGCATGGAATGCTACAGAGGTTTCCAGCAAAGAAAGAACAGGACAGCTATTTCTTGCCACTCAAGCTTCTACACTGGAACAGAGACTGTAGCTGAGAGTTGGGTGAACTCCATCGGGACTTTGGGACTCTTTGGTATCTTTCATGCAGGGGGTTTTCTGTAGGGATTGTTCTTGGTTAATTGTATTTTGTTTTCTTAGGATAAGGTTCATTTAGTTAGTAGTTTAAAAAGTTCATTGTTATGTTTTGTTTTATTTTAGTATTTTAATGTGGGGTGGTAACTGAGCAATCTTTGCTGAGAGTCCCATACAGACTGAATCCTGGGTCTCCAGCTGCTTTCTCCATAGGGATTGGGATTGATTTCTGTGAGGCACTGGAGAAGGGCAATTAAATGAATTTTAGCCCACCCGAAGGTTACAAGTGCAGTTCAGAAAACCTATTTGGTGACTTGGGAGGCGCAAATCCAAGATTAGGAGTGTGTTGTGGTCACCCTGTGTGTGATAACCAAAGCTGGTGGAAACCAATGTCTTACTGATGTGTGCTGGTCACACACGAGTGTGACTTGCATGTTGGAAAGCTATTTGTGAATGGCCCAGGTGGGAGTAAAAGCAACAAGGCTTTGTAAGACACCACAGGGTGCAGGGTGAAGACAGCCCCTCACTGCTCTAGACTACATCCCAAAATGTCATAATGATACACCATCTAGAGAGAAGAGGCATCTGAGAATAGTGCGGCTTTCAATATAAATCCCATTACAGTTTCCTTCAGTGTTGCATGGCATCCCGTTTCCATGAGTAGCTCTAGTGTCATCACTCTCCTGTTCCTTCCCAAGTTTCTTTAAACTCCTTGAAATGAGAGTTAATCATGCATATGTAACCCATATGCCTGAAAAGGCTATCTCTGAGAGACCTGCTGAGGGTGGGTTACTGTTGTTGGGCAGATTAGCGACCCACAACTGGAAACTTCCAGAAGCAGGGAGTGGTAGCAATTTGAGCATGCTCCACAGTGTACCCTGCTGGTGTGATGGGATGTTGTCAGTCAGATGACTGGAGAGCAGCAGCCTGAGCAGACAGCAGGCAGGAGCTGCCTTGTGGGGAGACCATGTGCTCAGTGTTCTGGAGTGCAGCTGAGCCAGGAGTGAACAAGATGTTTTCTCCATGTAAAGGAGTCATTTGCAACAGACCTTGCAGACATGCATATGGGACTGAGGGCTGGTGGCAGAGGAGAAGAGAAAGCCTGCATGTAATGCTACAGAGGATCCCAGCAAAGAAAGAAGAGGACAGCTATTTCTTGCCACTCAAGCTTCCACACTGGAACAGAGACTGTAGCTGAGAGTTGGGTGAACTCCACACAGACTTTGGGACTCTTGGGTATCTTTCATGCAAGGGATTGTTCTTGGTTAATTGTAGTTTCTTTTCTTAGGATAAGGTTTATTTAGTTAGTAGTTAATAAAGTTCATTGTTATGTTTGTTTTTAGTAGTATTTTAATGTGTGAGTGTAGCTCTGAGCAAGCTTCGCCGTGAGTCCTGTACAGACTGGATCCTGGGTCTCCAGCTGCTTTCCCCACAGGGATTGGGATTGATTTCTGTGGGGCACTGGAGAAGGGCAACTGAATGAATTTAGCCCACCCGAAGGCTACACATATTTTTGTTTAGCTTAAACTTGGTCAGGCTAAAGTTTGTTTGCATAATGGTAGTCTTCGTCCACAGAAAGGTCTCTGAGTTCTTTGCTTAATTGTGAAGCAAATGATCAGGATTTGTTTGTTTGTTTGTTTTTTCAGTTGTACGCTTACAGTTGCAGCAACAATGTTTTCTTAACTCCATATTCCCCATTAAAGTTCACAGATGATAACCCGTTGTGGGGAATGGAAACTGGTTCTTCCCACTTTGCTAAGTACTACTGTTTTTCTGTTGAGCTGCAGATTCTGCAAGAGAGGAGTGCACTGATTTACCTTGACATTATCTTCAAGACGAGGACTGTGAACTTGATTATTCTGGGTGGGGAAACATCTCTCTTCCCACACAAAAGCATTAAGGTCCACATTTTTTTTTAAAGCTATTCAGTCATTGCTGCACTCAGCATTGCAATGCTTACTTGATTTAGAAAACTAAATATCATGTTTTCACAAGGGATTTAGACACTTGAGTCTAAATGCCATGGGCTGAAGCTACTATAACCACATAAATGTTAATTCTGTGGCTCCCTCTGAATTTCTATATGGAGGCTTAGTTTTGGGTCATTTTTAAATATATCTCAGGTTTATTGTTTGTTTGGGTTTTTTGTAATGTTTTATGGAAAAAAAGTTTCAGCTTAACAAGTGACAAGAGAATGCTTTCTCCATTTGTGTTCTTACGAACTGAGAGAAAAGAAAAACAATCTGTTTTATATGCCAAACTTTCTTACATTTAAAAAAATCTTTGAGTCACAGCGATGACTGAAAAGATATTATTACAGTATCCCCTACAATTTGTCATACTATAAATTTCACAGAAGAAAAACTAATTAAATATGGATTCTTCTTGCAAGAAATGACTATATTGTAATCTTTTAACCCAATGTATTTACATATATACAGTACTACTAGAATGTTGTCCTCTTTGGCACAACAGAGCAGTAACTATTAAGCATACAACACAACAGAATCAAAAGGGGAAGGTTTGACCAAGAACTTGAGGACACGCTTCTGTTTTTATACTAATGTACTTAATGTTTAGGAAAAGCCAACAGGGCAGCTCTTTTAATGTCTCATTGGAAGGACACAACATATAGGAAATTTAGTGGAATTATATCCATTTCAGAAAGATGACGCAATTCTGCTGGGTTGTTACTTTGCTGCTCCTGTAAACAATAATGCCCATTTATCTGAACTTTGATCTGGTTTTGCACAAATCATGAAATTCTTTTGTGCTAAAATATATGCATCTGTCCACTGAGAGTAATAGATATGACACCAATTTGAGAAGCTCAAAGTCACTCCAGTTAGTCATAATTAGTGAATAATGATTTTCCCTTTTTTCCTTATTTATAAATCCTAGTTATTTCCTTTGCTAATGATGTGTCTATTCTCTCTACTATCCACTAGATATGGTTAGTAAACATGCCAGGGATTTGTACAATAAATTTTTCTAATCTCATATAAAGAAATCAGCCAGGTAAATTATTACAGAATGTGTCCAGCTCTTCCAATTACAGCCAGCTCTTAACTTTTTTTTCATACTGTAATCCTCCCATGTGTGCCAGAATCTTACTCACTGGATCACATTGTGCTTCTGAGTACCATGCTTCTCCGTCCTCTGAGTTTTACCCTTTGACATTTCTCCTCTATTCCTCTTCCACCACAAGCCATAAACAAAAATATGACTTTCATGTTCTTATATAACTGAAGTTGCTACATACTTTAAAAGGGTACATATGTCCAAACAACTACACTCAAGATGTATATATGTCTCGGTAAATATTTACCTTTAATAGTACTGTCAAGATGTGACCATAATTACCTTAAAGTAGCCCCATTTACTGTGTATTTAAGACTTGTCCTCTCTTCCCATCATTCCCCTGCCCCATCATTCATTGATACCACTTTTTATGTCATTGTCCAAATTTTAGGCCCCAGTCCTCTTCTGGATCCACTTGCATGGATGGTGGTAGCCACGCAGCATTGTCTGAAGTTGATTGCATTCTGCATGAGTTCAGGACTCTGTGCAAATGGATTAAGATACAGAATCAGGGCCTTAGATGGTGAGCTTTGAGACAGGAGCCATGTCTTTCTTTGTGCCTGGATGGCACCAAACACACTTCTTTAGGTTGCTCTGTGAATAAATAATGAATACTTTGTTTCATTAGAGAGGTAAAATCTCAAAAACATTCTATATTTCTAAGGCTTTTATTCTTGTAGGGAAATATTCAGGTGAATAGGGATACAGTACATGATTCACCCCAGTTCATTGCTCTCTTTATGGAAAGCTAACGCATATCCTTCCTTTAAAACAAGAGTAGAGGGGGAGCGTTTTATAGGATAAAGTTACAAGACATAGAATGTGTGCCTGTTTTCCTTTTGACTGAATCAAAACCAAGAGAAGCAACTTAGGTATGTCTACACCCCAGTCCTGAGGTGTAGCACAGATAGGTATGTCTGAGCTAGACAGCTACTGGAGAAGTGAAGCCATGGCAACACAGACTAGCTACCACAGCAATTACCCAGGCTTCCAAACAGGCTTGTACAGCCTATGATGAAAGTTGTGCTACTGCAACTTAGCTGCTCCAGTACCCAAGATAGCTAGATTAAAGTTATGTTTACACTGAGTGCAGTCGCGCTCCATTACTGCAGTGCAGACGTACCCTCAAGTGAAGAACAAACCGAAGGCCAGCATGCTGAATGGTAGAAGCTGTTTTATTTGTGGAACTACATTAAACTTTATTTATGGATTCCCAGATGCACTGGGAAAAATTTGGCTCACTTTTCATTGTGTTGAATAATCTTGGCAATGTGCTATTTATGGACAAAGGCTTTGAAAGCTTTTTTTATATATTTAAGACTATGAGTAATTTATTGAAAGAAATCATCCAGAGGATTTTAGGACAAAGTTAAAATGCCTGTAGTCCCAAAGTGATTGAGTAGAAAAGACTTGCTGATAAACTTCCAGGAATAAGAGATTATAAAATGTCCAGCAGCTGTTATCTCTTGGATGTGCATAAAAACTTGAATGTTTTCTAAAGAATATGGAAATGTATTAGATTAGATTCACAAGAGAGCTTTACTTTTATTCTAGTGCTGTCTGTCTCCTCTTTCTCTGGCATACATAGGCCTATACAACTTCTAAATTAAGTTTTCTGAAGTTATTTCTGACTGGTGATGTCACACCTCTGCCTTTTTTAATAAAATGCACTACTGTATCTGGTGTTTCCTAAGACCGCTTATGATTTCCTGTTGTGTTTGGGCTTATCACCAAACAAGATGGATACACTGCAGCTCAAAGATGATGCGGTGTTTTTGTTATTTTTGGCTGTGTAATAGTACTGTCCATGATGCATTGTGTAGGCTTGTCCTTTAAAAAGATTATTAACTTCTAACTAATTTTGCAAACCCCCTAAATGTACTGAGAGATACTGATATATGGCAAAAGAATTTCACACAGCATGTTCATTCCTACTAGTTACAAATACTACATGTCCATTGTTTAACACGTTTGAAATTGATTATTCCATGTAAGAGAACAAATGTATTATTCATTCACTGAGCACCCAAAAGTTATCATTGGATGGGGGCCATCGAATACTCTAAAGCACTTAATGTCTATAGGAATATTTTTTCCAATGTGATAACCTTCAAAACATTTCTTCTCAGAATGAGTGCCTATCATTAATTTTAATTTAGTCAATATTTTTACTGCAGTAACACCTAGAAGCCAATCAGATCAGAGAGCTGAATTTGGCCTCATCTGTGATTTAACTAGCTGCATCCCAAATGACTAATATGTGAGGCCAGGTGATTGGATCAGATTACCTACAGGTTTACATAAAAGACCAGCAGAGACCTGCAGGTGATCCCAGGTCAAGGGAAAGGTGCCAGGCAGAAGGACTTCATTTATCTGTTTTATTTATGATGGACTGATTTATTTAGTTATGTGGATAGGTAGGTTGGTTGTTTTTATTGAGAAACAAACCAATCCCTGAAGAATATATACAGTCTCTGTCCCAAAGAGCTTATTTAAATGGACAGGACATTAAAGTAAACGCAATTCTGTATCATATCACTGAGGTCCTATTTGTTCTCTTCTGCATTTCCAGGGCTAAAACTTGTCATCTTACTATCTGAAGTCCTGTAAATTCTAAATTGTAAAGTATTCGGATAAATTTGTAGCCCTAAATCAAAAGTTTCTTTATGTTTTACATATTTCAACCTTGAACATTCATCTTGTGTTCAGAACTCTTCTGTGCTATTAGCTTCATTCTCAGATATTGGCTGAAAAGTCCCTAGCATCTGAAGTGTTTTGAGAGGATGGCTGGAATGGGTTTTTCCTCCAAACACATATGGTGGCATCCGCTCTAATTCTTCATCATTTTCAAATGTGCTTTCAGTGAGAGGAAGGATGGTCTTGTGCTTAAAGGAGTGAGAGTCATGTGATCTGTGTTAAAACCCCAAATCCACACCAGACTTCCTGTGTGACTTTGTGCAAGTCACTTCGTTTCCTTGTGCCTCAGTTCCTCACTTGTAAAATAGGGATGATACATCTTCCTTCCCTCCCACCTCCTTTGTTTTAACTATGTAAACTAGGGTGGAGACTCTCTCTTACAATGTGTTTAGATACCACCTAGGAAATGGGGTCCTGGTCTCAATTGAGGCCTGTAGGTGATACTGCAATAAAAATAATGAGCCATAATCTGCACTCTTCAAAGTCAATGCAGAGATGTACCTGAGGCATGACGATGATTTTGATTTGATGAAACTTTTGAGCAAGGTAGCAGGATCTTTATCCATGAGGCACCTAAACTAGTCTGCACAAAGCCCTAGGAATAAGGAACACCTTGCACTAGCAGAAAGACAGATTAAATAGGCCTTTGAAATTATAAAAGTCTTTTGATTATACAACCTCTTCTTTCTTCTGTGCAAAAGTTGTATGAGAAATACAGAATTAGTTCTGGTAACATGATCAGATGCAGAACACCAGGAGAGTGATCACCAAAAGCTGAGGTTGGAATGCACTCTCTCCACATAGCGTTTGTTAGTACAGGGGTCTAATTTATCGAAATGATGCTAACTTGGCAAAAGACTCCAGCAATATCTATTTCCATGCAGTTTTAGAAGACGCTAACTCTAATTCAGAAACCAAGATGTGCAGGCCATACAGGATAGCTCTATACACTAGCTGCTGGCCTTGATTATGTTGCCCATCTCTCACCTCTGAGCATAATGCACTGTTCTTTTTAAGGTGTTGAGCCTAAATGGCTACATGGGCTCTTTGGTCCAGGGGTCTGCTCCCTCCCCCCACCAATCCTACCAATGGGCTTCAAAAGAGGGATGTTGGAAGCCAGGAGCAAGATCAGGAGTGCACAAGAGTGATCTATGGTAAAGAGAAGTATTGCTTCAATAGTAATAGAAGTTTTGATCTTCTGCGATACATTCAGAGTGCTTTCCCCACTGTGACATCTGCTTCCCTTTGGCTCTCTACTTCTAGTATGTCCGTTGTTGTTTACATCAACGGATGCAAAACCTACAGACATATCTCTACTGCTATGAAGATCAATACACCTTTCAAGGTTCATGGGTCCTAGGCATGCCCATCACAACATACGATATATTTATACCTCATCCAAAGCATCAAATGACCCAATAACTACTTCCATATAGGTAACACCAGGCAATCACTCTGCTCTCGAATGAACTCGCACGGAAAAATAAGACAAAAACATACTATCACTCATGGGAGAATGCATTTCATAAAGTGATCACGCCATATCTGCTCTTTCAATACTCATCCTCAAAGGATATGGGCACAGCAGCACCTTCAAAAGTAAACCTGGGAACTTAAATTCTTATTACCTAAAACTGTGTGCTCAACAAGGCCATTCCTTTCATGGCTCATTACAATTTTTGTAGCACTCATTTGCCTGTTAAGTATTAATGGCCCTCTTCAAACCCTTTAAGCATAACAATCTCACCCTTATTGCCCACTCCATTTCAAGTGGCCTCCTGCAACATGCATTATCCCATATACTTAACAATCTGTCCCAAATTGAATTTAACTCAGACATGCTGATTTCCTTCTCTAGATTTGAAGAAGAGTTCTGTGTAGCTCATTAGCTTGCATCTTCTCCCAGTGGAAGCTTTTCCAGTAAAAAATAGAGACAGAAGTTGGGGGAGGTGTAAGTTCTATCCTGTCATTCTATGTTCAGTAATAATGCTCCTACTTCAGGGAGAGGTATGACAGTTGAGTCCTGATGCTGCTCCCACTGGAGTCATGGCAGATCCTTCCGGATAGGGCAGTTAGTATAAAGTGCTAGCCTGATATCCTGTAACCTGATCTATGTGGGCAAACCACTTGGATCATGCAGATTCAGCTGCAGGATCAGCATGTAAATTTTCATATTCTAGAGTGTTTGTATTTTTTATTTTTAAATTACTGGAATTGTGTGGGGGGGGAGGGAGGATTAAATATAAGGGCACTTTTTTTAATCATTCAATTGATTGTGCCCAGGCAGATGTGGCATCCAGCTAGAGTTTCATCAAAGCCTATAGGTGAAATCCTGGTTCTACTGAAATCAATGAGGCCAGGATCTCAGAAAGGCAAATCTGCAATTTTATTCAAAATGCTCACCTACTAATAATTCTATAATCCAAGTGGCTGTCCTGTGTTTGGAACATACCTATGCTAACTGACCTCAGAGCTTGGAGAAAGGTGAAGCAAGCTCATCATAAAAGAATTTGTTTCCAAAGGACTGTAAGCTTATATGCTGCTGTACCAGCATCTGCTTTGAAAGAGCTATCATGTGTATGCACTCTCTCACGGAGACTCCAGTTTTGGGTTTCTTTACTTCAAATAAATGTTCTCTTCCTCTAGCATTGAGTACATGGTGAAGGTCAAGCATTAGCCTTTTTAAAAAAAAAACTGGACAATTTGAAGTCTATGAACTCTATATTGAACACTTGTCTTAGTTCAAGTTGTTTCTAACTCAAGCTTTTCACATACTGCTATTGATCTGCTCCTCTAAAAGTAATAAATTCTGTAGTGTGGTAATTCCATAAGTACAGCAGAGTTTTGGGGGGCTTTGAATCTTCATCTGATCAAATGGTTTCAAATCTCTGATAAATTGTTCCCCAAGCTCTCAATGTCAGCTCTATATGTATTAAATCCTCCCCCCCACACACACACACACTCCAAACACCCAGACATTAAATCAGATGCTGCAGGTTTGTATATAAACTTGTTTATATGCATACAGCAGGTGAAAGGACAAGGCACACAAGCGAATGAGAATTAAAAAATAATTTCCCATTTATTATTATGAGAAACAGCCTGGCCACTTAATAAATGTAATAATTATTTCTTCTATTTAACTTACAGTCAAACCGTGGTTAAGTTAATTTAAGGCAAAGGGGAAACATTTTTACAATAAATATGTTCAATACTTTCTTGTAAGGATCTTTCCCAAATCGGATTTGTAAATTTATATTCCTAGAGAAGAGACTAGTAAAAACATATCAGGCCCTCTAGAATTTTGTTTACAATCATTTAGAATTCTTTTTTCACTTCGATTGGTTCTAAATTAATCTCCTGTAGGTACACAATAAGTCAGTGCAGTTAAAATGCAGGACTCTAAAATTCAGGAATAGGTTTGTCTCAGCTGTTGCTGATTGGCTGTGTGGCATTAGGAAATCTAAACTTTTTCAATGGGGGCAGCTGCATTTAGCACCTCTGGAAATTGGGCCACTTCTTAAGTTGTCTAAATATGGATGGAAGTGCTTGGCTTGAGATATCTAATTTTGAATATGTAACTCCTCTGTCTACTACTCTGCTGTATGTTCTTTCCTACCAATCATGTAAGTGTCCTTCTATGGGGGTTAACAAGGGATCTAGCTCTACAGAGTTTGAAAGTATTTGTGGGGAAAATGAGATCCTCCATTAGATTCTTGATTTTTTTTTTCTGCTAGGGCACATGTATTCTTTGTTAACAGCAAATGTTCACAAAGAACAAACCACATTAAGAGTAAACTGAAAAATACACCATTTTTCATTTACAGATATCCAGATTTGTTTGTTTTTCCTTTAGCTTACACCATCTTTTTATGTGAATTTCTTAATCTGAGGATGGGAACAGCTGGCTTTTTTTTTTAAAAAAAAAACTCCTGACATGCACACTCCAACGAGAGCTGGGCAAATGATTCAGCTCACTAGCAATTCTGAAAAATCAAAAAGTTTCATTGTGGATCGATCAAAAAAAGCCTTAAAATTTAACGCTCCAATCTTTTGTTTTGGTTTTGGGCATTTTAACAAAAGCAAAGATTAACTTGATTTGGAGGAGGAGGAGGAGGAAAAGGAGGTGGTCTCCTTTATAACTTTTAGCTTAGTGGTTAGGTCACTCACCTGGGATGTGGGAGACCCAGAAACATCTTTATACCAACTGACAGAGGACACAGAGGGGCAAGAGATTTACAGAGATCCCCTGGGGCAAGTATGTGCCACTCTTTAGTGAATTGCATATAAAGTCTCTGCAGAAAGCCAGTAGCACACTGGTCAGTAATCTTTGCAAAATGTATATATGGATGATATTTAAGAAGTATCTATATTAGAAAACCTGTTCATAAAACCTTAACGTTAAAGGCAAGTCACCAGACGGTGACATGCTTTGGACAAGTTCTGTTCAGGTATGGGGTTTATGTTTATCTTTCTGGTCATTTTGTGGTGTCTTTCACACTGTAAATCTATTTATGTACTAAGTCACCAGCTAATCAAGACTGTTAAATCAACAAATGATCACAAAATCTACAGGAAGGAAAATAAAGCTTGAGGGTGTCTGGTTTATGGATAAAGATCAAAGGACTGTTCTAATATATTTGAAGTTGTAAAGAGATGTACAGTATCCTTCACCTAGGGGACAAGATGGCAGTGTATTTTATCTCCATGACAAAAGGATCACAGCCAAGCATGGCTGAAAAGCACTGGAAGGACTTTGGCGTAAATTTTGCTTTCTAAGACATGAACATATCTAGTTAAATAAGCCTAAATTCTACAATGAATGTTATGAGTTTAATTTATATGTAACCATTTATTTTCAATGTTTCAACTTGCTAGCATTTGAATATTTGTGTTAACATATTTGCTTGTTTTCATCATATACATAGAATTGTAGGGCTGGAGGAGACCTTGTGGGATCACATTCCCCTGCACTTATGGTATTATCTAGACTATCCTGACAGGTGTTTGTCTAATCTGCTCTTAAAAATCTCCAGCCATAGAGATTCCACACCCTCCCTAGGCAATTTATTCTGGCGCTTATCTATTCTGACAGTTAGGATTTTTTTCCTAATGTCCAACCTAAACAGCCTTGCTGCAATTTAAGCCCATTGCTACTTGTCCTACCCTCAGAGATTAAGGACAATACATTTTTTCTCCCTCCTCTTTGTAATAATCTTGAAAACCGTTAACATGTTCCCCCATCAATCTTCTCTTCTCCAGACTAAACAAACCCAATTGTTTCAATCTTTCCTCAATAGGTCATGTTTTCTAGACCTTTAATCACTTTTGTTGCTTTTCTCTGGACTTTCTACAGTTTGTCCACATCTTTCCTGAAATGTGGCATCCAGATCTAGACACAATTCTCCAGTTGAGGCCTAATCAGTATGGAGCAGAGCAGAAGTATTCTTGTCTTATTTTACACCATTCCTGCTAAGGTATTTGAGAAAGTTTGCTTTTTTGCAACAGTGTTACACTGTTGACTCATATTTAGCTTGTGATCTGCTATGATCCTCAGATCCCTTTCTGTAGTAATCTTTCTTACTGAGTTATTTCGCATTTTGTATGTGTGCAACTGATTTTTCCTTCCTAAATGGAATATCTTTGCATTTATCCATATTGAATTTCATCTTATTTAATTGACCATTTTTCCAAATCATTTTGAATTTTAATCCTGTCCTCCAAAGGAATGGCAACTCCCCACCTTAGTATCATTGGCAAACTTTACAAGTGTACTCACTATGTAATTATCTAAAACATATCTAAGGGTGCATCTACACTTTAAATTAAATCAACTTAAGCTTGCTTAAGTCGACTTAATTTACTCCACGTCTACAGTACACTTTCCTTAAGTCAACTTAAGGAAAATTAAGTCTACTTTGTAAAACCCCATTTTAAGTCGACTTTTGGCTTTCTAAAGTCGACTTAAGCCAATGTAGACGTGGAGTAGCCCTAAGTCGACTCTAAGTCGACTTAGGACTCTCCAGGACTTCCCCATGCCCTCCCTGCCGTGGCGGGGGTGGCACAGGGAGAGCCTGGCGTGCCCCCCCACAGGGCAGGTCAGAGCCCTGCCCACCCTGCCCCTATGCCTTGCCAGGGTCCCTGTCCCCCTTTTCCCTATTGTACCCAGGTACAATGGAGCAAAGGCTGAGCCCCCTGGCACTTGGCAAGGGGTGCCCCCCTGCCACCGTGGACCAGTCCCAGGTCCACTTAGCCCCTACAAGTCGACCTAGGCGTCCAGTGTGGATGCTGTAGGTCGACTTTGTAGGGTCCCCCCAAAGTCAACTTAAAATTTAAGTGTAGACATGCTAAGTCGACTTAAATTAACAAGTGTAGACATAGCCTAAGTGCTGTGTGTTAAACAGAGCAGTAGTCTGAGGTGCAGCTGATAAGTTGAGGCATACTGCTTCTTTGGGAGCAGCAAATCTGTGAACACTGAGTGTCCTGTGGAACAAGGGCTGAAAGTGAATCTGTGGTTGGGGCCTGCAGGAGGGACAGCAAAAACTATGTAGGCTGATAGAGGAGAGTTTACATTGCCTGTGGTAGTTGAAGTCATGAAGATGATTCATGGCAGACACAGGCAAAGTTTCTTTCATCAAAGACAAATGGTAGTGAGATGCCTCACAACCCCCTGGATAGCCAAGGAAGCATCACACATCCTCTGCTTTAGAAAAGAGAATTGAACTTTGATCTCCAAGTGCTGGTGAGTGCACTAGACACTGAGCTTCTCTGGTGTGAGTTTCTCTCAATTTTTCCTATTTGAAATTGATGAATTTTGAATAAATGATTAAATAGAATGTGGATTATGGACTTGAAACTGGATTTAACCCAGAAACATTTCATATTATCCAACCACTTTGATTTTTTTTTTGTCAGAACTGTTCAGGGAACTTGACATGCCATTTCAATTGAACCAGAACCATTCTATTTTTGATGAATAAGCTATTCACCAAAACTTATCATCTAGCTCTACTCCCAACTCCTGTCTCTGGATTTTATAAATAGAATCTGCCTTTGAACTGCTGAAACCAAATCAGGATACAATACAACCGTTGTGGTTTCATTTCCCAGTTTCTTCAATGTCTTCAGTACTGTCCAGCTACCTAAAAATTATTCCTCAGCTGCAAACCCCAAATGCTTCATACATTTCTGTATGGAAAAAAAAAGTGTGCGGGGGTCTTAACTGATTGTTCTTTTTGGCTATTAAGCAATCATTTTCAGCTTCTCATTGTAGTCCTCTCTGAATTCCAAACCCCTATTAAGTTAACATAACCAAATAGTTATTATATCACAAATATAAAAACACACAGGGTGCGTCTACACTTATAAATTAAGTCGACTTAAGGAGGTTCAAGTCAACTTAAACTACTCCGTGTCCACACTGGGCTTTCCTTAAGTCGACTTAAGGAAAAGTTAAGTCGACCTAATAACACCTCGTTTTATGTCGACTTAACACTTAAATTGACCTTACTAGGTCAATTTAAACCAGTGTGGATGGGGATTAGCGCCTAAATCCACCTTAAGTCAATTTAAAGCATTAAGTCGACTTAATAAGGTCGAAAAGGGGCTATGTCTACACTACAAAAGTTAAGTCGACTTTTGTTAGGTCGACCTAATAAGGTCAACTTTATTAATAAAGTTGACTTAACTTTTGTAGTGTAGACATAGCCACAGGGGCCTCTTGAGTCACTGAATTCAGTTCAGTTATCATGAGCAACCTTGTCATGTAATTCCTTTCATAAATTTATAAAGCTCAGTTTTAAAACTAGTTTAGGTTGTTTACCCTTGCTACTGTGAGGCTGTTCCACAACCTCACTCCTCTGGTGTTTAGAAACCTTCTATTTCCAGCCCAGCTTTTTCATGGCCTCTTGATACCTATTTGTTCAGAAGGTTAATTTCATTAAACCAAAAGAAAACTGCTTTATATCACCAGGTAGGGATGATGAGAGAGAGACGCACCTTGCAACCAAGCTTTCAGAGTGTTCACTCTAATTTTGTAGTTTTAAGACTGATTAGTTGGTAGAGTCGATTTCTAGCTGCTTTCTGGAGTGGTCTTACTTTGTTCATTCTCCTTGCAAGCACATTGGCTTTCACCACAAAATGGAGGCTGCTGCCTTTTGGCTCTATAAACAAAATAAATCTTTATTTAAAATATTGCAGTGTTCTACAACAATATCCCAAAATTACTGCAGCAATACCACTTCAGTGTTCAATAGGTCATTGTGGCAGAGTACTGTAGTCTTTTTAATAAGGATAGAGATTACCCCAATCTTTGAAAGCAGAAGTCTTTATATATAATGTCTCCATACTGCTCAATATATTTGTATTGCAGTAGCATCACATGACCCCAGTCAGGGATTGGGACCATTGTACTAGGCACTGTATACACATGACAGTCCCCAAAGCTGCTAATTTAAAGCTACTATTACAGTTATAGTGTAGTTTAACCCCATAACTTCCCATACTTCCTGCTAGAATTCTGCTCTCACCGCTACAAATATAATATAACACTAATGGGGGCTAGATTTGCATCAGAGAAGGGACAACAGAACCTGGTTGAGTGTCTGAGTCAAAGCATGCTTAATGAAGATGCCATTTAATGGACTGTGTTTATACCTGACAGGAGGCAGAATTAACTCTGTCTCTCACTGGACATTCTGCATGCAGAGCTCAACTTTAAAAATTGGTTTAAATTGAAGAGCTCCATTCCCCTGTATTTTAAATCTAACAGCATGGGCACCTTAAGAATCAGGAAATCCAATTTAGATCTCCACTTGCTGTGTGGGTAAACTGGGACTGACAAAGCAAGAATCATAGGTCAGATCCCATATTGGTTTGGCAAATAACACCTGCTTTTTATCTGTGTGCACTTCAAGAACTGGTCTGCTTGAAGTCCATCAGCACTGCTTTTATCCAGTCTGCCTCTTACCCCTCACTTTGAACAAGTGCCTGAAAAGTTCCACATGAATGAATTCCTCAGTCTCTTTGCTCTAGAGATGAAAAAGGGAAAGACAAAGCCCACAAAAGGGCTAAAAAGTAATTGAAAAATAGAACTCCTGTGGCAGCTCCCTCCATAAAGCAAATTTAGCAGTGTGCACATTTGTAGTGATAGATGTTCGATGTTTGCTTAATATTATGTGGCTTAGTCTTCTCATCTGTATTTAGCAAGGGAGTGGAACACATTTTAATGCATTATTTATTATTATAAGAAAAGATGCTGATAATGTACAAAGAGCACTGACGGGAGAGACTGGGGCTTTCCAACAGGCAATGAGTTCGGGAGAAAGAAACTGCATGCAGAAGACCTGGATGGAAGGATGGTATTCAATAACCTGACCTTTTGCTTGGCCTTTACCAAGGCCAATAAATTACTCACTGGACTCATCTGCATATAAGGCCATGTCTATACTAAAATGTTAGGTCAACGCATCTGTGGTGCTCGATGTATAAAAAATACACACCCTTAAGCAATGCACTTAGGCCAACCTAACCACTGATGTAGGTAGCACCTAGGGACCACCTCTTGGGAAGGTGGGTTAACTACAGTGGTGGGAAAGTCCTACTGTCACCACAGTAAGGCTATGTCTACACTTGGAAATTTAAGTCGACTTTGGGGGG
>ML685756.1:11257208-11337285 GCA_007922175.1 Pelusios castaneus | reverse complement strand
GGGGCAAAGGGGGACAGGGACCCTGGCAGGGCATAGGGGCAGGGTAGGCAGGGCTCTGCCCTGTCCTGTGGGGGGGCATGCCAGGCTCCCCCTGTGCCCCCCCGGCAGGGAGGGCATTGGTGTAGTCCTGGGGTAGCCCTAAGTCGACTTAGGGCTACCCCACGTCTACACTGGCTTAATTCGACTTTAAAAAGTCGAATTAAAGCTACATTTGAATTAATTTGAGGTTTAATAAAGTCGACTTAATTTTCCTTAAGTCAATTTAAGCAAGCTGCTTAAGTCGACTTAAGGAAACTGTAGTGTAGACGCGGGGTAAATTAAGTCGACTTAAGCAAGCTTAAATTGACTTAATTTTCAAGTGTAGATGCACCCTAAGTATTTACACTGAAGCACTACAGCCACTCAGCTATAACTTTGCCACTATAGCAGCTTAAGTGCAGATATAATCTCAGGGACTATGTCTACACTGGCAAAGTTAAGTTGACTTAGTTAAGTCGATTTAACAGGATCGACTTTAAGTGGACTTAAAGTCGACCTTGTGAAGTCGACCTAACAGAGTGACAATACTTTAAGTTGACTTAAGTCAACCTTGTTAAGTCGACTTAATAAGGTCGATTTAGCACTAATCCCCGTCCACACTGGCTTTAAGTCGACTAAAAGCTTAAGTCAACCTCAGAAGAGGTGATATTAAGTCGTCTTAAGCTCTTAAATCGACTTAAGTAAGGGCTTAACTCAACTTAATAAAAGCCCAGTGTGGACGCAGCTTTGTTTAGGTCAACTTAAGTCGACCTAACTTGCCAGTGTAAACGTACCCAGTTACATTAGAGGTATGGCTCCAAAGAATCCCATAGTTACTCCAGCTTTACACCAGTATAACAGAAGACTCTGGCTCACAGTCTATAAAGAGGACACAATGGAATATAATTCTCTCACCTAGGGAAGGAGCTTAGTTTTTAACTAGAGCTGATCAGAAACTAGAATTTTTGTGGGAAATTCTAACATTTCAGGGGTGGAGGGACGAGGGATCATTCTGAATCTGAATAAAAAGTCAGAATTTTGAAATTTCTCATAAAATACCTAAACACTTGGAATCATCAAATTTTCATTTTAATAATGTTGAAGTATTATAAATATATATTCTATGAAACAGAATACATATATTAGTATAAACACTTCAATATAAAAATCTAAACAAATGGAATTGAAATGATGAAGTCCAAAGAATTCATTTTGATATTTTCCAATTGAAATCTATACATTCCAAAGAAACATTTTGATTTCAACAAACCTGTATTTTCCAGTTATCTTTTGTGAATGACACATTACAACAATTTGATACCGGAAGAAAAGACCACCAAACTCTTTTTAAAATGAATGCATCCTTCAGTTGGAGGGAAAAGAGCTTTTGAAAGAGTGCCTCTAACTCTTTTTCCTAGGCTAGACTGCATCTAAAACATCCTACCCTAAAACTGCCCTGACAACAGTTAGCTCCTAATTCTGGGTGTTTGAAACACTTTTAGATTAATAAATATTATGGTTCAAAATGATTTCTTGAATCACACGTGTAATCCTTCTGCATTATTGCAGGACTGCATGGATATATGCCTGTACTAATTATGCATTTCCTAGCTGCCATCTATTAATTTCACTGCCTAACAGGTATTAATGAAAGATCTTCAAGCTATTTATTCAGAATATTTCCATTCGTAGTTTTAGATGGTTGTGGATTTATAATGCCTGGAGCACTGGTTTGGCATTTAGGCACCCATAATACCAAAATTTAGCTTCTGACTTGAGTAAATTTTCAAACTGCCATTATATCTCTATGAATAAGAGACTAGAGCTAAGGCTTTGAATGCTTCCATATCTGGGATGATGAAATTTGTCCTGCATAATTCAAAATGACTTCTTATTTCTTTAGCAAAAGAATATTTTCCCGCTCTCAAAAGGTGGCTGCCTCCTGGCTTATGAAGGTGGCTGACTTTAAAGCATAGTCAATACTTTGAAAAATAGGCCTACTATAGTGGAGTTCAGCATCAGTTTTCTGGTGCTGTTGTCTAAAATAAAAATAAATTCCTTCTTGCGTATCACTTTGCCAAAAGATAAATAGGGATGGTTCAAATTTTTTCATCAAAACTGGTTTTCAGCACAACTGGGTTTGGAGCTAAGCAATTTTTTTCATGTAAAGTGTCTGGTTGTGGTGGGACATTTCAAATTTTCTCTAAAATATTGAACACCCCAAACTTGAAAATTTGGACATGCCATAGTGCTGCTTCATGGGAAATGTAGTTCAGTTACCTCAGGCACCCTTTCTCCTTTACATTTCCCATGACGAGCTATGACTGCCATTCTTTCTGAGCCACTGTGATGCACCATGGGAGAGGTAGTCCAGCAGGGAGACCTTGCTTATAGATGGGGAAAAGGGCCTGAAGGATCTGAACTAACCTCCCATGTAATGTCATAGCATCATTTTTTATTAGAAATTTTGGCTTTCAGACAAAAGTTTTCAGTTGTCTGTTTTTGCTGAAATATCCACATTTTTCACAGGGGACGGGGTCATTTTCCAACCCCCTTATGTTATAATACACCTCCTGTACATTAGCAAAGGTAGCTGAATAAAAAGGATCTCTAGAGAGTCACAGACAAAGTTTTCAATTAATATTAATACCATGTGGAGCACTTCTATAGCACTATATAGCTGACAATCTCTAATAACTTTTCAGTTCAATAATTAAGCCACACAACACCACAGTGAAGTAGATAAGAATAGTTTAATGCCATTTTACACATGTCTGAATTCAGCTGAGACACAAGGAAGCAGTAGCCTACGGTCACTTAAAGAGCCAAGGAGCCTGATGATAAATCTTCTATACTTTACTCCTTCCCATAACATAATTCATCCTATTCCCAACTTCCATTTTAATAATTACTCCCCATTAGAGCAACTTTCTTCAAGCTAAAACATCAAAGCAGACATTATCATTCATCCTAACCAGCTACAGGGGAAAAGACCGCTTTAACCTCTCTCTCTGCTGTTTTTTCCTTGGGCAAGCATCTCAGGAACATGCTGGTAACATCATATGGGAGACTTTTTATTCAACCGCAGTTACGTTGTTGAAAGTTTAGCATTACTGACCTAATTAAATGCATCATCTACTCTAGACTAATGAAGAGCAGGCCTACAAAATCTGTCACTAATGGCTTTTAACTTCATTACATAATCAAAGTGTCCCATCTCTGGACATTTCTGTTGTCTTACTTTGGTCCTGGTGCAGATATTTTTAAAGGCAGTGTGCCATCTTAAGGAAGAATCAAAGTGGATTTTTTTCCTGTTCATACACCATGTAGTATGTACTGAAATTTCAAATATGTACTTGAAAAGTCACTATCCTTTTTTTTTTTTTTTTTTTTTTTTTGAAGGACAACTACTGGTGGAATTTTTTATGCAGATTTTTAACATAACTTCTATTGTTGAGGTTTCCTCAATATGGAGAGAATATAATTAATGGTTAAGACAGTAACTAGAAGTCAATTATTCTTATTTTTTGTATTACAGTGGGATTGTGCCCACAAAAGCTCAAGCAGTAAATAAACTTTTGGTCTTTAGAAGTGCCACAGGACTCCTTTTTTGTCTAACCCACACAAGACCTTCCATTGCCTTAGGTATTGCATACAGCCTTTCCATACACCTAGTATGACATCATTCCTGTCCCTGGAGACCCTTATTAGCTACACTCATTGGCTATGTCTACATTTGTTAAGTCAACATAACAGAGCCTCCAGTGTAGACATACCCATCTACACTGGTGTAAAAAGGTCGACTTAAGACTTAAGTCGACCTTCACAGGTGGTGTTATTAAATCGACTTAAACAAGTGCTTAAGTCAACTTAATAAAAGCCCAGTGTGGACGCAGAGTTCTGTAGGTTGACTTAAGCATCCTTAAGTCAACCTAAGGCACCAGTGTAGATGCACCCATTGCTTCTTGCTCCTTAGCAAATAAACTTAGTGTAGCAACTTAGTGTCTTTTTAGGCTCAAATGCTCTTATACTTAAGCCTGACCTCTACTATGAAGTTAGGTGAACTGTAAGTCACCTTGTATCAACCTCTTTGTGATTGTGCCCACACTCAAATTTGTCTCCAGCCTATCTAAACACTCTGTCATAGCAACACAGTAAAACCAGCTCTCGAAATTTGATGAAGCCATGGTAAACCTACTGAGGCTGACAGTGTAAATGAAGACACTGTCTGACATGTGTTGAACCCAAAAGTCCCCCAGCAGCTGCCCTGCAAATTCTGCAACATCCCATTCTCTGTGAGCGTGCCCACTCTGGTCACACCTGTAACCTATGCTGCCTAATGCCTTTTCATGATTCCCCTCCTTGATAAGAATACCCTACATTTCAATCTTGTCATGTGCAGCTGACCATGCTAGCTATACACTCCCACTTGGAGCACAGGGGAGCAGGCCAAGGAGTACAACAGGGATCAGCAGCAGTGCCACATGAAACCAAAGGAATTTCGCCAGGGACACCATGAGGCCAGGAAGGCCAACCATTGATCTGGTGGTGCCCCACAGACCTGCCATTTTTACAAGAACTGGATGCAGAGACTGATACCACAGCTGTGAACACTGAGGAGGAAGGAGATGTTGAGGAGGTGGCTGGGACTCCAGCTGTGCTGTGAGCCAAGACCTGTTTGAGACTCTGTCATCATCTACACCAGTAGTTCCTAACCTTTTTGGCTCAAGGGCCACAGATACCATTTTTACCACCCTGAAGGGCCACCTGTCTCTACTAGCAGCCCCTGTCTCCCTCCACTGCAGCCACATGGAAGGAGTTCAATGAGGGGGCTGCCTCCTCAGTGCAGCAGGGCAAATGCAAATGTCCTCTTGCCCCATGCATTCCACCTGGGTCCCTATGTGGTAGCTTCCTTCTCCAGCCAGGGGAGAGGAGATCAGTGCTCCCCTTTCTCTGGTTCTCTGGTGGTAAGGTAAACTGAGAAAACTGAATGAGTGTATTTGCAGAGTGACATTCTTTTAGATCAGTTGCCCTAATGAGTCTGGTCTTTCTGACGATGGCCTTTGGGGAGAATCATCAAACAATTACAGTCCATATTTGATGAGGACCATATCCTGAAGTAAATCTTTCCCAACCCCCTTCTTTTGTACTTCAAAAAACCCTTGCAACCTCACAAAACTCATCATCAAAAGCAAGCTCTCCACAGATCAAGAGACACCAACCCAGTGCAGCACCAGAATCTGCCAGAACAACAAAAAAACCGGCAGACACATCCCCACTCCTCTGATCATCAACACCCTCCATAACACATTTTTCATGATTCCTGGGTCCTAAAAATGCTAATATTACATATGGTGTACCTCATCCAGTGCATAAAATGCTCCAATAACAACTCTCTGTGTGAAATGAGATAATCACTATGCACCAAAAAATGGTAAAAGACAAATGCATCTTATGGAGAGAACACTTGGGAGAGCACTTATGACCAAGTGATCACTCTACATCAATATTTATCCTCAAAGGAAACTTGCACAACACTTTCAAAATGCAAGCCTGGAAACTAAAATTTGTAACTCCACTAGACACCAAAAAGCATAGACTTAAAAGGAACACTGGTTTTATGGCTCATTACAGTACTTCGTAGCACACTTGCCTTAATGGGCTACTTCAAACTCTTTAAGAATAATAATCTCACCCTTAATGCCCACTTCATTTCTAGTAGCCACCACAACATGTGTTACCCCATATGCTTAATAACTTGTATTTAGCTGAGACACTCTGCTTTGTTCCCCAGAGCTGAAAAGTTCCATAGCTCAAAATCTTATCCTTTTCACCAGCAGAAGTTGGTCCAATAAAAGATATTACTTCATCAATTTTTTCTCTATCCCGGGACCAATATGGCTCCAAAAACTCAACATGGTCCCATTTTTTCTGATTGTTCCTCCAGATCTGCAAATTCAGGGGAATTGTGCAACCTGGATTTGCAACATTCATAATACTAGTACAGTGGTCTGTGGACTTGATGCTTCTGACAGAGATGACAAACACCAAAAATTGCTGCATGGGTTTGTAGGATTTTTTTTTAAATGCCAAAAATTATGGGGAGATACATGCTAGAAGGTTAACTCCTAGCTTTCACATATCCCTGGGCAAGTCATTTCCATCCTACAACATATGGCAAAAATTTCCCCAAAGGCATTGAGCTGGACGGCAGTATGTGGCACACAGGGTTATCTACCCATTGTGTGTGCACTTTGCCCTGACACACTCACGCTGCTGAGTACATGCAGTGCTGAGGCAAGCAGTCAGGAAAGCATACTCCTGAATGATATACAGTCTTCGATGGCTGTACCCCAATATAACTTGTATCAACCAAACCTGGAGAAACAAATGATTTCAGTAGAGCTAGTGAAGATGTGCACTTTAACTAAGAACAAAATTTGACATGAGGTCTCATTGTCATCTCATTTATGCTGGTGTAAATCAAGATTCATTTTGCTAGGGTATATAGAATTACATTGTTATAAAAAGGGTGCAGATGAGAAGAGAATCAGGCACAAAATGGGAAATAAGGACCACAGCATTTGGGCATACCTGTTTCAAAGGCCAAATGTTGATTTAAAGTATATTTTAATTCCCTCTGGCCTTAGACTTAATTTGGCCCAATGTGTGTGTGATATTTGGTAGGTGTGTTACTCTAAAAGAGATTAATGTAATTAATTCCAGTACAGGGAAATGTTTGCCTGAAACCATAAGGGAGTCAATTTCATGCAACTGAAGTTGATTTCAAAACCAGTCTCCTACATACACAACATGAACATCCTCCCACTCATATAGATGTAGGCAGTTAAATGAGGTTCCTAATTTATACTCGCTGTTACAATGGATCCTGTCACAAGGATACATACCAGTCTGTGCAGCAGTGTACTGCCTTTGGAAAAGTGAGGAGTCCCCAGGAACTGACAAAACTATGTAAAGATTTTATGGTTAGTGCTGTGTTTCCACTGATAATCATAATATTGAACGACAAAAGTTGGCTTTGGCTTTACTTTGTAATTTCCAGATTTTGATTTTATTTCATTCCTGTTCTTTTATTATTTTCTACCTCAGTCCTCCTTTCTTTCTCTTTCTTTTTTAATGGGCATCATCAAGCAGCTGTTCTTCGTGTGGGAGCCTGTTTGATGCTGCTTCTAATTTGCCATACTCCCTCCAGGATTTTCTTGTCACCAACACCTGCTCCTTATATTTTAGAGCAGTGACCGAGGAGCAAATGATCAGATCCCTCTGTGCCCAGGGCAGAATAAGAATGAATGTTGTCCACATCAGCCAAAATAGTGGGCCTGGGGCCATGATATCTTCTTACTAATGGCAGTGGACTTGCAAAATTCATGGGCCATTCCAGACAATTTTGGGGTAAACCATTCAACATTGTTTTCCATTCTGCCAGCCATAGGTAAAACACCTCTTAAAATTTTGTTTCACCTACATACCTTAAACTGCAGATGAATTTAGATATATTAAAATATACCAAATGTTTTAGTTTGTGTGCTAACTGAATGAAAACTGATTTCTCTTCTCCCCATCTGCAAATTTTGCCAGTAATCACAAGCTGCTTCTAGATCATCCTGCATGTACAATCCATTACTCTCTGGGTCAGATATAGCTTTCAGATCATCACTGTGATGTGTTAGTAATAGTAGTCATAGAGCTATAATTAAAAAGGGGGGGGATTTCTTTTTCCAGACTTGTACCCTGTAACTCAGGCTACATGATGTTTATCGTTATCTTGATTTTCACCTTTTAGGAAAATATAGCAAGCCACGGAGGAGAAGGTTTAACAGAGTATTTAAAAGCTTTGATAAGATGCTTAAAAAACTTCACTGAATAGGATACTAAATCTAGCAAACCCAACTTCTAATAGGCAGAAAATGCAATTAACCATCTTTCCCTCAAGTGGCAATATAACAGGGCTCCAGCAGGTGTGTGACTATTGTGTTATTAAAATAAAAATATCAAGAAAGCTTTTCACCATAAAACAAGCGAAAGGAAGAGCAGATGCTATAATAACCATTAATTTACATTCACCAACTATAGTTGTTATAAAGCTCTATCAAGAATCTTGAAAAAACAAATTATATTTTGCTTTCCCATACAATAGCAAAACAGAGCTGCTAGGCTTCTAGCAAAGCTAGAATACATGTTGCCCAAAAATATCGGTGATGTAACTCTACTGAAGTTCAAAATATTTTGGCTTTGAGTGCTACTTTCTAACAGAAGAGGGTCAAAAACTGAACAGCTTCTAGATGACCTGAATCTGAACTAACTCTGGTATGCTCTTTTTTGACTCTTTGATAAAAAGAACAGAGCAAAAGACATCAAATGCTTAGGTTACTTAAATTCCATTTTAAACAAATTTCACAATCTCCTGCTCCAAATTCAAATGAAAAGTTGGACTTGGAGTTTGATAGCGAGTCCTGTAATGTTTGTTTGTCAGCGCTGGCTTGCAAAAGAGAATGTTCACTATTTATCTGGGGTTCTGATTCTGCAAAACTTCTGCACCAGGTATTGGGTTTTTGATACTTACTTAGTAATACAAGTAGGCACCAAAAAACAATCTATCCAGAAATGGACATAAAGGTGGCTATCGGATGATGGTGTAGCCAATATATTTGTTTGTATAGTACTTCATTTGAGGATTTTAAAAGCCACACTGGCCTTTATGGGGTTAATAAGGGCCAGGGAGAAACAGCCAATGGGCTGTGAGTGGGAGAGAGCCAATCAGGGTCCTGCAGCCAGTATAAGAAAGGAAGTTGCAGGCACCAGAGGTCAGTTACTTTAGAAAGCTCAGAGGGGAAGGTTGTCCATCTGGCTGTTTGGCTGAGGAAGTCAGCACTCAGGAGAGCTCACAATGTGCCACCAAGAGCCCGGAGGTCCTGATGGTGCAGAAGGCAGTGGAGGTCCAGAGAGCAATCTAGAGGCGAGGGTCCAGCATGGGACAGAAGGCTGTAGAGGTTCTAGAAGGCTGCATGTCCCTGAGGTGAGGGCATGAGCTGGACTGGGGGCTGTGGGGAAAGCGGCCCAGGGAGATTGGTGGCAAGAGAGAGAGATTGGAAGGAGGTGGCAGTGATACTGCTGTGATCAAGGCACTTAGGGTCCCTGAGCTGGGGTCCAGAGAAGTGGGTGGGCCCTGGTCCCCCAAAGTGCCAGGAGCAGCACAGGATTCCCTAGCCATTCAGAGACTGACTAGCAGCCAGGCCGAGGGAGTGGAATTTTCCCCCGGAAGAGAGGGCCGAACAGACTAGGTACTCAGCCAGAGGGCCAAGTATCATGTGGTACCCTCTGCCAGAGTGCAGAGTAGCCGGTCAGGTGATGGAACACAAGCTAAGGATGGAGACCACTTGAGGTACATTCCCCAGTAACACCTCACCAGGAGAAGCCCGTCCAGCGGTTGAGTGTGAACCTCCGTCGCAATGCTAAATAAATAATTTGACCATTGGGGCAGTTCAATGTTAGTATTATCATCATCATCATGTAGGTGGGTAAACTGAGGCAAAGAGACTGAGTGATGTTCTCAGGGTCACATAATGAGTCAGCACCTGAGCTGGAAATCAAAATAGGAAGTTTGCACTCAGTGCGCCCTTCTTTAACCATTAAATAACTGGTCCTCAGACTTTTCCATCTTACCCCATTTTTAACTGCTCAAATATTTGTCACCCTCTCCAGGTTTTTATATAAAACAGCAAAATTCAAGGAGTGGTGTAAAGTAATAGTCTCAGAGAGACTCCTGGTTTCATAATTTATTTCTAGTAAATTAAAGCTTTGACTCTGCAAAAAAAATTGTATGATAATAGTGGGAGAGCTAACTTGGTCTTAATTCTTAATGGAGACAAAGCACAGGTCATTTCTGACTTACTGTTAACTAGTTGAGGTGGGTAGCTGTAACAGTTTTGGGGTTGTGTATGTATCCCCATTCTGACTTTGTGGAAAAAAATTGTATTTCAGCCTCCATTTTGATTAACCTATGGTAACCTTGATTGTGTCTTTCACAGTAGGCTGTACATGTTGTGTTGCATCATCACTCTTATTACGGGGCGGTGCCTGGAGTGTGACCCAGAGGAAGCATGTTATTGTAGCTGTGTTGGTCCCAGGACATGAGACAGACAAGGTGGGTACGGTCATGTCTTTTATTAGAGCAACTTCTCTAACTTCTCTTCTGGTGAAAGAGACAACCTTTTGAGCTCCACATTCTTCTTCAGGTCTGAGCTTCCAGAACAGTTAATATAAATCAGAGTGCCCACAACTGGAGCATGGAGCTCTAGTTACAGTCTGCATACTTACTGGGAAGAGTTGGAGGGTTCAGTACTGATCCCAGGGCCTAGGGAAACTGGACTTTTCAAGGAGAGAGCCAGACAGGGAACCTGCACACCAGGAATGTTCCTGAGAGGCTAGACTTTGAGAAAGTGCCTGAATGTTACTTAGATCCAGTAAGCTTGGAAGCATGCAGGTTGCATAGAATACAGTAGCTCCATAATCATCTACATAGAGGAACTCCTCTCAGGCTGTCTCAGAGGTATGGGACTGATTTAGTCTAGACTAGCTACATCAAGGGGGAAAAACTTCCTTCATAGATTCCAAGGCCAGAAGGATCTATTGGATCTAATTTAACTTCTTGAAATCAGATAGCTATCTGAATGGGGGGAAAAAAGCACATTTTGCAGTGAAGACATGGCCACTGACAAGAGCTTCCAAAGATGAGGAGGAATAAGAAATTTTGATTGAGAGATGGGTGAAGACTGGAACTGGGTGGTCTAAGAAACCAGAAACCAGTGGAGTGGTGGAAACTAGATATGGATAACAGGAGGCACATCGAATAAGAAGTCAGGATTGAGGGGGAGAGGGAAAGAACTGGGACTGGTTGGGCAAAGGACTACAACAAGACACAGGGGGGCAGTCTACCTGAGATGTGGTGAAGAGGCCAGGGAGGGAGATGGGAAATATAGGTGGGAGGAGCTGAGTGGGGGCAGGGAAGGAAAGTGAGATAGAGTGGATGCAGTGCTAGAAGGTGGGAGGAAGGTTAGGCGAGGATATACTGCAGTGTTGGGGAAACTGGAACTTGGGATTCTGGAATGGGAGATTCTGCAACAAATAAGGCAGGGGCCAGACAAACAACTTTGTGTACTGCACAGACCTCACTAATTGCTAGAGCAGGACCATCTTGATCACTGAATGAGACAGGTGTCTTACAGAAAAAAATGGTCTGTGAGTATATAATAAAAGACTGTATCATAATGCATGTGCAGAAGAAGGCCAAACAACCTTAATTCTGGCATTTCCTAACTTTTGAATATTTGACTTTGCAAGATGGATTTTTTTTTAATGTTAATGAAATTACACGGTGCTAAAATAAACATTCATTCCAGGGAGCCTAACCTAAATATCTTTGGGCTACTGGTCATCCCCCAGAACAGGTGCTGTTATAAAAGTTTTTTAAATTTAACATAAAAATTTAAAGTGATTTTCAATAAATGAAAGTGACCAGCACAGAGTTTCCTTTGCTAATTTGTAATCTGTGTTTTGTTTGGCATATCCAGGAGTGTAGAAATCAATAAAAATTTAAGACAGGGGCAATTACACAAAACACTTAAAAGTATTCACTAATGAGCGAACCATTGCTGTAAAATAAATGAATCCAACAACAAGTGAAAAACAAAATCATGTCATTAGACGTGATAAGAGAAAAAAACATGTTAAGTATCTCTTGATGACACCACAGTAATGTACTAAAATCATATTATTAATAACAAAAAGCCCTCCGAAACATCATGCATGGAGTAATAGATTGTGCTGGAAAATGTAAATTGTAATATATTAATATTAAAAAAAAAAACCCTGGAAAACTAAGTGTGTAACTAGGTGCATAGAATAATTTGCACATGGTGGTTTCGTAGAACTTAAGGCACTTTCAAGAACATGCTTAAATTTTTGCAACTAATCATGTGCTTAAAGCTATGGATGATTACAATTTTTTAAAGTCTTTAAGTGACTTGAGAACATACATCTCACTTTCAAAAGAAACTTTGGCTCCTAAAATACTTTTGAAAAATGTATCTGATGTGCTTAATCTGATCAAAATGGCCCAAGTGAGCTGTAGCGCAGTTCAGCACTTAGGCAGACTGTGTAATGAATGTTAATGGCTGGTAAAACAATATCACGGGGAAGCACAAAACTAACATTCACAGCCTAACCCTCACTGGAGAGGAGTGGGATTATTCAAGTAAGTACCGCCATTGTGAAAAAGAGGTGTCCGACCCAGGCTGACACTACTTGAGCCATTTCATTGATTCATTTCACAGCATCAGAAATAACAGGAGCGACTTTATAAATATCTTGCCATGTGGAAACCGAAAGAACAGCCATGGAGAGGGGGGAAAAGTGTACTAAAACATGATACAGATATGATTACAAGCACCAGTGACAATGGCCCAGCTCCTGGCATGACAACCTGACTTCCTGCACATTGATAGTAGCTCATTGATCCAATCTCTGAGTGATATAACACTTTTCATCATAACTTAAAGTACTTTACAAAGGGAACTCAGTATCACGGTGTACACAGGGGAGGAACAGAGAGGGAAAGTGACTTACCCAAGATCGTACAGCACACAAGTGACAGAGTCTGGGACTAGAATGCTGATTTCCTGAGTTTGTCTGTTGCTCTAACCACTAGATAATACTTCCTCCTAGTGGGTTTCATGATTGCTAGACATCAGTAACATACAAGAGATCAGGAATCCTGGCTGTTCCTGGCTCTGGGAAAAGGGTACATGCTTTCATTGATAGAGACAGAATAACTGAAGCACAATCCATAATGAAAAGCATTGTGTTTATGATTTATGTTTCCCATACTGGAGGAGCAGCTCTGAATCTTACCCCATCCCAGGTCTCTAATTCAGCACAGAACTCACAGCCCAAAGAGAGTAAAGATTAAAGGAGATTTATAAAACACCTTGTGTGCTGTCCCAAGCCAGGGACTGTAGTGCTGCTTGATTCAGGGCCGGATCAACACAGGGGCTAGAGGGGGCTGCACCCCCAGGCTCTGGCCTAAAGGGGGGCCCTGGACTGCAGCCCCTAAGGTCCCTGCAGGATCTATCCCTGCCACCCAGCTCAGCCCAGCACAACACCAGGTGAGGCCCTGAGGCCAGAGGTCAGACTCTGTGGTGCTCCCACCCCACCCCCAGGCTGGTTGCTCCCCCTCGGGGATGGGGCAGGCTGGCATGTGCTCGCTGCACTCCAGAGGGCAAGGATGGCTGGCATGTGGTGTGGCCTCCAGCTCAGCCTGCCAAGACCTGGAGTCTTGCAGGGCTGCACCACACACCAGCCAGCCCCACCCATGGGGAGAGACCAGCCAGATTGGGGCCGGGGAAGGAACACTGTAGAGAGCGATCTCTGGTCCCAGGGCCCTGCCCCCCTCCAGCACTGGCCCACCCACAGGCTGCTATTGTGGGGGACCGGGGTCCCATATGGGAGGGGCTCACGGTGATGGGGGGCTGGGGCCCTTAATCCGGCCCTGCCCTGATATAACTTACATCACTCTCGGGGCCTTTATATGTTACAACAGTCACCTTGGGCTGTCCCATAGGCTAGTAGTTTTTCAAACTTATTTTTTTCTCAGGACCCAGTTTAAAAAAATGTTTTATGCCCGCGACCCAACAATTACATCTTTCAGCAATGCACTACAGTCTTTCATTGGCAGCAGCAGGGAACCTCGCGACCCAGTACCTGAGGGTCTGTGACCCAGTATTTGGTCCCGACTCATGGTTTGAAAACCACTGCCGTAGGCCGCAGTATTGGGATCTCCTCAGAGCTTTGTATGGCAGAGACCCCCTAGGCAAGCTTGCTTCATTCACCATGCTCGTACATCAGGGCTTTCAAGGGAGGCCTGAAGGGCCAGTCTTATAGCTGCCTTCCATAGCACCTGTCTCAGTGGCATCCTCCTCTGTTAGAACTGGCAGCTTGTATTAGTTTTCTTGTGCTGGTGTTTATGGTATTGATTAATAATTAGGGTGGGGAAGTATATGAAATACGAAGAGCAATCAGTGGAGATGAGCTATTAACTCTATCTCTTGGCTGCCAATTCATGGACCTTTCTGCATATTTGGTGAGCGTCTTTTGGGATATTTGGTGAGAGTCTTTTCCTTGTTACTTGTCCAAAGTCAGTTCCTCTCAGTGGACTCTACCAAATACAGCAGACTTTTCTTGGCACTTGTCAGTTTCTGGAGGAAAAAATGACAACTCGTGAAACAGACAAAACGCTTCCTCTCTGTGTGTGTGGGTAATGTTATATTAATGAGACATGAGGAGCAACACATGAATTTTTATTAGATTTTTTTGCTAAAAGGAAAGACAGTCCAATGTTTACAAACTTCCAAAATTTAGAACTCATTACTCTCTTTGTATTAATTCAATTTTCATGAAAACATCATAAAACCTTGAAACACTACACAAAGTTAACATTCCACATTTTCCCCACTTACAAGACTTTTACAAAATCAAACCTCCAAACTCATGATAAACTGAACACTTCTGTCTCAGTCTTAACCAGGCTGTCACCACCAGCTCTAGCTGCTGTCACTTTTTACCTGTATGTTGTCTAGACCTGCTGTGCGCATCAATAGATGACGTGGTTATAAAAATGGCAGCACTTTGTCTATCTGTGCAAGGATTACCATCAGTGGTGTTGCAACAGTGAGTGAAAAGTGTTAAGAAAAATCTCAGGATAGGCATAGCTATTTCCCCAGATCTATAATGGAAATATCCATCATTGTAAAATGCTTTGAGTTTCTCCCATAATAGATACTTAAAAAAAAAAACCTGAAACAAAACCGCAAAGTATTATTTCTCATATAGCTGTGAAAAATGTCATTCACAGGCATGACATCCCAATGATGAATTATAAATATGTGGATTTTTTTTTACTGGAAAAAGTAAACTATTGAGTTTTATAGAGAAGACTCACTCTGAATGATGTCTCATTGAGAAAAAATAATGGGCACTTGCAGTCTTGAGCTGGTTATAGCTCTTTGGCTATAAAATAAAAAAGAAATTCTATTAGTGTGTGTTGTTCAGAGCCCTGTTTTATCATATATATGCTATAAATTATAAGGAAGTACATGGAGTTCAGTCCTGTCCTTATCCAGATGACCTGTGCTCTGGTGATTTATGATGTCACCAGAACCTTTGTAATCTATTGCTGTCGGTCTCTTATCTATCTGTTTATTGGGCTAGCATACATTAACTATTTGTTCTCCATTGAAAAGATGTTCAGTATATGTATCATCACTCTAGGCCTCCCGTTTCTGCAATTCTAAGCTGATCTCTGTCTGCCAGGAGTGGTCAAGCTTTGCAGGATGAATACCATCTGAACAGGAATAAAAATGCCCTCTCTCTGCAAAGGAGTTTCTTGCCTCTGTTGTAATATCCACAAAGTCTCAGTCAGCAGACCTGCTCCACGCTTAGGCAACTTTATAAGTGTTTTCTGACGCCAAAGATGAGATAAGGATTTCTTGTAATGTCTTTTCATTCTATTTCATAGGATTGATTGTTTGGATTCAGGCTGAAATTGCTGTTGTCAGCAAAGCAGAGGTATCAAACTCGGGATAATACCTGTTTCCTCATTAAGGCTCTGTAAGTATTTCCTGCAGAAAGAACAATACAACCGCCATACAGCCCATTGAATAATTTTGTCTGACTTTCAGTTCATTTCTAACTGCAATTTAAGGTGTTTGGGTTTTAACCTCAAATAGGTTAGGTTCTGGCTACACTGGAGAAAACTTTAATCCTGATATTTTACTGCAGTAGATGAGATTTTCTGAGGGTCTTGAGCCAACAACCTCCTATGATGAGGAGGCTGGAAGTAAGGCATTTTCATCTCTTCTTTCAAATTAACAAAAACTTTAACCAGATCTGGCCAGAAAATTACTGAAGCAAAATGGAAATGTAAAAATATTCTCAATCTCTTTCCATTTGTGGCCAGCTTTAGGCAATCTTGTGTGTGAGTATGTGTGAGAGAGAATTCCTCTGCTAAATACCTGATAGGGCCACACTAAATCATCATTAATTCTGTATGTCATAAGTCACTTTAAAAAAAATGGTGGAACTATCCCCCCATCAAAGACATTAATTATCATGAACTCAGCCACACAGGGTCCAAAGGGCAAGAAACAGCATCTAACATACTTTAAATATCCAGAGGGGTAGCCGTGTTAGTCTGTTGTACAGCAAAAAACAACGAGAGTCCTGTGGCACCTTATAGACTAACAGATTTTCTTCAGCATAAGCTTTCTGACGAAGTGGGTTATAGTCCATGAAAGCTTATGCCGAAGAAAATCTGTTAGTCTATAAGGTGCCACAGGACTCTCGTTGTTTTATACTTTAAATAACTTACCTACACATTAAAAATTAGAGTTTAAAGTTGTGCTGTCTCTAAGATATGTCAGGCTAGTAGCAAGCGCTGTGTATCTTTTTGGAAATGTGGGCATCACCCCTTTTCCAAGAGCATAAGATCTCCTATTTTTATTCTTTAAGAGTCATAAATTATCAGACCTTAAGCTTGTTCCTAATGCAGGACTGAAATTTCCCATTTTAGAAGGTGGGGGTGGGGAGAGAAGGAGAAAAGCAGTGAATGAAGACAACAAAGATGGCTATTAGAAGCAGCTCAGAGATTTGGAGTGTTAATAGTCATGGAGGAGGTGGCTAATGGACAGAGGACAAGTTAGGTAATAAAAGGGTGTGTGTTACATTGCTCTTAATCTATGAGTATTATCATGACATGGGTGGGTGGGTGGGTGTGGGCATGCATGCATGTACACAAAGCACAGAGGCAGCTAAACATAATTTAAAACATAATATTTTTTTACTAACACGTTTCAATCTCAGTTCTTTTTTGGCCACACTCTGTCATGGGCTGCTGTTATTTGTACAGCTGCCTTCTATTCTCCTGATCTGCTGAATAAAGGCCTGATTATTTTCAAACAACTTTTGCAATTATCCTTGAAGAAGGAAATTACTACTTTATGTACACTATATCTGTGATTATAACTGTTCCTTTTTTATAGTATTACCATGTGGGCTTTAATTTGGCAAGCTTTTGTAGTTTAGTGTTTCATAACACCTTCTATATGCTCAGAAGAACAAGGAAAAAAATTTCAAAAAAGCAGTAGGACAGTCCCAGCATGTTTATCTCTTACTCAGTTGAAGGGGATCTCTCTCTTGTAACTGTTTTATTTTAACTGTACATTAGTGCACAATAGGCTCAAAAATATGAAAAAAAAATGTTCCTGGAATGTGCTTCTTCCTCCCCGCATCCTTTTCCATATGGCTTTATATGGTTTATATAGATAAAGCACACCCACCAAATTTGGGTCTTGTGGATTCTGAACACCTGGAAGGTACATAGTGTTTAAATCAAAGTTGGAGGGATGGACCCGTTTTGACTAGGAAATAGATGGCACAAGGAAGAAAAGGAGAGAGATGTGTACTGTGCAGCCTTTCATTAAAAAAATAAATCATAACTTAGAACAATTTTATAAGAAAAATGTATAGAATGTATGTAAAGATATATATCTCTCAATAAAGCATTGCAATAATGAGTCATTAGGTAAGTGTCCCATTTACATTCACAAATGAGGGAGAGAGGTTCAAACAATTCAGTTGAAAGAAATTAGCATCACACATAAGAAGGAGAGGTAAGATAATGCTATATATTATGAGTGTTAAAACAGTGCCATATAACTGCAGGTTTTACCTGTCATAGGCTATCATAATAGCTTACCTTTATGGACTGCAGTGCCCTTCAACAAGATTCTCAAAGTGCTTAACATGAATTAAGCCCCATAAATTCCATGGCAGGTACCAGTTTTACAGATGGGCAAATAGAGATACGGACAGTTAAGGGACTGGCTCAGGGTCATACAGTGAGTCTGTGTCAGAGCCAGGAATAAAACCAATGTGTTTTGACTCCTTGTACCCCACTAAAACTGAATCATGTTTCCTCCTTTCTAAGGGAGTTGAATTATAAAATAAAATTGTTTATACATGGCCAGTGTGCAAAAAATGATGATCCCCTCTTCTCTTGAATACATTCTTGGAGGAGAGATCTCCAGGTCAGATGGAGATGATGGTGATTCATTATTGTAGCTGTCATTCCTCATTCTCAATCAGCATGGAGTCCTACAGCATGGTACAAGAGGAAATAGGCTGTTGTAGGTGCCATTTCCCTGGCAAGATGTAAATCAGAGGTCCTGATTAGCTGGGGTCATTTAAAAAAAAAATTCAGGTGATGCTTTTCAGAGATGTAAGATTATTAACCTTAGTGTCCTGGAAAATTTCCATTTAGATGACTTTATTCTGCTTACCGAAACGCCCGGTAATGGGTTTACAAACCCCATATGGGGCACAGGCAGAAGGGAGAAAACAATCTTCCTCCTTTACAGGTGACCAGGCTGACCATATCCCAGCATTGCTGTCAGTCATAGAAAAATGAACCCACCGCTGGGACCAACAAGAGTAACAAGCCCAGCTAATAAAGAAGAGGGAGAGGCAGAAGGGTGTTGGAGAATGGAGGGCTCATAGCCCCATGCCAAGCTGCTCCTAAGAAAATGAAAAGGATGCAAAAGAAGACTGCAAGCCCTGGAGTTGAAAGGCTGACTAATTCATTTTAGGTTAAGTTGATAGACGGAGCTAATTTGAGATGATTATAGGGGAGCCAGTTAAGAAAAAGCTGGATCTCCAGAGAGGCTGCCCCGAGAACAGCTGATCTTTCTCTTGCCATTTAATTCCTTTTTCTTGTCCTCATATGCTGGGTAACTCGTTGTGGATAAATGGATACATGAAAAGAGCTGGCTTATCAGTCTCTAGAGTGCTTTGGGATCTCTTTGGGAGGAATGACACTCTTAAAATGTAAGAGATGGTTGTTGTTTGAATGTCAGCTGCTATTTTGCAGAACTTTTAAATGTGTGCTGTTTTTTGCTTTCACCATGAAAGATACCTTTTGAGCAGAATGGTTGACAGGGAGTTGGTGGATCATACTTAACTTGATTTGGAAGAAGAGTATTGCCAGCTTTAATATATGGAAAATTACCTTATATTACTACTCTTACACTGCAGTTGCCTGGTCCTATGAAGAACTCTGAGTGGTGATGCTGATCTGAAACTCTGATAGTTATTTGAAATGTAAAAGGAAAGGCTAGTTTAAATACATCTCATTCTTCATTTATTCTTGATGGTCTGATTTTTGTTTGTTTGTTTGTTTTTCTTCCCAAAATCATTCCCCTTAATGTCCTCCCTGCCCCAAAATTCAATCGTCCTAAAATTTCACATGCTGTAACTCAACAAAGACTTTTTTCTGGGAATTTTTGAAATAACACTTGAGTAGGAGATTATAATTTCCTACATATTATAAAACTAACATATGCTATAATGTTGTTCACTCCAAAAAAAAATCTGATGTTAGGAATACTATAGTTAAAAATTCCCATTTATAGTGTTAAGATGCTTACATGCAATCCATTTCATAATACATAACAGATCAGTCATTCCAACTCTATTCATAAAAGTATTTTACTCCATCATTACATCAGACTGAAAATTTAGATTGACTTAACATACCCTTATTATTATTTACAGTTTTTATTTTTATAGTATTAGGAGCCTTATCATGGACCAGTAATCCAATGTACTGTATTTCTTCTGCAATCTACACTACACAATAATAAATATATAAAGTCAACTGTATATATCAAGCAACATATCAAGAATATATGAATACCAGAAGAAATCAATGAACAGTGTTAAAACTGGATAGGCAGGGGCCAACTCTGAACACAGATCCAGAAAGGTTGCTTTCCGCATTTGTAAGTTCTGTACCCACTGCTCGTCATCCCACAGCTGCATAACAACGCGCTCCCACCACTCGGTGCTCGTGTCTCGTGACCAGAAACAGTGTTGCACCATGTGCAGATGATCTGTGAAGGAGCTGAGCAATGCGGTGCTGTTGCTCTGCAGGGCATTGAGCAGCCCCTTCCCCTCAGTGTCCTCGTCTGATTCAGAGCTCATTCCATACTGAGCAACCAGCCAAGATGTATTTAGAATGCTGAAGGCGACAGTGGAGATTAGAGCTGGATCCATGCTGTCGCAATTGTGATTGCTGGCAAGTAGTGCGGCACTGCACTGTTGAAAATAGGCACGAGTTGCTATTAGCAACGAGGAAGATGCAAGGGGAACCCAGTGCACCATGGGAAACTGAGAGTTTAACCATGGCGCTTTGCGTTCCTTTCCTTCATCCCAGGATTCCAAGCACCGATTCAGGGAAAATTGAACTATGGGATAGGTGCCCAGAATTCATTGCACTACACCACGACATTGCAAAGAGCTGTGTTGCATTACAAGGAGCAATGTGTGTACGCGCTCTCCCGCAATAAAGGTCACGTGATTTTTAAAGCACGGTTGCCTTGTCACGCTGTAATCTTGTTGTGTGTACATAGCCTGGGAGTTGTTTCAAGATGGAGAGTCCCAGCTAAAAGCTTCAAATCTTTCCAAGTCTTTTTCTTTGTCTCTCAGATCCCCTCTCTGACTCCTTCCTTTCTGGGCAGAGGTGATCTCTTTGTCTCATCCCAGCCAGGGAACTTAATTAGCATAGTTTTTGTTGTCTCCTTCAGGTGCTTGTTTGCTTGCTGGGAGCAGTGATTAAAGTCAGTGGTTAAAGTATAATTTGCTGGGCCCCAGAACCCTCCTAATCTCCGGGTCCCCTTCCTGTATTGTCCGGGCCCCTTGCATGTATGTGCAGGCCCCAGCCTACATATGCATTTGCAACCACTTCTCAGTACCATATGCATCTGTTATTGCTCCATAAAAATATTTATAATTTTATATGGCATTTATGTCTATAGCAATTATTGTCACAAGCTAGCAAACACTGCTTAACACAATAAGTATTGTGATCTTTATATTCCTGATATACATATTTCACTTCATTAAATGAAATGCCAAACTTGGAACACAAAGCTTTTATGTCACTTTCACCAAATTCCAGTGACAGTTCTGTAGTGAAACGTGATGAGTCAAGCGATTCAACAGCACCGTGTAGATGTTCTTCTGAGTCTGGCAACAATCTAGCATTTATACAGTCCACTAAGGCCTGGTAAAACTGACATTTAGAATTTCAATCTGCTTGCCAGCCAATGTTCCCACTAAGGTTTGGCGGCTTGTGTGCAAAATTTTCAACCTATGTGCAAAACTTTTTCTTTATAAAATTTTTGTGCAAACTTGCGCAACAGAAATAATTGAAAAATATGGAACAATGAAAAATTAATAAGTTTTTTTTAATTGTTTTATATTAATACTTTAAATGTATTTTATGCTTATGTGACATTATGTCTCATCAAAGAAGAGGGGCAAAGAAGAAAAGGGGTGGTAGGGTAAAAGAGGGCAGGGGTGGGGAGAGCGTGGGTACAAAGGCCATGGTGACAGAAAGAAAAAAGAAACAAGAAAGAAAGAGAAGGAAGGAAGGAAGGAAGGAAGGAAGGAAGGAACAAGGCAGCCCTGGAGCACATATAATTAAAATAAACCTTAGGACAGTGTAGACACAGCCAAAAAGTAATTCAGTGAAGTACATCCCAGGGGGAATCCTTCTCAGTTTTTCTTTTCTTTTCTGTAATCAAATATGAGGCCCCAAGCCAAAATAATTCTGTGGGGAAAGAGTTGGGTTACCTGGGGCCTCATATTTGATAAAGGAAAAGGAAAGAAAACTGAGGAGGATTCCCACTGGGATGTACCTCACTGAATTACTTTTTGGCTATGTCTACACTACTATAATATGAGAGCAAAACAAACTGCTTGAGCCCCACCAGCTCTTTCCTCCCAAATCTACATCACCTCAACCTTGTTCACATCAGACCCCTCTTTCCCCATGTCCTCCTCAGTCCCCATCCTCATTCCCTAAGCTCCCTGTCCCCAAGACCCCACTCCACCCCCCTTCAGCCCCCCAACTCCCTCCACCCCTCCCGAGGCCCCTCCATCCCTAGCCCCCACTCCAATCCCCCAACCTCCTCCATTCCTCCCCAGCCTCCCACCCAGTACCCCCTCCAGCCGTCTATAGGCCCCTTCCCAGTCCCCTCCACCACTACCCTGCCCCCACCAGCCCCTACTCAGTCTCCTTGTCCCCAGGCCCCCTTCACCCCTCCCCAGGCCACTAACTCCAGCCATCCCTCTCCCTCTACCCAGCCCCCTTCATCCAGCCATCCCTCTCCCACTACCCCTTCACCCCTCCCCAGGCCTCAGGCTCACCGGGCTCGGGGGGGGAGGCTGCCTTCCCTGCTCTCCTCTGCCCCTCCGTGGCCCCTTCCCAGCCCACTCCTCTGCCTCCCCCCACACCCCCTTCCCAGCCGCCCTTACCTGGCTGGAGTCCCGGAGCTGCAGAGGTGGCCGGCAGAGCCGCTCCTTGGGGAGGCCCTTCCTGCCCTGAGCACGATCTGTCTGGGTGCTCAGGGCGGGATGGTTGAAACTCCCCGCCCAGGGATGGAGTTGCTGGCTCAGGGGAGGGGAGGGGCGGGATGCAGGGTCCAGCTTTTGGGGCGCCCCCTACATTTTGGCACCCCAAGCCAATGCCTCACCGGCTTATGCCTAGAGCCAGCCCTGCCTAAATGAGAGAGCAACACTTGTGGGGCTTGAAGCTACCTATGTCCCCATGTGAAAAATCTTTGCTGAAAAAAAGTCGAGCTACAAGTATGTGTTAGTGGGAGTTGAGTTCTGTTGAAACACTGGCCCTTGATATGTTCGTTTGTCTGTACGGTGTGTAAATACTCGATATTCAACATTGTTGTCTGGGTCTGATGCAGTATAGCAAATACAAATGTTCCAGCCAGGGGCATAGCCACAGGTAAGCCTGGGTAAGCTAGGACCCATCCACTCTGTCATGAGGCCTCCCCAAGTGGCCAGCAACGGTGCAAATTTCTCCGCAGCAGCCAGTGGCCACAGTTGCGAATGGAGCAGAGGCACTAGTGCCGACGCCTCTGCTCCACTCATGGCTGTGGGGCCTGGTGACCAGAGCTGCAAGTGGAGTTGATGGGCTGATGCTGGGGCTTCTGCCCTGCTCACAGCCACAGCAGCTGGCTGCTGGCTGGTTCCACAGCAAAGTTTGCGCCATTGCTGCGCCTCTACCCCTCCCCTGGGGGGGAAGGCAGCTTCCCGGGTCCACCCAGCACTTTTCAGGAGCCCGGTCAGAAACGGGGCTGGCTATGTCCCTGGTTCCAGCAATTATTCTGAATAGTGGAACACAGCACCAGGCTATTAGCCTTTTGTATGTCCCATAGTTGGATCTTGCTGTTCTTCTACATCCCACTACCTGTTTGTAACAGAAGACCGTGTAGACTAGTAAATAAAGTGTGCTTTTAAATTACAAGGCAATTTATTCACACGCATGGTGATGGATGAAGTTAGGGGGGTTTCTTCCATTTTTAATGTTTTTGCTTAAAGCTACATTGAATAAAACAACAGAAAATCAACAATGGGTAACAAAGTAGGGGCTGGACTAGATGGCTTTACGGCTATGTCTATATTTGGAGTTGGGGTAGGATATTATTCCCAGCTTGAGTAGATATACTTGCGCTAGCTCTCATCAGACTAGTGTGCTAAAAATAATAGCGTTGCCAAGGTAGCAGAGGCAGCAGTGAGTCAGGAGTGGGTGGGTGTGCGGTTCCATGGCCTGCAATGTGGAGGAGGTCAGACTAGATGATCTTGATCCCTTCTGGCCTTAAAGTCTATGTGTGGCAGCACAGGCTGGTTACGCCAAGTGCAAACCTGCCTAGATCTCATGGGTACCTGGACTTGTGCTACCACAGCTGCACTACTATTTTTAGCGTGTGAGCTCTATGAGAGCTAGTGCAAATATGTCTACTCTAGCTGGGAATCGCATCACCAGCTCCAAATGTAGACATAGCCTCAAGGGTTTTTTTTTTTTGTTCGCCTCTAACGCAGTGTTTCTCAACCAGTGTTCTGTGGAATTTCCATGGAACACTGGTGCTCCTCAGACATAGTGCAGGTGTTCCATGATCCACCCTGAGTCCTCCCCATCGGAGGGAGATGGTGAACGGGGACGGGGAAGGAGCAATTTAATGCCCCAGCTGCAGCAAAGCTTCCAGGCATGTGGCAGTGGACACTGATGCACACCTGGAAGCTTTGCTATGACTGAGCCATTTTAAATCTCCTACCACTGTTACCCACCCCTTCAAGAATGTTTTTATCATGTGTTCTGTGTAAAGTAATTAATACCTTTAGGTGTTCCCCAGTCCACTAACTGTTGAGAAACACTGCTCTAACTTGTCTTATTCCAAGAATGACTACATTCTGCTGTTAAAGGGTCAGATTCTGATCTCAGCTATTGTTATAGGTTCAGACTCAGCTGAGTTGTGCTTGATTTAAATATGCAACTAAGATCAGAATATGACCCAAGATCTCTGTACTGTAGAACCTTGCTTGAAAATATTTCGGGAGAAGAACAGGTATCCTTCTGCTAGTCTTCGGCAGTGATGTTATCGTTCATAAGTAAATACTAATAAAATTCCAAATTTAGCCTCACTTTTCATCACCGTATGGATACTACTCGTTGACGAGAAGGCACTATGGAAATGAGTAATAAGCAGGAACTGCCAAAATTTGTCTTCACTTGAATGGTGCCATGGGCCAATTTAAACAGCTTTAGTAGTAGGAGACAAACGAGCAGTGATTATGATTTATTCTGTCAGGGACAATGGTAGTATGAATGGCTCTGTCCAAAATAATCAGGATATTGGATCTGAGCCAAAGCAAAGGAAAGAGCAACACATGGTGTTTATGGATTTAAATAGTTACATTTCTTCTGTTAGTGAGGGAGGCTGAATTATGGGGGAGGGAGAAGATCTGCTAAATACCATCATTTGAGAAGACTGATTGCTACAAGAGTAGATTTAGGAGTATATGTGTCTTTAAACTGTAAGCTGTAATAAAACAGTGTTTCTGCATTTTATTTTCAATATACAAGTGGTATTCCAGTCTTTTAAACATTTCAGCAACCTGAAGCCTCTATTCATTCTTTCTCTGACTCTAGTAAAGGTGTCTGCCACCGGTGATCTGCTCTTATCTCTATGCCTAGGCAATGACTACCATGTGGAGAATTATTTAATCTGTAAAGGAGTCAGTTGTCAGAGCGTTAGCCTTTTCTTCCATCTTCGCACACAAAGAATGAAAAGCATCATCTTTCAAATGCTTTTAGCTCGTGCTGGATGGATTAAAAGAATTTCACACAAATTACAACCCTGTAAAGGGACAGACAGATCGACCGGTGTCAGTGACATTGCATTAGTTTCCACTAGGGCTTATCTGGGCATAATAGATTTCTTTTATCATTTAAAATGTGTGTTTATATGGCTCCATATATAGGCTGATTGGGGGTGGGGGCAAGAAGCTCTGTACTAAGTCATTCTAATGCACAAAGGGGTTTCAGTGCTCAGAACCTTCCCAAGATCTATGGGACCTCAGTCTGATGGGCTGCACCCCTACACACCACCCTATAAAGTGATCTGTGTATCTTCTATTCATCTGTGCAGTGTATTCATGTGGTATAATACAAAGTGTGAGGAAAGCCACAGGGTAACACACACAAACCAGTTTTTCAGAGACACACACACTGGCCCCAGCCATGTGTTAAAAATCAATCGCCTGTGTAAGCAACCATTCTCCAGCAGGAAGAATAAGAAATGTACAGTACCTCACAGGAATGATGCAAACATTATGTCTACAAGAGACTGTTTAGCACCTGCACCCCAAATTGGGGAAACAGGTATAAAAAAACATGAGAGAGTGGCCTCCAACTCGCCTCTTTCCTCTTTTATCTCTGCTCATGACATCAATGACTGTCAAAGAACTGAACTAAAGGGGAGGTGTCCCAGGCTGAAAGAAGACCTGACATGTGAAATTTACTACAGCATGTGGCAAGGAAAATATTTTGCTTCTAAGTTCCTTTGGCTTTTTAGCTTAAGTATGAGCTTACATTTTACTCTTCTACTTCTTTTGTAACCAATCCTGGCTTTTATGCATCATCACTTGTAATCACTTAGCTACTTTTCTCTAGTTAATAAGCTTACTTTATTTATTTATACTTTAATAAACTAACTTACTATGTGTTTGGATTAAAGTCTGTGGGACACTGTTTTGGGATAATAAAACTGATGCATAGATCATTTTCCTTTGATGAAATGACAGCCTTTCTATGAGTTTGCTTTGTTCAGTAGTGTGCCGTACAGAACAAGATGTACGTTTCTGAGAGACAAGGCTGGGACTAAGAATTTGTTGGTGTTGCCCTATATTTAATTAATGAATGACTGGTCAGCGTGCTCATGTATTTAGCTGAGAGTGAATTCCCATGTTGAAAACTGTGTGAGTAGGCTAGGAGTGGATGTTCTGACAACAAAGCACTTTATCAGGCAACACAGGTTAGAGAGGTAAGGGAACACAGCTGTTCAATGATCCAGGTTGTACCCTGGGTAATTTCACACATCACTCTTTAACTATTCATTCATTTTGTGTCAGTCTTTCTCCTACTTCCTCCATAACAATTTTAAGAACCATCTTTTTCTCTTTAATCATCCAGCCCAAACTCTCACCTGTGCTGTTTTTCTTCCAACTTCACTGTAGCTGCCAAGTTCATCACCCTTGCACATTGTTCTAACATATCTTTAAATCCCCTTTCCTGGACGAAATTCAAACTTTTTGTTTACAGCTTCATGGCCATTCACAATTCTGCCCATCCCTAGGTGATCTGTCTGCCTCTTATCTCATTGCTCAGCCAATCATCTGCTTCTCCCTCAAACATCCTATGCCTTCTGCTGAAATCCCCCTCATACATGGAACATGCTGCTGGAACTGATCTGTAAGAACATTATTCACCTCGAGTTTTATGCCTATAAGAACTGAACCAGTTAATGTGGACTTGAGGACAGATAGGGGTGGATTTGGCTACAGATCATTTAAATCCATGCAAACAAATACCAAAAAGGTATGTATGTGATTTGTATCCTCTTCTCCACCCTTCATGTGCCATTTGAGTTCTTAATAATTATGTGTTGTACTGTTTCTGTGTTTGTACAGCATTCAGCATAATGAAGACCTGACCTCAAGTGAAGAGACAGGATGGGATGGGAAATGGAGTCAGAAAAAGGTGAAGTGACTTCCCCAAGGTCACATAGCAGGTCAGTGGCAGAGCTGGGGATAGATTGAAGGACACCTGACTCACAATCTAGTGCCCTAAAGGGACACGATGGGTGAGGTAATATCTTTTATTGGACCAACTTCTGTTGGTGGAAGAGACAAGCTTTCAAGCCACATAGAGCTCGTCTTTAGGACTGATCTGCTCTGATCTGGTGACCTATCCACTACATCATGCTGCCTACAAATATTTTGAAAACATCACTTACTAGTGATATCAAGAAAAATAATTTATTACTTGTCACTGTTTGTTTATGTAAAGGGAGCATGCTCACTTTTGAGTAATGAGACATTTTCTGAACTGTTGTGAGCTGGACACTTGGTTGGATGCTATGCCAAACAGTTAACCTTTCACAGCAAGCATGCATTTTAAAATATAGACTCCTATAGAGAATCCTAGACTTTAAGGAGGGAAAGGGCTTATTATATATCTTATCCACCCCATGTCAGTGCTGGCTTGTTCACTACACTCTATTCACACTACAGGTGCTTTGTCCAGATCAGTTTTAAATGAATCAAGCGATATACTAGGTCTGTGCTTTAGACAGGTAACCAATCAATTGGAAAAAGGCGAAAATTTATGTCCATTCAACACTAATAGATTGTTACATTATGATATCCAATCAGTATTTAAAAGCAAACTTTTGATGTCTCTACTAGACTTTTTTGCCAAAGCTGAGAACTGTCATGGTTATTCAGTGATGTACATCTTTTAGGTGCAAGAAAGCAGTGCATTTCTGGGTTAAATAGGTTTTTGAAGGGCTAAGAAGTATACACCTCACCGTTGGATTGGGGGGATGGAATAGATGACCTGATGCCAGCTCTCTTTCATCTCTTATTTCTACAGATCTGGGAGTCTTTTATTTTGGTCTTAAATCTTAGAGCATGATTGTTCAAGTAAAATTCACATCCAATTAAAATTGCTATACACTGTCTCTGCTCTCCCTCAGAATTACCTTTTTAAGTATTCTGTTGTATCCAATTCCTGTATTCGGGGCATGCAGATCTGTTACATTATTAAATCCATTCTTCTAATGATGCAGCTGGCATAAAGAAAAACACAAATCAAAAAATGCAACATTTTGCACAACTCCTTAACTGGCATTTTTAAGGCAGTTTTCAACTTCAACCCAAGCTTCCTTTTGCTTAGCATGCTAACCAGGGGATGACGCCAAGAGTGGCTCATGGGGATAATAATGGGTTATTTTAAGTAATTGAAGTATTAGTGCTCAGAATAATTTTTCATGATTTTACCTTTTTTTCTCAAGCTAGGTTACACTGATTGGAGATTTTAGAGATAAACTAATCCAGTTTCTCTTTTTTATAAATGTATTAAAAGATTAGGCAAACAGATATAAAAACAAATAGAAGTTTAAGAAAAGTGTCACTAGCTCATTTAATTTATAGTTTCCAAGCCTAGTTTAAATAATATAATACCATAGTCAAATTAAGGTTATAACTAAAATGTAATCAATAACTCCTCCTGGCAATCTTGCACAGATGCAATGTGATTTCTAGACACCCACACTTACAGAAGCGTTAGAATGACATTTGTAACACGATACCCCTTAACAACTGGAAGGCTGAGGCTCGCCCAGTATTTCTGAAATGCAACCACCCAGGGCTTTTCTTGCAGCCACAGCCTCCACGGCTGTGATTTGGAGAAGGAGGGTTGGGATGAGGAGATGGGATGACAGCCGCTCCCTGCTGCTTGTAGAGCTGCCAGCTTCTGGAGGCATCTGGACTGGAGGAGCAGGCAGCTGGTGATTTCCTCATCTTCCCAGAGGTGGTGGGACTAGGCTTTGGGCTGCAGTCCTAGGGTGGTGGCATGGCATGGGCTTCAGACTCTGGCTGTGATCTTTGGACTCCAACCCACCGCCCCATAGCCTGTGGCTCCCACTGCCTCCCCTGATTTTCCTCATCCAAGGCTTAGTTTGTCCCTGGGCTTGCCAGTAAGTCTGCTGGGAAAAAGTGATATTTGTATGTTTGTTAATATCACTTTTCCCCAGCAGACTTACTAGCTAAAAGTAAATAAATGACAATGATTTGGATATATGTATGTACCTATTTATTTATTTTTCCTAAAATGAATTATGTTAGGGAAAAATGTGAGAGTGGCCACCAACAAGAGTTGTTGGCTGTGTCTGAGGCCACCAAAAAATTTTCCCCTGGGCTAGCCCGCCATGATTACAGAATGAGACATAGCTGGGAGAGCTCAGGATGACTATAAAGAGCAGTAGGAAAGTGCAATGAAAGGGGGAACGCTCAGGGAATAGAGACTACTAGCAGTGAGCAGGCCCTAGAAGAGAGTTCTGAGATGCTAGCCAGGTAGGGCCTGCAAATGACCTGCCAAAGCGGGAAAGGACCCAGGCAGGAGGGCGGAGCCAAGGAAGAGAACCCTTTGATTGAGTAGGCTTCTGGATAGACTTGAAAACTTTATTGTGAATGTTGTGACAGTAAGCTAATTATAACACTGAGAAAGTAACTTTGAGAGATGTGGTAGTGCCTAGGGCAAGTGAAGGATTTTATGCTAATAATCTTTTACCTACAAGACAGAAAGTTGCTTTGGACATCATCTAGTAATGTTAACTTTCATTAAATATTTGCCCAACTAAAATTACTCAGGTCTAAATCAAAATATGAATTATATTCCGCATAGCTTCACTCCCCACCTCAGGCTAAGATAGTGATTAATGGGGACTTCGTGGAAAGCCATAGTAATCTATTATTTTGAGGAGTTACCAACTAGCAAGGAGCTGGAGGAAGGAGGGTTGGAATTCAACACATAAGAAAAAACTGGAGAGAAAGAAGGAGTAGTCTTGTGGTAGAGACTACATTGGGAAATGCTCTGAAATTTGGCCAGGAATTAAGACACCTTTTCTTCAAATGTGGCATTGGATGTTCAATAAACAATAGAGTTAGTACAATGATGAACAGTTTCCAATGAGAGAGAGCAACCCAGTTGTATGGTTCGTCAAATAAAAGTATAGCATAACTAAGTGCAGTAATCATGTAGTAGGACCAAATCTTCAAAGGTATTTAGGCTCCTACATAGAGATGGGTGCCTAGCTGTATTTTTCAAAAGTTCATTGGGAGTCTGGCATATTTAAAATCCTAGTAGGCGCTATCTGTATTTTAGGCTCTACAATTTAAAAATCTGGCCCTAGGTCTTTAGTAAATCTCTGACTATTACAAGCAAAGAAATATTCATTAGAAAGTTACTTGTTACAAATTGTTGTAGTCCCACTATGTCCATCCATTGAAACAGTTAATGTTGTGGGTTCAGTCAATTTAAGATTTCTTTCCAGGAATGTTTAATTCTAGTTAGACTGGATCAGTGGGCCTTGAACATAAATGCTTTTTTTTTTTTTAAACTTCAGACATAGGCAAAACATTTGATATTTTAAGCAAGATTTTATATATATTATCCTTGCATTTTACATACCATACTTATTCTCTATTACAGTGTAGCTAGCCAGAGGTTTTGTCTTAGTTGTCTAGATTACCAAAAGAATGTTGAATAAAGGCATGCAGAAAAGCCTCAGAATGGATTTAATATTCAGAACATAATAGTTTGGTTGTTTGAGTGATTACAGTGTGGTGTCCATCTTGGAACATTTGTGATGCTTAAAATAGTAAATAGTTTTAGAATAAAAGTGTTACTTAGGGAAAAATAAGTAATAGAAAATCCAGCAGTGGCAGTTAAGAATGGCAGTTGAAGGAATAGACCCCATAAAAATAGACTGTATTTCATTGACTTCTATGAGGTCCTAGACCGGAAACATATGTACCCCACCCCTACTGTGCATGAGCCCTCCCATCCCTGTATGTGACTCCCTCCCTCTTCCTTTTTCTCCATGTGTAACCCCTCCCTTTCCTGTGCATAACTCTCTCTCCATTCCTTTTTCTTCCATACATAATCTCTCCATTTTAGATAACATTTGCTTTAAATTTATAGATAGAGGCAACTGATATGTAAATTGCTTTGAACTTGATTGGCTGAGCTTCGGTGATGAAATTATATACAAGACCAATAGCTAGCAAGCTAAATATGTTGAGAGCAGTGTGCAGAGGGAGCTGAAGGAACCTGCCAAGAACAAAAGAGGGGGGGAGAGAGAGAACTGATGAAAGAAGGCACCAGGAAAGGCAGACCGTTCCAGTGGCAGACAGCAGTGAACTGTGAAAGAACAGAAGGATCCCACAGGAAATAAGAAGAAATTTCCTAAGTCTCAGCCTTTTATATTTACTCAAGAACATATGAGTGTGCCTGTAAATAAAGTTGAGTGCCTGTGGTTCAAGTGAGATGCTTCTCCACTCATCCAGGAACTGCCTAGTGATACTTGTTGGATGTTAGATTAAGTATTTTAGATTAATATATCGTTAGATAAGTAGTGTTAAGAATATTATATATTTGATATATGTATATATGTATATATATATAGATATATGTATATCATTGATTAGTATATTAAGTATATTATTGAGTTATACTCTATCCACATCTATTCCCCTTTCTACCCATCTCTATTCCCCTTCAATGTAACCATTTACTTCTCAATAAATATTGTATCTGGTTTCAGAGTATTATAGCTTTGGTAGCCTATCTTGGTCAGATGGCTATATCCGTGTCTGTTCAAGGGAAGGCAGGTTTCTTTCTCTGGAAGTTCCTCTAAAACAGACCACAATTAGAACTAGGAGTTCTTGGGGTAATACCATGCCCTAAAAAATTATTTTAGTAACATATTTGGCATCCCTGAGTGGGCTTGGTGTTAAAAGCTTTGTGATCAGGGTAGTGGCCAAATTGTTATGAAGTAAGAATTTTGACATCCCTGATTTGGTGAGCTTGAAGGCACTATATAAAGTTATATAGCTCAAAAAAGTGCTATTAAAGCATACATGAGCCTAAAGCACTATTAAAGCTTATATGACTTGATAAAGTGCTATTAAAACATACATGGATCTACAGCATTAATCAGGTTTACTCTCTCTATTGGATAATTGGACATAGGATCATAAAGCAGTAATTCTTCTAATTTTCTTATATAGTGTATACATATCTAGTGGATCAGAATTAATATCAAAAGTAAGCTTACAATTCTAATGTTAGTTAGGGAATTACTGTATTAACTAATAATCTAGTGTAAATATTAACAGTAACTAGAATAACCTAGGAGAAATATCAAGACTACACTTGGGAGTACTAGAATATATTATAAGACTGGTATAAACATCTTGATATTATTAAAACTCTGCCTTGGAGTGGGAAAATATACTACAAAAACAGTGGTGTTGATAGGAACTCAGCCTCCTAACCTTATAGTTCTAAAACAATTGCACTGGGGAAAGGATAGGTGTAATATAGTAAATGATCCTGTAATCATAGTGAACATTGCTTAGGCTAATCCGACTGGAAATAGTCCTTTCACCAGGGATCACAGAGGTCAGACACTATATATATATATACAGATATATAGATATATAGATATAGATATATATAGATATAGATATATAAAAGGGTCTTGGGAGGTCAGACCTGGTCAGAATAGGAATAAATACAGTGGATAATTCTAGGGTTATAAAGGTTTGACTTTGAGGACCTTTGGAGGTCAGGATTTAATTGAAATATTTTTAAGCACTTAAAGGAACATAGCTATTTCTTGATTTTGAGAATACTGGGGGCAAGTCCTAATGTAAGATGAGGGAATATAGTCTCAAGGATTTGGGGGGTGAGTCTTGCTGTAGATATGGATGTATAGCCTCTTAATATTAAATTGATAGTGGTTTGTGAGGATACTTTGTGGGCAAGTTCTAACGTGGGCTGAGGGCGTATAGCCTCAAGAATTTGGGGGCTTGTCCTGCAGTAGGAGTGGACATATAGCCTCATAGTATTCATTCATTCTTAGTCTGAGAACACAGGAGCTGGAATTGTGGATTTGGAAAACAAGTGGTCTGTGTTAGATTTGGATTTATTGATTTAGATGTACTGAGGCTCACTTACAACTAAGGCACAGGGTGAAGGTCTGGTGGGAATAGTTGTGGGAGATTATATTCAAGAAGCATGACATGGTCCATGGAAGAAAAATGTTGGACCTAATGCTTATCAACAATTGTTTGAGCAATGAGAACAATAGGTTCAGCCTAAAGGAAAAGTGATTCATTTCTGAACTTCTAGCAAAAAGGCAAAGAAACAGGCTGCTATGCAGAGCTTATATACAACAGCAGTCTTAAAGAAGTGAATAATTTGAGAACAAGAATAAATGAACAGGATTCAGAGAAGGAATTAGTAAACAACCGAAGAGTGAGACTGCAGGAGTCAGAAAAAGAATTCACAGAAAGAAGCAGTTACTTCAAAAATAGATCCTGAAGTTAAAAGAGTCACGTCGTTTGTACGAAGGACTCCGAGGGTTCTTCTACAAAAGGAGCTGGCTAATGCAAAAGAAAAAGCTGATGTACTGGAAGCCACTGTGTTAATACAGAAATCTCAGATAATGGCTCAGGGTTAGGCAAATATTTTGGCCTGAGGGCCACATCTCAAATTGAAATTGTATGGCGGACCAGGCCATACAGAGTGGTGGTGGGGAGGGGTGGGACTGCGCAGGGGGACGGGTTGCCACACAGTGCTGTTTGAAGCTGAGATCAGTTCCAGTCAAGGATGCCGCTGGGCCCACGTGGTGGGAAAGTGGTGAAGGGAAGGGGCGGAGCTGGGATAGAATGCAGAGTGGCTCCAGTGCTCCAGCCAGGTTGAGCTTGAGGGCCTGATAAAAGGTTCAGGCAGGCTGTAAGCCGGGCATAGTTTGCCCACTCCTGTAATAGTTGCACAGAAAGACGCCCACAAAACTCAGGTAGAATAGGGTAAGTTAAGGCAGAAGGTAGCAGAGTGGAAACAACAAACTTTAGATGGGCAAGCTGTAGTAGAAGCAGTGCCCACAAAAATAGAGAAAGACCCTGTATGCATGGGGAATGGCTCACTTATTGGTGGAGTCTCTGTATCTTAAAGTCTTTAAATCAGGAGTGGGCAAAATATGGCCTGCAGGCCTGATTCAGTCTGTGTGAGGCCACTGTATGGCCCGCCGACCCTGGGCTACTCTCACCCATACCCTTTCGCCCCCATCTGACTGGCTCTTCATAGTTTTGGGGCCAGGGCCAGGGCTGATGCTGCACCGCTCCGGCAGCACTCTGAGGTCGATGCTGCCATTGCACTGCCTCCTTCCACCCCGCTGGCCAATGCTGCACTGCTCCACTCTGCTCCAGGGCCAGAGCCAGGCCTGGGGCTGGTGCTGTGGCGTTCTGGGGCCGGGACCGGGGTTGCAGAGCACCAGGGCCGGCGCTGCCCAGCCCCATTCAGTCCTCCCCTCCCCCACTGACTTTCCTTCACCCCCAGGCAGCTGCACCCCCACTTCCCCCAACCAGCTTCTCTCATTTCTCCCTGGTCCCTCTCCCAGCAGTTATTCCTCCCCACTTCGCTCTCCACTCCAGCCCCAGGCTGGCTTTCCACAGCCACCACCGGCCCCCATCTAAATATTATTGCCCACCCCTATTTTAAATCATGATTAGAGGACTTTAATAACTCAGTTATAGGTTAGAGGCTTATTGCAGGAGTGGGTGGGTGAGGTTTTATGGCCTGCATTGTGCAGGGTGTCAGACTAGATGATCATACTGGTTCCTCCTGACCTTAGAGTCTGAGTCTGAGTAACTATCCTTATAGTCTGTCAGGGCCAAATGTGCTCCAAAAGATGAACTGCAATTAAGAGGAATAGTGATGGAAGTCAATTCCTTCAGTTTGTACTGTGAAAGGGGATAACCTTGAGGACCCTCTTCAGAGACCTTATTGCAATAAGAAATGGCATAAAACATTAATAGAGCAAGATTGCTGCTTAAGAGAAACCACCACACAGTTTTAAATGTGGTTTTAAATTAACAAACCAACAGAGTATAGTTGACCATGCAGGTTGTCAGGAGAAAGCAGCTGGCTTACAGGAAAAGCTGCAGGCCATGTAGATAGTTAATAGTATAGCTTAGGGAAGCAGTGCTGTAATTGCCTAAAGGAGGCTGTAAAATTGAAAGAAAAAAATAAGATTGGACTAGGTTCAGAAAATGTATCTGGATGGACTCCTCTATGAAGGTAATATTAATAGCCTAGGGAGAAAAGAGGTGAACTCCTCCTTTCCAGGAGGAGACTCTGGTTTTGTATTGAGCTTTTCTGAAGAGGAACAGCAAATAAAAAGTAAACTAAAGTCATGCATGACTTGGAAATTTGTGCAGGAAAATCCTGAGTTGGTTCAGTGAAGTGACATAGTATATAATGTAACACAATCTGAAGGAACATTAGGTTCACAATTTGGCTTAACAATGAAAGCAACAGTATGGTCAAGAATTCAGATGCTGCTGTAAATAATATAGGATAAGTTGGAAGTAAAGTACAAAAAGGATTGCCCACCCCCAAAGAAAAAGTCAGATAAAGTATCAACAATAACCTTTTTGAATAGTGGTCTGCAGGGAAAGGGGAATCAACAAAGGAAACAAAATAAGGGGGAACAGAGTAGAGAAAAGGATAGGAACCCTCATCAAAATGATTTACAGAGAACATCCCACCCAAATAAATTTTATTTGAGGATGATTAGTAAGATCTGAGCCTAGGAATCAGATCCATAGGTTATCTACTGGAGAATTACTACAGGGATTAACCAAATATGAAAAAATGATATGCCTATGGGTCCACCACACTTAAAAGGCCAGGGAGCTCTGAGCATGCTCTATGTCCCTAGTGTCAGCAAAAGAATATGCTGACTCAGTGGCACATATAATTCAAGATAAATTGGGGGGGGGGATTTATAATTACAGTACAAGTAATATTTAATAAGGGAGTGTTCAGATAAAACATGTTAATAGATTAATAGAACCACTTTTATATTAAGTATTACTTGGAAAAAAATATTTGGATCTTCCTTAGGATAAGCTATTATTTAGCTTTCCAATAGGTTTTCAGTTAGGGAGGAAACAAGAAATGGGGCAATTTAGCCTTATAGGTTTGGATGGCAATGGTATGTGAGGAATAGACGTATTAGAAAGCCTCAAAATGATGATAAACTTAGTAAATAGGATTTATGGAAAATGCCAATATATGACAATAATACTGTGAAACAACTAATCACTACTGAGGCAGGACATAGATTAGTTGCTCTTAAGGCTGTTAAATAGATAGAATGGTCTAACTGGCAATAGGGTATCTATGGAATCCAGTATAGAAAATAATGCAACTGATATTATTAGTAATAAGTCTAGATGATAGGAAGACTTACTATTCAGATTCAGAATCAATATATTCACTGCTAAATAATAGATATGTGCCAATTTTTTCTTGGTATGTTTCCTTGGAGATAATAAAATATGGGGAATATATAATATAAAGAAACAGTTATAAGTAACAATTCCATTAAGTGTCACTAAAGGGAATGTGGTACAAAAAGGGGTACATTTTGGATTAATGGAGTTTGGAGAAAATTAACTAGCAATAGTAGGAATGGGTACTATTAAAGACTTAAAATGTTCAATCAATTTAGAAGAAAATATTTTATGGACAAAAATTGGATTTGGAAACAAAAGAAGTATAAAGAAAAAGTCTACCACGAAGAAAAGTTAAATAAAAGGAATCTTAGTTAAGTAAGTTAGGGATGAATTAAGGTTAGGAATAATAAGGTTAAATAGTTAAGAACAAGATAAGTAAGTGAAAATAAATTAAGATAAATTAGAAATTTGTAATAATATTGATAATAACAATAAGATAATTTCTCCTCTTCATAGAATAAGAAGGAATAATTTAAGATGAATTAGATCAAAATAAATAAATTAAGGAAAGCATGGCAAGGAAAGAATAAATGAAAAGTTTCTTTGGAATACATAGGAAGAGAGAAACAAGAGAAAAATGGCAGAGGACTGGGTGATGGACAGTCATAGTGACAGTGTGTACCACTTAGACTCCAGTCATTTTAGTAGCGAGAGCGAAGAAGTTGATGGGAGAGTGATGGTTTAATTATTTATGGATAATAATGTGAGACTATTGATCCCAGGGATAATACATTTAATGAGCATTAACCCTGGATTATTCTTTCAACTAAGCACATGATCCTCAATTGCTATTTTTAGTCACCAATATAGACGGAATAACTCTGATGGCATTGACTACAGAGGATCATTATTTGATTCAAGTAGGAATTAAATAATAGTTAGCAATCTGATTAGTTGTCCTATCAATGTGGAAATTGGAAAGCATGTAATATATAGTCATAGATTTGGTTTACTATATTTAGGAAGGGAAGATTATGGGGCAATCGGATTAACTGTAATTATGGAATTGAACTGTTTAATAGATGTTAATGGAAGAATACTATGGGGATATATGGTAAACAATTAAATTAAATGAAATAAAAATGAATAGATTACGGGAAGTAAGGTAAAACAGGATAGAAAGGTAAGTAGATGAATAAAAATTATATAGATAGAAAGGAAGATATTAATATAAGTTGTAAGAAGTTGTTTTAATAAAAATAGCTGTTTCTTTGCTTTTATGTGTTTCAGAACCAATTGACGGTTGTCTTTTTCACTCTATGGAGCTTTTGTGAATACAGGTAGAGCCCTGCAGATCCACAGGTATCCGCTTCAGATCCGAAGCTATCCGCAGATGCAGGTGTGGAGATCCGCAGACCCATTGTTGCGGATTGGGGCTTGGATGTGATTGATCGCTGCAGCTGCTCCTGTGATCCAGGTCAGCAGCACGCAGGGGAACAAAGGAAGCACTCCAGACAATCACAGCTCACCTCTGGTTGCAGTCTGCTAGCCAATCAGAGTCTCTTAGACTGACTGTCAATAAGTTAGCCTGCTTGCCTTTGGTTGGGCTACCTCAGTCCCCAGCTGGCCTTTGATTGGTTCATTCCCTACATGGGCCCTGCACATTTTTCCCTTTTCTTGTTTGTGCTTTGCGTGCTGTGCTGTCAATCAGAGATTTCCTTGGCCAATGAAATCTCTGATTGACAGGACAGCACGCAAACCACAAACAAGAAAAGGAAAACATGGCCAGGACCCATGTGGGGAATGAGCCAATCAAAGGCCAGCATGCTGACTGAGTGAGCCCAAGCCCAGGTGTGGATGCGAATACATATAACACTGATAGATAGATTCTGACACTGAGTGGATGCGGGTAAGATCCGGATCCATTTTTATATCCGCGCATGGCTGTAAATACGGGATTCTACCCTGGTGGTACAAATTCACAAGACAATTCTGACAATTCAGTGGATTAGGTTCGATTCTAATAATAAAAATCTGGCTAATAATATTGAGACACATGCCTTTTCAATCCCCAAACTGAAAAGCATATTGCTTTGAGTAGTAATGAGATTTCTCCAAGTTACAGAATTTATGGCACAAAATTATGTGGGAAGAACATTCATTACAGATGAACAAGTCATTAAAAATATAATATTTTATTTGATAGTCAAGAAAAAGGAGTATTGATATGGCAGAGATCTAATGAAAAGATGTCAAGACCTTCAAATTGTTAGAGTTGGATTCTGATAGTGTGCATTATTGGAAAGGTCTAACAATTGCACACTCATCCACAATCTTATTAAGCGAGGAACCAATAATGGAGGTAAACATATAAGCTACCCCTCAGGTAACTGTGGGAAAAATAAGGAAATAAGGATCAGACCTAACACAATGACAACGCTTAATAATGTTCAAGGGTGAAAATATTTGGCAAGGTGATAACAGCAGGACAATGGCAATGTGTAACTATAGATGGACGTAATGTAATGGCATGATCAAATAACAATCATATATCTGAATAAAGTTTCTGTATGTGATATTGTAGCATGGTATGTCCCAAAATAGAGCCAGGAGAAGTTTATGGGTCGGAGCCAGATTTGGCAATTGATTGATCTTTGACTACTAGTGGTAAATATGCCCAATGGTCTGTGATGGGATGTTTGATGTGGTTTGTTCTGAGTTACTACAGAGAATTCTTTCTGAATGCCTGGTTGGTGAGTCTCACTCACATGCTCAGGGTTTAACTGATTACCATATTTGGGGTTGGGAATGAATTTTCCCCAGGGCAGATTGGCAGGGACCTTGGGGTTTTTTGCCTTCTGCTGCAGCATTGTGCACGGGTCACTTGCTAGTGGATTCTCTGTACCTTGAAGCCCTTAAATCATTATTTGAGGACTTGAGTAATTTAGTCTTAGTTTAGGGCTCTATTACAGGAGTGGGTAGGTGGCTTGTGTTGTGCAAGAAATCAGACTAGCTGAGCGTAATGCTTGCTGCTAACCTTGCAGTCTATGAATAGTAGACAGAGCAGAGTGCAGAGTTCCCATTTTGCAGCATCTCCCTGGAATATTCTTATGTCTTAATTCCTGTGCCTAGATACCACGGTAAATGACATTTTATAAATTCCTTGCTAGATTAGTTAACTGGTTTACCCAAGACCTACTGCAGGGAAGTTGGAACCATTTTTATAGTGGGGGTACTGAGAGTCATTGAACCAAACTGTAAGCCCTGTACATAATGGAAACCACTTAAAAAGGGGTTATGGCAGGAACACCAGCTTCCTAGTTCCAGCATCTATGATCTACTGAGCAATGATCTGCCTCACAGATTTCTCTATTTAGCTACAAAATAGGAATAGCTCAGGCACCATCAGAATAAATTTCCTCATACTAGCCAACTAGCATGCCTCATGAATCAAGCCTGATCAGAAAGGACCTCTGGGGCTGGTATAAATTTTTATGTAAATAGAATCTTCTTACTAATCACCCTGCACTCAGTCTTCCCATTTGATTGGTTTTAATAATGCTAAAAAACACTGTTAGTGATGTATTCTGTGGCAATTGCCCAACTCATAATTTTCATAAACAAAATTATTCCACCCAACAACGTTTGTAACTAAAATTAAACATAGTTCTTAAACAAACCAACCCAGTATCTCCTTATAAATGCCAACAAATTAAACCCATGCAAAACTAAGAGAAAGGAAAATGTTTAGAGCCTGTGGCCTGAATTGACTGGTTATCAGAGAAATTTTAAAGGGTCCAAGAATCCTTCCATAATATTTTCTGCCAAATTACTGAAGAACTTCCTCTATCAGATATTAATTTTATTGGCTGTTTTATTTTCTTACCTAGGATAGAGATTCCCACCCTTCCCCATATTCCTCCCTTTCAACTAACCAAAGGAAAGAAAAACCCAAAAGGTTTAGACTCCTATTTTATAGGCACCCATCACCAACTGGATTCTTGAGCAGCTTCACAGCAGCAACCCCTTTGGAAGCCATCTCTCCCTAATCGGGGGCAAGGACAAACACCCCTTGAAACAGCCACCTTTTAGCTTTGATAGCAAGGTTGAGAAGGGGAAGAAATCTTGCCAAATCTTCTGTGCTAAGCAGGCATGTACTGGATCAGTACTTAATGGAGGACCTCGTTTGTGCGATGGGAAATGGTGCTGGTGGTCATTAGGTGTAGCACTTGGTTTGAAATATTAAACAGATGTCACAGTATAGTGATAAAGTGCATGATGAATGATGCTTGGGTTTTCAGACCTACTGCAGAAGCAGTGGTCTGACGGCTTTTTGTCACTAAAGGACCCCGACATTTTCCACAACTCCCTGATAGAATTACTCATTTTGTCTACGTAAAATTTCCTGTGTCGTGTTTAGCTGGACGCTCTATTTCTCTTTCTTTCTGTCCTGAACTATGTGGTACTGTTGCTGTCCTCTGTTTCATAGCTGTCAGGTTCCACCCTAGAGATGCTGGCATTTCACTTTTGAGTGAAGTGATCTTGTGGGGTTAACTCTTAAAGGCTATGTCTACACTAGCAAGTTAGTTCGAATTAAGGAAGCTTAATTCGAACTAACAAGCCATGGCCACACTAGGCTTTCATTAGTTCGAATTAAGGGTTTCCTTAATTCGAACTGATAAATTCAAATATGCTATTTGAACTAAGGGTTAATTCAAACTAGTTAGTTCAAATAAACCAATGTGGCCATGTTAGTTCAAACTAATTGCTTAGTTCGAACTAACTGGCCCATTGAACACAATGCAATTCGCTAATTCGAACTAAGCAAGTGTGACGAATGGCACTTGCTTAGTTCGAACTAAATTTTGCTAGTTTGAATTAAGTTAGTTTGAACTAACTAAAATTAGTTTGAATTAGTTAGTTCGAATTAACTAATTCGAACTAACTTTAGTAAGTGTAGACATAGCCAAAGAGCTTTGAGATTCTGCTGGGTAAAAGGGTTGCACTGCACATAAGTAAAATGATCATTTAGAATAAAATGAGCTCATCATTCAGTGAAAAGGAAGATCAGATAGCATGAATACTGCCCTTCCTTGCAGCAGAACAAACTTACAAATTTTTGCACATGTTGAAGGGATTTAAAGGTCCCTCTGTCAGCCCTCTCACTAATGACTGATTTCCTTCTAAACAAACAAGAAGTCCTGTGGCACTTTTAAAGACTAACAACTTTATTTAAATATTTATAAATGAATTTGTTAGTCTTTAAAAGTGCCACAGGACTCCTTGTTTGTTTGGCTGACCTAGACTAAGGCCTTGTACACACTACAGCCTTATAGCGTGGTAAGGAGCTTTACCGTATGATAAGGCTGTGAGCGTGCACACTACAATATTGCCTTTTGCGCAGCAAGAGCCCTCCTGTTGTGTAACAGGTAAACCACCCAGATGATCATGGTAATGCTTACCATGGATCATCTGTCCCGCAGTAGAGTGTGTGTGTACACTCACTGCGGGTTAGACAGCCTCCGGAAATGTCCCAGAGTGCTAGTGGAGGCCACTCTGGGACATAGAAGCTGTCATACTTGTCAATTTCACTGCTCTACTAGAGCAGTGAAATTGACAAGTAGGAGCAGAGGTCCAGCTGCCCTGAGTGCCGGCACTCACAGTGGCTAGAGCCCCACTGCTACAGGGAATCCCTCAAGCCACTCAGTTTCCTGGTTCTCTGCCGGAAACCGAGTGGCTTGAGGGTATCCGCAGCAGGGCTCCTGGCAGCTAAAGCCCTGCTGCCATGGGGAGTCCCTCAAACCACATGGAAAACGAGTGGCTTGAGGGACTTCGTGTAGCAGGGGGGCTGTAGCCGCCAGGGCTCTAGCCACCAAGAGCCCTGGTCACCGGGGCTGCTGGCTTTGGGGTTCCAGGGCTGGCCAGGTGGCTTCAGGGAATCCCTCTGGCAGCCTGGCTCTAGCCCCAGGAGGACGAGCTCTCCCAGGGTGTTCCCCTACCTGGGGCTCAGCTGCCCCCGGGAAGCCAGCATTCCCGGGGCTGGAGCCCCGCTGCCAGCCCAAAGGCTGGCTTTCACAGTGCATGGTGGTGCCCACCATGCACTGCTCCTTCTAACGTGTGAACGCTTCTTTGTGTTAGAAGGATTACTGTGTGGACAGGGGAAAGCGTTACCGTTATAACGCTTTACTTGTTCCGCAATAAGTTGTTGCGGGACAAGTCTGTCGTGTGTACATAGCCTATATGCCATTCCCTGGTGTTTGAATCCTAACATCTATTTTGATTTGCTGTTACAGCCTGACCTGAGCCTATGTTATACACTTACCTGCATTTAATTTCCTCTCTTTCTGCAAGTTTCCCATCTTCAAAGCGACTGACGAAGTGGGATTTTCTCCCACAAAACCTCATGCGATAAATAAATCTGTTAGTCTTTAAAAGTACCACAGCACTCTGTTGTTTCTCTGCGATACCCCTTTGGAACTTGTATATACCTCGTTGCTACTTTTAAGGGCTTTACTGTGAGCTCTGCCACCACAAGTCTGTGGAGCCAGGATGGGGGAGGCTCACTCCTAGATGAAATGTAGACATGCCCAAAGGAACAGAAAAAGAATTCAGTGAGGGAGAGAAAGTGGAGGAGGAGTAAAAGTAGAAGTAGTAATGGAGCACAGAGGGAGAGAATCAAAACTTGGGTGGGGAACAAAGACAGGAGAGGAACAGCAGCAGAAAACTGGGGAAAGAGAGGCAGAAAAGCCAAAAAGGGAGGAATCAAAATGGTGGAGTGGGTTGTATAACTGAGAGACCAAAGGCATGCTGTTTGAAACCAGCATCTTGTATCAGCAGGACATATTAGCTTCTGAGGACAGGCAAAAAGCTGTTTTCAGAAAGGCTGATTCAGATGTTGATGAAGCAGAACCAGCATCAGGAGAGACTGAATCACTTGACCCATGGTTGGGAAAAATATCAGCAAAAGAAAAAAGACAATGAGAATGTTAAATAAGAGGATGAGAGTGGAGGCACCACAAATGCTTAGTGATAGCACTAGATGAATTATTATTCATTCTGTTGCGCTAAGCTTCTGCTGGGAGGCAGATGAGGGTGCTTGTGTTACTTACAATCTGCTTTTTATCCGGTTTAAAGAACAGTGTTGATATTTTCCAAAGTCCTGTCTAGATTCCTTTGACTGAAATATAGAATTTCAAGCGTGGGAAGACCATTTTGAAACAGGGAGGTGATTTGATTTGAAGGGCTATCATAGTGATGGCCTTGCTTGTACATGTAAAATTAAATTTGTCACCATTTCAAAATATTTTTCATTGAAATGCTTTTAGACTGCTTCTGTTTTTTCCCCACTTCTTCAAGGTAAGAACTTTCCAGCCACCTCTGCCTTGAATTCCTTGCTAACTTTGAGGTGTAAAACTGTGTGAAGATTTTAATTTTTACCTTTAATGTCTCTGTAAATTGCTGAAGAACTCACCTGTAAGATCACAAATGCCTAAAGGCTACTTTCTGTTTGACTGGATCTGTTCATCAACAGAAATGCCCTTGGCTGGCCCACGCCAATTGACTTGGGCTTGTGGGGCTGTTTTAGTGCTGTCTAGACTTTCAGGTTTGGGCAGGGACCCAGGCTCTAGGGCTCTGTAGAGTAGGAAGGTCCTTGAGCCTGGGCTCCTGCGTGAGCTCAAAATCAATGAAACAGGCCTATGAGCCTGAATCAGTTAATACAGGCCAGCTGTAAGTTTCTCTTTGCTGTATAGGCATACCCAATGCTGCCAAAATTAAAGCCGCTAGTGGCTGTTAATGCGGTCCACCATCCAGGCCTCTGTATTTTTAATCATGCTTTAGGTTCATATATTGTGTAGCAATGGCTGTGTCATGATAACTCAGACCTTGATAGCTCTAGAGAACTTGGATGTTGTTTCCTTTATATTGGACATATTAGGTCCTTTATCCTCCAGTTTAACTGGAAGCTTCTGCTCACTTCCTTTGCCCTTCTGCCCCAATGTATATACCAATTCTGGTCACATGAACTATTTCCCGCCGTCTTCTCTGGCACTATCCCTGAACCAACATAAAACAGAGTTTGAAAGGAAAAGAAGATGACATGTTAAAACCTGGAACAAGGTGTTCCAACTGAATGGCTCTGCAGGAGCTCCAGATTGCTTCAACTGTTTCTGCTCTCCCAAGAAATAAAAGTAGCTAGTAAAACCTGAACATAGCAATTGGCATTTGAATACTTGAACCATGTTCCTTTGCTGCCCTCTACTGCAGGGCTCAGTATAATTATTCTAAATCGTCAAAAAAGCAATCTTGTATTTCCTCTGAGAGGCTGCCAGTTAAAACAGGACTTGGAGCCCAAGAAAACACTGACAACTCAGAAAATGAAGACAGAAATGGTAGGTGATTCTGAGAAGTAACACAGAGTAATAAGAAAGGGCATTTGTTAGAGGACAACTAGCATCAATATTAAACATCAGCAAAATCAGACATCATCCTAAAAGATGGCAACTCTTTAAAGCCACATTTTCAGGGGCAACTACAGAACCAGCCAGAACCTTTTAAAAATTAAATTTAAAGAGAGATATCAGATATTTTGTTTAGGTCTCATACTAGTTTTTTCTGTTGTTGTTTAGTTTCCATATATTTACAAAACCTAAACTTAAATAAAAATAGATTCCATGACTTTCTGAAATAAATGAAAATATGTTTATTTGGATTTAAACATCACCTTTCTGTATTCTGAATGCAAATGAAACAGCATGGGGATAGCACAGAAAAACTAGAAAGTGAAACCGACGAGTAACAAAAACCTTTCATTTGCAGTCTAATTTCACAATCCAAGCCAAAAGCGGTGGAAAAACTAAAAGGGATAAAGTAGTTCGGGCTCTGATCCTGCACTCTGAGCTGCACAGCTGCACCTTTATGCCTACACAGAATCACCCAAGATGATGGACTTCCACACAGATGGAGTCCAGTTATAGAATTACAACCTTAGATGCCAGGTTCTTTCAGTTTTAATAATTTATGTACTGAGGATGATGCAGGTTATGATTTTAATTTTAACTGCACCATCATATAAAGAATCCTAAACCAGAATGTTTCTAACAGGTGTAATGACCTGTGTTTTTGTGTGATTGTACATAATGCTTTCTCTCATTGGCCCAATGCAATCCTTTCATTAAGTTAATACAAAGAAAAGGCTTTCTTAAAAAAAATATGGTGATATTTTAAATGGCTTTTTATTATCATTAGTCGTTATATAATTACTTGTTATACATAGCAAGTACATACCTGGAGTTATCTTAACATCTTTGACTTCAAGTCTCAGAGTAAAACAGACAGACAACATTATTTATTACTAATTTAAGCACTGATCTGCCGGCCTGTGCAGTCAGGCTCTTTATTAAACACATACTACTGACCCAAGGCCCTAAGCCAAAACCCACTGAAATCAGTGTCAGCCCTTTCATTGACTTCAATACGCTTTGGATCAGGCCCAAGAACTGTACGTAAACAGTGCTAGTGGGGTAGGAAGACTGCATTATTGGGATAAAGGACTGAACTGAGACTTGAGATCTGCGATCAATTTTCAGCTCAGCACCAGCCCCCCCCCATATTACCTCGGTCAGGTCACTTAATCTTCCCAGAGTCTATGATTCCCATCTCTAGAATAGAGATAGTACTTTCCTGTCTCACACAGATGTTCTGAAGAAAACGTCTATTAATGATTGGAACATTCAAACATAGTGATGAGAGCAATAAAAATACCTAGACTGAAGTCAATGGACCAGAATCAAACAGACTATTTTTGTTCCAGAAATCATCCAGTCTGTTTTCTTAGGACTGTACCTCCTCAAAGCTTAACCCAATGCTTTTAAAACAACTGTTTGCTGTCCCCCAGCTCTTTTCTAAAATAAGTTTTTGTTCCAGTCAAAATATAACTGTGCCCAAACCTAGTTTAAAAGGGAAATAAAAATAATGTGCTCTCTCCACAATTTTTTCTTACCTGGTTGCTTTTCATTACACACATTCAGTAATAACTCTAAATGAAAAGATATGAAATATTCAGATACCAGCAAAAACTTTTTTGTATTACTTGCAACTCTTTTGTCTGTACATATTTCTGCTATGACTTTTGGTTTGTCAGGGATTGTGGTGGAAAGCTCATCTCACTTGATTTTACAGGTTGCAGAAATGGGTTATTGTCACACTCTTCAGCATGCAGTTCTCAGTGGTTTTGTCATACACTATTTATAGGTGATGAAAAAAATCTTATTTGCTGTTAAAACACCCTTTTCGTTTTGTAGCTGTTGTCCTTTTCCTGTCTTCCTTTATCGATTGATTGTAGAACTTAATATCTTTTCCGTGTCTCCCATCCTCCGCTCCAACACAAAAATAACCCAACATTTTTTGTCAGTATAAATTACGAGTGCCCCAAAATGGCTCAAGAAATCACTCACAGATGGTTTAGTGAGACCCAGAATTCGGCCAAAACAACCAATCATAAAAAGAGAAATATGACAAAAACGTGTTAAGCCCATGCTTACATTTGGGGGTTGGAAAGCATTCATGCAGGAGGACAGAGCATAAATAAAAAGAATTGCCACTTCTCTTCTTACAGCTGAGTTGGATGGGCCAAAACAATAAAAGCCCCAAAGATGGGTGAGTGCCTGAAGTCTGGCCTCTAAAATCCACAACTCAGGAATTACTTTGCAGGTGTGGGGCAACCTGCAGCTCCCACTGGGGTCAACAGGAGAGAAAGGTGCTCAGTCTGTGAGAATATCTGCAGTTGCACTTTCTGCCCACTGTGCATGCACACATACACTCCCTCTCTCTGCCTATGGATAGCCTACCGGTGAGCACAGCACAGCACACCCTCCCTGCAGCTAATCCTGCTGCGGCTGCCGCCGTCCTAAATCGATCGCTGAGCAACGGATTGGCGGGCGCTGGAATCCATTCCATCGCGATCTTCCCCTGCCTCCTTCCTCTCTGCTGCACCCGCACTCCCGCCCCAGCTAGCCAGCGCCAGGCCCCGCGGCTGCGGCAGGTACAGCGGCGCGAGCGCCCGGTTCCAAACCCGCCTCCCAGTGATTGGAGGAGGGGGAGGTGCACGGGTGCTGCAGTGCCTGGGCTGCGACCCACGCGCGCAGCAGCGCTCGCTGTTGCTGTTGCTGTTGCTGCTGCTGCCTCAGGCTCCTTTTCATTGGTAGAAAGCAGCTGCTTTCCCCAACTGCACAGTGGGGCACAGGGTCTTGAGGGCGGAAGATCCCTCACCTCTCTGTTCCCTGCTGTATTAAATGTGGTGCCCCTCCCAGTTTACTAGCCGGGTAGGTTTGCAACTGAAAGCAGCTGTTTCAGCTCGGCAAACAGAGGATGCTTGTGGTTCCCAGCTGCTGCCATCTCTGCATTAATCTCGTGTACCGCGTGGCTAAATAGCAGGCTCTGGCTAGATGGCCTTCCCTTCTCCTTCCTTGGGGCGGGTTTGTACCGCGGATATCCCACCGCAGCTTACAGTGGCAGGCGTTAGTAGGAGCAGCAGCAGCTCACAGCGCTTTTTCAATGTGTATGTTTGGGTTGTTGGGAAACAAAACATCCACGTTGGTCTGCACGTTTCCTCCGCTCAGCCCAAACAAACCGTGACCCATGCCTTTTCAAGCATAACATGCCGCTCTCTTTTGTTTTTGTTTCTAAAAGCAGAAAGTAAGCTGCGATGGAACGGATGTTTACTCCCCTGGAATGCCTGCTCCCCACTGGTACTGTACCTCTTCCTACTAATTCAGTCTCCTTTTAAGAGTACTCATCCCGCAAATAAGTATATTATGTGTGCACAACATTAAAAAGGTTAATAGTATAAGGCTTAACACCAGGGCCGGCCCAAGTGTTTTTGGCACCCTAGGTGAGCTATGGCTTTGGCACCTCCCACCCATGAGATAACATAGTAATATATATTTTTTTTAATGGAGAAAAAAAATCACTTCCATTTAATTTCGTGCCCCTTAAAGCCTGGTGCCCTAGACGATTATCTAGTTCACCAATATGGTTGGACTGGCCCTACCTAACACTCCCCTTCATGTGTTGCTATTAGAGGCAATCCGAATTGTTACTGTGGTGGGGATTAACCCTTGAGCAGTTAAAGAGAGGGGTGTCGTGGTGGGATTTGAGGGCGTGTGGTTACAAAGTTTTACCAATTTAATTAAAAGAAATGTTTTAAACAGGTGAGTTAAACTGGTGCAAGTACCTCTGTATACCCACTTATTTTGGTTTAAGATTGGCGTCCTTCAGCTTAATTTAAACCTGTTCCTGATTGTTTTAAAATAAACTGAAGTAAGTGTGTGCACGCACATGGGTTTACACTGGGAAACGATATCCATTTCAAATCACATCTTCAGTTAAACAGGTGGAGTTTACCCAAGGCCTCCATCTATGTTTGTTTAGAACGTTTGTTTAGAACATTGGTTAGGTTTCAAAGCAGATTTAAATTTAATTTAATTAAGCCAGCACCAACTCCTGCGTGGACAATCTTATTTCAGTATATTTTAAATCTATTCTTAATCCATTTAAATTAAATGGAACTAACCTAAATGGTTTCAACTGTAACAAGAGTGTTTACACAGGGATTTGCACTGGTTTATTTAAATCAGTTTAAAACAGGTGTCAAACTGATTTGCTATGACGGGCCAGATTTGACTTAAATGTACTTCATGTAGGCTGTACATACCATAAATCAAAATACTAGGATTACTCTTGTGGCATTGCGGAGCACTGTGTATGTGAGACTGAGCACTCTCTCACTGTTAAGGAGAGATTGTGGTCTCACAGAGCTCAGTCTTGCTTATGCATTGCTCTGCGATGTCCTGAGACCTGACACTCAGGTGGCATCGTGGAGCGCTGGATATGCGAGGACCCCCCCCCCCCTGTTAGGGAAAGGGTGTGGTCCCGCAGAGTGCAGTCATGGGCCAGATGGAATTGGTTCGCGGGCCTTATGTTTGACACCCCTGGTTTAAAATATTACCTTTAGTTTAGATGGTGCAATTTTTCATGTGGACAAGGCCTAAACCTGAGGAGAAGGCTGGCCTCTGGCTGGATATCTTTAGATAAATGTCATAGTATCTTAGTGAAACTTTGGAATATACTAGGTGAAGGTCATGCTTGGTATCTGCTCTGAAGCTACAAACTTGTCCTCACCCAATAAGGTGAATCTTTGTTTTAGGTTGATTTTTTCCATTCTTATAATGTTATGACAGGTTTTGAAAATATAGTATTAAATAGCTCCATACTCTGTGTGTGTGTGTGTGTGTGTGTGTGTGTGTGTGTGTGTGTGTGTGTGTGTGTGTGTGTGTGTGTGTGTGTAAAAAACATGTATTAAAAGTAACTCATGTGCCCTTTGGGACAGTGACTTCATATGTGTTTGTACAGAATTATTATTATTGGTATTATCATAGCACTTAGGAGCCTTAGTCATGAAACAGGACGCCACTGTGTGCAGTACCTAACACAATCTCTGATCATAACTGGTTCCTTAGGAGTGTTACTGTAATATAAATATTTAATATATTGTTAAAAAGTTGTTTTGGCAAAAGGGACAGACTCAATTCTTAATGATGATGCTCTGGCTTCACTGTGAGTGCTATGGCAAGGCAGGTCCATTTAAGCCACCATGGAGGGTGGATGGCTGGGTAATGTTACAAGCATGCAGATATATAGGAAAATAAGAATTCTAAAAACCCCGTCACCTTGAGTTTAATAAATCTATTAATCAGTTTTAAAATCTTAAAACGAGCATTTTGACTGTTAGTATATTTACCCCTCTCTTCCATTTTTGTATTACGTTTGGTTTAGAACTTTTCAAGTTTCCTTCTTGATCTAATTCAAGGCGTGTTTAAAGTTACTAGAAAGGGAAGAAATACATGATTCCTAATAAACACACATACAGGACACCATAAGCTGCATTCATTTGGGGCACTTGGTTTTGGTTAGAAAGATGAGTAGTTTTCACAGAGTTCATTGATTAGCTTTTGCTTGTCACAGCGTAATCTGACTTCTGAGATGCAGTTGCACAGTAAAAATATAATGTGCCAAAAAACCCTATAGGATTTAACTCTGTTCATACTTTAGAAGAGCAGGTATTTATCATCATTTATTTTGTAAAATAGTTGCTGTTTGTAGGCATTGATATGCAGTAGTCGTTTTACATGGAGTATATGGTGAGATACATCTGATACCACATATGAAGTCTAGTCCTCATTACAAAAGTTGTTTTGGTTTTGAATATTTTCACTAATATTGTTCTATACTGGTATAGCATGTCCGCATTACCATTCCTGACACACGCCTCACTGTGCTAACCCAGTGGTTCTGTACCTTCAAGATCCTAGTGTACCACTTCTGGAACTCAAAGCCAAGATTTTCAAAACTGTGTATCCAAAATTACGCTCCTAAATTAATATTTATGTACTTCATTAAATGTCAGGATTTCCCACAACTCTGATTAGGGTATGTTGGTGTTTATCAAGTCTGAAAATCAAGGTGCCAAAGTAGGGTAAAGACTGTGCAACAGATGAACCGCGGGGATGTTGAACCATTGCAAACCTTGCCATCTTCTGAGTCAAGTGCAAGACTTACTATTTTGACCTTGTCTTCGCCAAAGTAATACCACCCAACTGAAAGAAAACATTACACCACATTCACAATAGTCCATCCCTGAGGAGAGGATGAGAGAGAGAAGAACCTATAAATTGCCGGGTTCAGGACTAAAGCTTGATTTTAGGTACCCAGTTTTGTATCATTGGCCCGAAAGTATTTGATGTACCTTTGTAATTTTAATCAGTATAGTTATAGTGGATACTTATTTGACAGCAGGTTTTAAATCAATCCACATAGTACCTGATTATGACCCAAGTACCAAGAGCTTGAGAACCTCCCGCCTAAACCTTTAGAGTCAAACCTCATTGATTTTGAAGATAATTCAGTAAAAAAAAGCTAGAGTGCAATTTAAAACTGAAGTGGTGTGGACATAGGACTGTGCTTCAAAATAGTACTAATCCGGTTAGGGTGGTTTAAAATTGGTAGTGAAGTGAAGTTTAAGAGCATGATTGAGCCCTAAGTCTAGAAGATTACAAAACCCAGACTAAATATTTTTCTCTCAGTAAAATGACACTGAAGAGGGATTCTTTAGGGTATACGGCTTGTAGCTATGAGTTTCAATGAGGGATAGGTCCATGCCAAAGCTCTAAGTTCTCTTTGGGCCTGTATTTTGTGACAAAGTTTCCTGCTCTAAGTGGAACCCTAATGCTAACTTCTGGGACAGTTATAAATTAATTAAAAATGGAGATTCTTATTAATTTCCTTATGGAAGTGAATAACACAGTCAGCATGGTGTTCCTTGCGTTAGTTATTTTCCTGTTGACCTCAGTTTTTTGTGCTTTCTCTAAATTTTAATTTTTTATTGTAGGATAGTTGTTTGTATTACAGGGTAGTTTGTATTATTATAGCATTAAAGCAGGGATTCTCAAATGGGGGTCATGACCCCTTGAAGGGACTTGAGGTTATGGGGTGGGTCATGGGATGTCAGCTCTCTTGTATGCCTGCCTATAAGGTGGAATGGTATGGGGGGGTGTCATCACACCCTGAAATATTTTCAAAGGGGACCAAAGCGCAAAAAAAAAAAAAAAAAAAAAGTTTGAGAACCCATGCATTAAAGGAAGAGAGTGGAAGAGCTGGAGGGTTTAATATTTGGTTGTAAGGTAGCTGGGGCTTATGACAACTGGAAAAATGATGGAGGCATTTGATTCTTGGCACCCAAGGGAATCACTGAAATTTCTTGCGATGGAAAGAGGATGGATGTCGTCATCTGCACTTCTGGTGGGTAGACGTAAAGGTGACTTTAAATTTTTAGGGTAGGGTTGGAGCCCTACCTGGTTTACTCAGGCAGTAGAGTCCTCCTTTCTTGTCATCTATAACCACCACCCAATAGCAATGGGTAACCTCATTAGCTGGATGTTTGTTGTAACAGTGAAATTGTTCATTAATGGCTGTATCTTCCTTGCCAAAAAGATGGGTTTTTTTACAGGGAGATAGCTAACATTGTGAAGAATCTACCTTTTTTGTCAGGGAACACACAGGCATTGTGAGATAACTAACATATGATGCTTATCCCCCGGTAAAATTCCGGTAGAGAGAAGCTCGCCGCAGTTCTTTCACAGAGTACTGAGCCGGCCTTGTCGCTATTTTCCTTCCCACTTTCCCAGAGGTGGCCTTTGGATATTGGGGGCCCTAGGTGAAGGCCCATTGCAGGGCCCCCTATAGGCTCATTGCGGGGGGGGCCCATCTGTGGCCCCGGCTCCTTGCCCTCCCTCCCCTCCCCCCATGGTCTGGGCTCCCTGCCACCCCTGCCTCCCCCCCCCCCCGGCCACCAGAACTAGTTCCCGCTGCTGGCCCTGGCCTCTTCCTGCTGCTGACCCAGGCTTTTTGGGTAGGCAAAGCAGGCGATGGGGCCCCTTACTGCTCAGGGCCCTACTCATGTGCCTGCTTTGCCTTCCCCAAAAGATGCCTCTTCCCTCCCCATCCCTCCTTGCTGTCACACAGTGGACCTCACCTAGTTCTTCTTATGATAGATATCTACAGTGCCTTGTCCTCAGTAGGATTTTACAGCGGGATAGTTAAGGTGTGTTAGTTATCCTCGGGTAGAAAACCCTTTTTTATTTTTTTATTTTTTTATTTTTTTTTTTTTTTGCAATCAAGGTGTAGCAAGGATGATGTTTAAGATGTCAATAACAGGCAGCAGTTAATGCTCCTTTCAGTGAATGGGACAGGGAAAGCACTTAATGGCTCTCAGCTTTTTTCTGAGGCTGTCTTTGCAGACAGTATTGTTTGATTCACATTTGTTTCACATTTGGATGTTATTTTTGCAACTGCAAGGGCTAGATACTTTTTTAAAAATGAAAGCTTAAGATTCTGCAGCACAGCTCTGTGGTGTAGAATAGACTGTATATGTAGCTGTGCAAGCATAATATAGCAAATGCACAGAGCTCATAACATATAATGTCTCATTTGTGAGATCATAAAAAGCAGCATTAAAAAAAAAAATCTAGGGCTCTCTGCAATGTACCAACCTGGGTTTGTATCCTGTTGTTAGTTTAGAACCTTTCTCTGCGGCTTTGTGCTCTAGTTGTTGTGCCCAGATTGCCTGTGGTGGGTTCTGCGTTAAGACCAGTGTTACAAGACTTTAACTACGGTGGACTTGGAGAACTCTCTACCATGCCTTTGTTTCCTTAACATGATGCACTGCTGTGTGCTTTCCAGTCCTATATGTGACTAGTACTTGGAATCTTGGAGTGAGAGAATTCTTTGGCAATGTTGGCCACATGGAGCACTGTCTGCCATAATTGCCGCTGGATTCCCATTTGTTTTCATGTATAATTCAAACTTTCCTTTTTCACTTACATGCAGTTAAATGTTGACCTTATTTAGTATTCAAGAGGCCCCAATATAATTTATGCTGGACAAGAAGAATGGAAGGGAGAGATGCATCCTCCATTGCCCAAGTCTATCATCAGAGGAGATCTTCCCTGGCCACTTCCTGATAGGCTCTCCTGCTGAGGTGAATGAAGTCTCTGTGTAACAGAATCTTCTCACCTTGCTCTCTGTGTCCTGGCACACACACACAGTTTCATGAAATTCTTCTTCACATCATGTGGGGAGCCTGAGCCATCTGTGGGGGCTGCCCCTTGTATCCTGTCCCCCCCCCCCCATGCCCATTGTGCGTTAGAGCCACACCAGTTCTAGGCGTGTTAGGTTGGGCTTGGATTTGGTTCCTTCTGAAGAGGATGTATTCTTTGATATTCTCCAAACCTTTTGCATCAGCTTGAACAGGTTTTGAGGTTTTATTAAGATGATTATTCTAAGTACATCTTAAAATTTAAGTTCATACAGGCTATATTGATATTATAGTTATTTCACTGTCATCTGGAATCACATTGTTTCTAGTTAAATGAGCCGAAGCTGTTTCAGTTTTAAAAGGATGTCGCCAAGTAACTGTCTGTAAAGCAGAAATGTCCCTTTATTGCTGGTAATCCTTTGCATCCATGCTTGCTCCTCTATTTGAAACTAGAGCTTTGTTCTGTTGAAGCAAGGTTATCTGTCGCCAGTGAGCCACAAGAGAGAACAAAGAGTGTTTTACAACCCTATGGCAATATATAGTTGTTCCTGTGCATAGGAACTATAAATTTCTGCATTCAATTTAAGGGAAAGAGAGCAGGAGGAAGCCACAATGCAATCTGACTGCTCTTCCATCAACCCACAAGATTTAGGCCTGGCTTAAACTACAAAGTTAGGCTGATGTAAACTGCCCTGCTTTGGCCTATTTTTGCATGTGTCTAAATTTAAATTTGTGTCACATTGATGTAAGTACCGCGTTACGTTGACATACTAACACCAGGTATCTGAGAAGAGTTGAGCTGTGGTTGAAATATTGAGGTTGACATAGTACAAGTCTGGATGCTGGTGCAGCTGTCATGCAATGCCTGGCACCGACCACTGTGGTCACAATTGTGAACTCCATTATAGAGGGGTCACAGATACTGGAAAACCTCCCTCCTCTTTAAAGCCCCAGACATTTTTTGCTGCTGTCCATTCTTCTGTGCAACTGCATAGCTGACCATAATGACTACATGCTTCAGATGCTTTCCGCTTGAAGTAGACAGGAGATATTGGTTCTCTTGGGCCTGTGGGGAGAAGAGGCTGTGCAAGTTCAGCTATGGACCAGCTGTAGAAACATTAACATCTGTGAGCAGCTTGCACAGAAGATGCAGGAGAAGGGCTACAACACGGATCAATAATCTTATTTATTGACAAAGAATATACAAACTCCTGCTTCTCTGCAGGAGGAATAAAAACACAGGGGACAGCTTCTTTGCTTACAGCCCTAAACACTAGACCCAAAAACTATCTCTAAGCTTCTCCAGGCTGTCCCCATTCTTAATGGCTATTGCTTGGACCAGCTTTCTTCCTGCCTCTGAGTCCTTTTCATTTTTATTTTTTTTTTGTGTTCCTCCACCTCATCCCAGTTACACTTTCTACATTCATCCTCCTGCTGGGAACATGCCCAGGAGAACATTTCTCCCACATGTTAGTTTCTAGCAGACTCCATTGTGCCTTGTTTTAGGTATGGCCCCTTAACTATCTCTTAAAACTATGTTAAATGAAGGGCATGTTCACACATAATTTTTAATTGTGTTTTAACTTAACCCATAAAATGTTTCACTTGGCTAATAACGATATAATGGCCTTGCTGAAAAGATCAGGAGTCAGTGAAGCAACCCTGCTTTCAGAAGAGTATTTTCTTCCTTCCTTGATCCTTATCCTCCTTCTCCACAATGAATTTTTAAAGATGTACATTTTGTGGTTTCACAGCAACCTGAGTATGAAATCAGATACAAACTGCATACGGGTTTCAGATACAAGTCCACATTTAGGCTTGATATATGAGTATGGAAAACAATATAAGAAAGTGCGCCTATTCACAAATACGAGCCAGGTATACAAGCTGAATATGAAATAGAAAAAAGTGGTAAATGCTTACACAGGAAGAACTATACTAGGTGACTGCTCCAGGCTTGGAATTCTTGGGTTCCCAAAATTATAAAACCCTATATTTGTATTTGTGATCTATTTTCATCTTGTACATGTGAAGATCATTAGCTCAGGTTAGTGCAAGTTTTTGGATGGGTAAAATGTTGCACATGGTCACGTTTATTTTTAACTCCCAATCTTTAGACCAAAACCTGATGCAAATATAATTTCTGTCCCCATTCATTGAAAAAAAGAAAATATCAGGCTGTCAAGTACGATTGGTAATCCTCCTGCTACAGGCTTACAAATTTAATAAGCTTATTAGGAATTGATCTAATAGCAGCCCTACTGTAACAGCATTATTGATTGACATCTTAGTGCAGAAATTTTTTTTCAATTGCTAGTGAAAATTTATCTCTATTTAATACATTAAAAGACATCTATTCGAGTCTAAATTTCATTGGCAATTATTAAGGGTGAAGTCCAGTTAAAATAAAACAAATAGAAGAAAAGCAGTGGCAGATTTCACCCAACACAAAATAGAGCTAGAAAACAAACATCTTCACTCGGCATACCACCTATCCCATCCCACATAAATGAGTGTTCTCCCACTATTCCTAATCCCATGTCCAAATAAATGGAATTTTCACTATGCTCAAAAGATCAGATAAACTGTTTAGGGCCAAGGCTTAAACAAATGTTAAAATCTAAGGGTGTGTCTACACTTGTAAATTAAGTCAACTTAAGCCTGCTTAAATCGACTTAATTTACTCTGCGCCTACACTACAATTTCCTTAAGTGGACTTAAGCAAATTTTAAGTCGACTTTATTAAACCTACTTTAAAGTCAACTTTACTGGCTAAGTCGACTTTATTAAGTCTACTGAGCCAGTGTAGATGCGGATTAGCTCTAAGTCGATTTTAAGTTGACTTATAGGGCCCCCAGGGCTCCCCCACTGACCTCCCTGCCAGGGTGGCTGTCACAGCCAGAGCCTGGCATGCCATAGGGCAGGACACAGCCCTGCCCACCCCACTCCTATGCCCTGCCACTGTCCCTGTCCTGCTCAGCCCCCATTGTACCCTGGTATAATGGGGAAAATGCTAAGCCCCCTGGCACTTTGAAAGGGGTGCCCCCCCGTCACCATGGACCAGTCCCAGGTCCACCTAGCCTCAGTGTGGACGCTCTAAGTTGATTTGGCAAGGTCCACTTTAAGTCGACCTAATTTTATAGTGTAGATATGCTAAGTCGACTTTGTTAAGTCGACTTAGCAAAGTTGACTTATTTGGCCAAGTGTAGACATAGCCTAAGAGATTACCCTTCCAACACCTCCCCTCTATATAACCTAAATTATGTCTCATGTCTCCACTATTGCACCCCAGTGATTCCCCACTCCCGCCCCCCCACCACTTTAGCCATCTATTGTGGCCTATTTCTTTCCTTAAATTGAGAATGATGGTTAAATACATTCCAGCATGTGTGTATGAATGGAGGATTCTGTTCAGACAAGTGACATATATTTGATGAATGCAAACAGCTATGTTAATGCATCATTAAGTTCGCATCATTAAAAAGTTAGGAAATTGAAAAGTTAAATTTTCTTCAGCAACATTCACTCAGCTATGCTATAATATAGTTAACTACATACAGCATCTTTGGAATTCTGTTAATTTGCTTCTTGCCCTGCACCCAGTTGCTGCTGAGAAGCTGTTACTATCATTTCCTGAGATTTGAATTTTAAAAAACAAAAGACAAAAGCAGCATTTTCTCAATAGAGTGTCTTTCCTGTGTAGTTTTTCTCCATGAGTTGTATACCAAAACGCTGTTTGGAAGGCTTCAGGGTATGGTACAAAGCATATCTGCGCGGCCACATCCTGCTCTGATTGAAATCTATGTGAATATGGCCAGTAACTTCAATGGGAGCAGGATTTTGGCCCCTATGTTTTATTTAGCTTTTATTTGCTGACTCTTCTTTGCTTTTTATTTTGTTTTAGGATTTTCCTGATTTTTGTTTGTATGTTTCTTTTGGCTTTTTTCTCTTATTTTTCTTGTTTTTTGCCCAACAATTAGAGGACAAAAGTTCTTTTTGGCAGCCATAGTAGTAGTGGCTGCGTTTAAAAAAAGTATGATCGTAATTGGTATCAGAAAGGCTTAGATGCTTCTGTAATGAGAGTGGTAAACATTTCTTTTTAAAAAAGTTGTAAATACTATTTTAGCAAAAGATGTCATTGTTATGAGTCATCAGCGTATATAAACACAGTATGAAACTTCCTGTAGAAAGAGTTAAAAGCACCTCATCCTTTAACCACAGTTACCCAGACAGTCAGTAAACAGATCACCTTGATTAAAGCACTCTCCTCTCCTCTGGATGGGGACTCCAACCTTTCCTGAGGTACCTTTTGTGTTGCAGAATGGCTGCACAAAAAGAGAGTTGTTCTTCAGGCTCATCTTTTTGATACTTAGGCCTGGTATTGTTTTGTTGATCAAAGTCAGCTTTTTTTGATAAAACTGTGCCAGTATACATACTGCAAACCTTCCTTCCCCTCCCCCCTGCCAACAAAACTGTCCTGGTTTATTTTGTTTTATTTTTTTGACAAAATAAAACCACTCCACCAAGAGGTATAGAGCTTTCTTCACCCAACTTAAGTTGACAAAGCATCAGTCTAGAGATGCTGCACTTGGTTGTCTCATTTGGAAATGGCCTCCAGAAGTGTCCTACCTCCTGACCGCTCTGATCATCAGGCTGAACTCTGCTGCTCTGCATCCATCCATCACTCCCCCTTTAAAGTCCTGGGAATTTTTGAAATTCCACTTCCTGCTTGGTCAGCATAGAGAGCTCGCATTTTCTTCTTTTCAGCTATCCATGGTGGCTCCACATACCAAACACTCCTTGGCGTGGAACACCTCAGAGCTTCTCGATCTCATTGGCATTTGGGGAAAGAGTTGGCCGTATAGTCCCACTTCCACTGTAGCCTGTGACCAGATTTCTCATGCCGTGGCAGAGAAGGGTTGTGAACGGAATACACTGCAGTGCTGAGAAAAATCAAGGAGTGGTGGTGGGGCTATCAGAAGGCCAGGGAGGAAAACCATTGGTCTGGTGCAGAGCCCAAGACCTGCTGCTACTATAAGAAGATGGAAGCCATCCTCAGAGGTGACCCCAGCTCTGCCCCCCCTCCCTTCCTCCCCTGCAGCTACTAGAACTGCTTTCCCTGCACTTGCGAAACTCACCTCCCACATTCCTATCAATCCCCCAGCCCACCTCGTTACCCCTTATACTTCACCCTTTCAGACAGTTACAAGAGTGACAGCTGGACTTACATCTAGCTATCATAGCTCACACTGGTCCCTGCTACTTTCTCACTTCCAGCCCTGTGTTTTGTTTGTGTTTGTAAACAGTTTCATTTAATAAAGACAAGCTGTGAAAAGAATAAGCACTCTTTATTTTTGTGTTGCACAGAGTACTGATGCACATCTCAAGCTGGCTGGCAGTCATGGAATGGCACAGCACTGCTCTTAAAAATACCTGATGGGTTCTTATTCTCAAAATGGGTCCTCAATGCCTCCCTGATCCAAATGCCCCCCTTTTATGCCCCAGTCATGGCCCCAGCATCTGGCTGCTCATATGCAGATGCAAGGTGAGCCACTTTTGTGGTCCACCTAGGGGAAAACTTTTTACCCTTAGCTTCACAAATTGTGGAGAACACAGCAGGTGGACAGTATTCCCATGGTTAAGTCTAGCTTGCCATAAAGACATCTCTAGCAAGTTTTTAATCTGTTAAACATGCATTCAGTGGTCCTTGCTGATATCCATCAAGCCCATATAAGGCTTCTCTGGGCATCTCAGTATCCCCCACTGGGATCTTTTGGTCTGGAAAGAAAGTCCCTGTTTGGAGCTTCCGGTATAGGCCATTGTTCCTGAAGCTGCATGCATCATGCGTCTTCCCTGGCTAATCCACACTGATGTCAGTGGAACGCTGAATGTGATCCACAAGCACCTGCAGTACCATAGAGAAGTACCCCTCTCTATTGATGTACTCCATCACAAGATGATCCAGGCCAAAAATTTGAATGTGTGCCATCTATTGTCCCACCACAGTTAGGGAATCCCATTGCCAAGAAGCCATCTGCTATTCACAGACATTTTCCAGAGTCACACTTCCTTCATAGCAGAATGCAGGTAATGGCCCTGCACACTTGCAATAACATGCCAACGCTGGACTTCCCAACTCCAAACTGATTAGCGACCCAACTGGTAGCAGTCTGGAGTTGCCAGCTTCTGTGAGGCAATCGCCATTTGTTTCTCCACTGATAGGGCAGCTCTCTTTCCGGTGTCCCTGCACTGCAGGGCAGGGGCAAGCTTCGCACAGAATTCTATGAAGGTGACTTTGCACATTCAACCATTTTGCATCCACTGCTCATCATCCCAGATCTGCATAACGATGTGATTGCACCACTCAGTGCTAGTTTCACGCACCCAAAAGTGGTGGTGCACCGCGTGCAGATGCTCTGTGAATGCAAATCGTAATGCAGTGCTGTTTGTTTGCATGTCACACATCAGATCAGATGTCTCAGATTCCTGGTCTGTTTGGGAGCTTGTGATATATTGCTTGACCAGCTGTGATGTATTCAGAATGCTGGCAGCAACAATGGAGAGCAGTGCAGAAGCCACCCTTTCAGATAGAGATAGCGGGAGCTCAGGAAATTGGGGGGGGGGAAGGTGTCATTGAAAAATGATGTAACATGCAGCTCGGAACGCAAGGAATGATGGGATGGAAATCAGTTCAACATGGGGTGGTCATCCCTGATGCACTGTGATCCTTTCCACCTTTCTACAACTCCTAGCAGCACAAGGTAGCAAGTTTGCATAGTGGGTAGCTGCGCAAAACATACTGCTTTCAATGTCAATGCTAGAGCACCAAGTGTGACATGCTTGGTGACACAGTAAGGAGCGAACACTGTAATGAAAGAACTTTTTGATCACCAGTATAGCTAATGTCGATAAACCCTTGGCTTCTAGTATAGGCTAGGCCTTAGTGGCATTTTACAAGCAGTTTTGCTTAGGTGTTCTGTGGTGAAAAGCACCGAGCCTATGCTACAAGCTTCCACTGGCATAGTTGTGTCAGGAAAGGGTGTGAAGTGGTGCCATCTCTGACTGATGTAGCTGTACCAGCAAAAAGCCCCTAGTATAGATGCTGTAGTACTGGCGTAAATTGGTATACGCTTCATCCACACTAAGGACACTTTGCTGGTATACACAGTGTAGATGTAGCTCAGAAAAAGTAAAGTGTTTTAAGTAGGAGAACCTGAGAGACAAGTCCCTTGGTAACTGCTTCTTGGCAGTGACTTGACATGTGGTACTTTAGCTGAGGTGTCTGCCTTTGTACAGTTTGCGGCCATCTCTGTTCCTTTTCAATAGGACTTGAGCACACTTTTTAAATGAACAAATTACACTAGGTAGAAAGCATTGTCTCTGCTTCTGTTTTCCCCTCTGATAGAAAACCAACAAGCCCTCACATTTTGCCATGATTCATTAAAAAGGCAAGAGTATATTTCATATGGCTTCATTATTTATGTTGAGGGAACTTCAGTGTTTGAATTTCTTGACATTTTTTACTCTTAAAATTAGCGGGCCTGACTTACCACCTCATTAGTCTAGTTTGAAGCTGATGTAACTGCTTTAACTGGTATGAAAGTGGAATAATGAGACCCAACTCTGTCAACTAATCTTTGAGCCAAAATTTAGATTCTGTAAAAACAAGCTTTTACAAAATGAATAGAAATAATTTTGTAAATGTTTTCCCTTAGATTATAAGGGGAAAGTTGTCAATAATCATGTAAGCGTCTGCTTGACGTATTTGAAACTGAAATGTAGTAGCAATGAACCTGAAAATGAAACAGGCTATAAGCAAAAGTAAAACTGACTTGATTCATTTTTTTTCATTCTCCAAGCAGAGGGAAGTCAGAGTAAATGAAAAGCATAAATGGGGAAGAATGAACTGGATTTTTAAAAAAGCCTTCAGGTTCAGTAATCTTTACTGATGGTTACTAGTGATCAGTGCTTTTCTTTGTATTTTTTTTTTGTTTGTTTTTTTTAAAGGGTTTCGGTACTCGGCCAGGGACCTGGCGCTGCGTCGCTGTGGAAAAAAAAGCTGCCAGTACTCAGTGCACTTGAGTACCATCACAAAAACAGCCACACTAGTGACGTTATTTCTAAATTGACACTGTTCCTTTTAAATTCTCAGAGCCAGGTTATGCTATTTCCCTTTCCATTCCTAGGACCTCAAGAGTAGGGCTGTGAACAGGCTGTGACCCGCTCTTCAACAAAGCACACAGACCTAAGTTAGGGCCTGATCATGAAGTCATTGGGAGCTCAATCATTGATTTCAGTAGGCCCAGTTTTAGATCGTTAATGGCCAGTTCACCTTGTTCGTGGGGATTTGTGCTGTAAATAATCCAAAAACAATAGCACAGCATAAGCTTTATCTAAGATTTTTGCTTGAACTTGCAAGTTTTTAGGGGTTCCCTTAGAATTTGCTCTTCCTAGCTCTCTAACAGTTTCCTTCTGATCTCTTTCTGCCCCAATATAAGGTGGTTGTGCCCACCCACCAGCATTACTCTGAAATCAGTGTTTTATCACTTGAGCCTGTGGATAATTCAATAGAAAGACCTTCTTTTCTTCACACTTTTAGTCTCTGTTATCCTGCTATAAGATCACAGTTTCAATTTTTAAATTTAGGGGGGCTGATCTAAAGCCGAGTGAAGTCAGTGGGAATTTTTTCCTTTAACTAAAGTGAGTATTCCTCATGCCTGTGGAGTACAAGATCTGTGTTAGGTTAGCAGTGTCTTTACCATCACCAGAGTGATGAGGGCTGGTTCATGGTTTTGTAACATCAGCCAACACAGATGGCCTTGCAGGATGGGAGGGAGTGTACTGACATAGCAGATGGGTGTTGCCAAATTCATGAAGGAGGAGTTTGCAGGAACTCCAATTTGAACAATGCACATCGGCACTATTCCTGCCAAGAACTGTGGTTTAAGACCACAATATGTGCCTGTGTATGTCCACTGCATCATCATTCATCGTCATCATGGCAAATCCCAAAGGAATGTAACCTTCTTGCAGCTGGATTGGTCCCTGGCTAGGTCCTTAAGGTGGTCTGGCTGGATATTCAGCTTACTGGCAGTCTTATGCCATGAGACCTTTTGACATCCATGTGATTGTTGGCTTTATAATTGCATTCCTTGGTAAATCAGCTTCCTAATTTGCTGGTCTTCAATTTTAATAGTGTGCCTATATGAAGAAAGCTGCTAAAACCAGTCCAGTACTGATGGAGGCAGTAGGTGAGTTCACCTATGAATATTGTCATTTCTGGTCTGTTCTTGTCACTTAACATGGAGTGTCTGAAGAAGACAGTTAGAATTAAAGATGTCAGTCCAGTGTTCTTCAGTCACAGTGTTCCCCTGGAGGCTGACTATAGACCAAAACATGGCAGCAACTGCTGCTACATATTTTTCCTGCATCCTCTGGTACAGTCAATGCTGTTGAAGAATTTAAGAGTTGCCATCTGCTTAATGGCCCATCTGGAGAGGATAATACTGAGCTGGTTGTAATCTAGGACTGCAGGCTGCTTGAAGGTAATGGACAGAGAATGAGTTTTATCTGAATTAATAATCATGCCAATATGTGCTGCTTCTTGCCTCACCAGATTGGCCTTCACCTGCAGCGATTCACCAAGCTGAACCAACAAAACAATGTCATTGGCGTATTTTAGATCTCAGAGCCCTATGGTGTTCAACTCAAGGCCACAGGCAGCGGAGTTGACTCATCAGTGTATGGGGGCGTGCAGACACATAGTTAGAGAAGTTGGTACTCTGAAGAGCTTGCTGTCTAAAGGGGCAAGGCAGGCAGGCTGAGAAAAAGAAATAGTAGCCCTGTTTTTACAAATGGGCAATTCATGCAAGGAGACGTAAAGTCACTTGTCCAAGGTTCCACAGGAAGACTTTGATAGAGCTGAGAGTTGAACCGAGATCTCTTGGCTCTCAGTCTAGGGACTTACCATAAGACCATCCTTCCTCTCAACATTTTGAACATGTACAACATATATAAAAGCAATGGTCCTCTGAACAGACGAACTGATTGCAGCAATATGACATGGTGCCTAAAGTGCTAAAAGTACTGCCAATTATTGTGAAGTATCAGAAAACTTTTTAAAGTATTTCCCTAGTTTGTATCCTTATTTATCTATAAATATAATTGTGAATTCCATAAGGGGGAAGAAAAGGCCTAATTTAGATAACAAGGGAAATAGTTATGCTGAATTTGTAGAACCATTATGCCGAGCTATTCTGTTTCTCAACCAAATTTACTTTTACTGAATAAATTTACTGACATAAATAGCCAGTCTCCTTTGAGAGCAAAGCTGGAACTGAATAAATGAGAAGGTTTCGGAGTGCTAACAAAAAAAGTGGTGCAGTCACACAGCCTACATGCTGTAAATGAGAACTGGGGAGAAGAAATGTAAATATAGCAAAAGGAGGAGCTGGAATGTTTTGTACGAATGTACAAACGTGGTTTAGATCTGTAGTCTGAATGTAGTTGTTGCTCTTATGTATATTTGCATTGTTTTTTCACCCTGTAACATGGCACTCCCGCAGCTACCTATTGTACCTCATGGCCTAGCCTGTGTTTGACACCTCTTGTTCATAAACATGCCCTGGCTCTTTTCTTCTCACCACGTGTATCTTTGATTCTTCTAAACTTTTACACACGGAACGTGCCACAGACCTCTTATAGTAGGAGCTTCCCATATAGCTTTCCTCTTCAGCACAGCTCATCTGTGCTTCCCCTGCTTCCTGTCCTTCTACTTATGTCTGCCCATTTCCTGTGAGTTACATCATTAGCCCAGTGATTACCACCCAAGTGCTCATAATCCCTCAAAAGAAAGTGTTCAGTTACTTCTATAGGCCTTTCTATTCTGCAGTAGGTTCCACAACTCTCTCACTTCCTTTTTCTTCCCCTTTCATAGTTAATCTTTGCAGGAGAATGTGTATGTTGTGCTCAAAGCATTGATTAGAAAGAATTGATGAGTCCAATCTGTCCGGTGAGGAACCTGCACAAGGCAAGGAAGTGGGTATAACTCTCGTACATGAAAAGATTTGCAGGAACAGGCTTTGCATTAGATCCTTCTGCTGTCTGTATTTACATTTTTAAGACTTAAAGTATTAATACATTTTGACTTGCTTTGTGCAAACATGATTTCCAGCAGAGTTAATCACAGAGATAAAACTAAAAGTATGCAAATACAGGAAATACTGAGATTGTGTCTGAGGCTCCATGTGATCAAAGTAAAGGGTGAGAAGTGGGATAGTATGGGCCAGTGCAAAGAGGGGCACCAGGTGGTGAAATCTCCTGAGGTGAATTCACTTCAGCACCACTGCTGCTGATGTTCAGCATTTAGAAAACAATTTTGCATTCACTAGCCAGAGTATCTCGAGTAACAAATGCTTTGAGGGAGAGTGCTAGATAATAGACTGATGATTCATTATGCATATATCATTACCGAGTTGTGGTATTTATAACTCGAGGGCCAACAAAGCTACTTGTAAAGAGTCTGACTGCACTTTCCTGGGACGTCCCCTCCAGATTCCTAAATAGAACTTCGAGCAAACAGAAGAGAAACCATCCTTAGCAAAATCTTTTGCAAAGTTTACAGTGAGCCTAGTCCCGTAGGATGGGACTCAGAGGGTGAAAACTGCCATTCATTTTGATGGAGTCACGATATCACCCTGAGAGTTTACAGTGCAAATGAGTATTCCCACTGTACGGACATAGTGTTGCTTATGTAGTAATGTACCACTTCTGTAAGTTCCCCATCTTCAAATGTCTGACGAAGTGGGATATTCTCCCATGAGAGCTCATGCAATAAATAAAATAGTTAGTCTTCAAAAGTGCTGCCGGACTCCTTGTTTGTTTTACTGGATTAGACTAACATGGCTACCCTGCTGGAAGTTAGCAACACTTTTAATAAGTCTCAGTGCCTTGATTTAATGGGCTCCCATTGAACTGGAACACAACAGTTATCTGAAAGATCTGCCTTTGTGAATCATGCTATCCATCAACTAAACTGGGGACTTTTCATAAACTAAACTGGTTACTGAGATGAATGATTGGCCTTTGCTTAGTTTAAGGTTATAATCAGTGACAGCACATATCAGTATTTGAAGGGAGGGTATGTGACAGACTTCTGACCCGTGGAAATTTTTTGTGAACTAGATGTAGTTTTGAAACACATGGGTCAACATTATCTCAGAATATCCATATCTGGAGTTTTTGCTGATCTTGCTTTCCTTTCCTTTTAAAAAAATCCAAAAAATAAACTCCCAAACACACCTGACCTTCTAACCCTGACAGAAAGATTATTGTAATTAATAGAAATAGGTTATGCCCTATCATGGTTTCCATAAAGGGCATCAAGAAGCATTTGTGCTGACATGATCAACTATATCTCACCTTAGGTTTGGAAGTGCAACTCCTAAATAGGTGTGGAAATGTTAATGGTTGGCAGTGCACAACACTTATTCCATAGAAATAAAACACATTTGGAGGGAAAGGGAGCGAGCTTTCAGAACTAGTGCACATTATGAAGCTATCTCACATTTTTGGAGTAGACTGAACTGTAGGTGATTTCACTGGGGAAGGAAAGCAAAGGTTGGAATCCAGTAATCTCCTTGCTCCATTACAGAGAGATGTGCATAAATGTAGAGGACAAGAGATAATGTCAAAGAAAAGGTTGTAGGAATGAATACAGGCAACATTTAAGTGATATGAGGAATAGCATTAATTTGATGGATGTCAAAGGCCAAAGATTTTTTTCTTTAAAAAAAAAAAAAAAACAGCTAAAAGGACAAAAAAGACATTTTGTTCTTTGGGGGTATATAGAACTAGCTTTTCTAATTATTTTTGACATTTTGTCATGTATGCTATGAGCTTCCACAGAGGATAGAAGTAAATACCCAGTTTCCTGTGAGAGCAAAGCATGAACTGAATACATTTAAGGTCTGAAATGTACTAACATAGGCGCTAGATTCTAAAATAATGCTCTCATGCTTCCAAAATGAGACAGTTGGGAACGGTAGGCAATATACAGTCTAAGCTACGGCGCAGACAGAGTCGTTTATCTGGATTTGATATATGCAAACTTTTAAATGTGAACTTTTTGAGAAAAATTGGATGTCAGTGGTCATGAAGGTGCAGGAAAGGATTATATCTCTAGTGCTGGGTGGTTGAGGAAAATGAACTTGCAAATAGTCAGCAGAGTGGTGGATCGGGGCCTTTCACAAGAAATATGACCACCTAATACCATGATAGATGATAGAGTCCCACACAGATATAGAATTCATATTGCATCTGATCTGGAAAATATGATATAAAGTGAATGTTTGCAGAGTTTTACACACAAGTGGTTAAAGAAGCAAGATTGTGTCGGAATCTCCAGAGCATGAATCTGGATCATTTTGTAACCTATCAGTTAATGTTGCAAACATTTGGCCACTTTTCCATTGCCATGTATGTAAGACTTTGATTTTCATTAAGCCTAAATGGTTTTGTTTGCTCTGTTTAGGGTCCAGTGCTGAAATAAGCTTCACAAAGATCTCCATATCTGCATTCAACCCAATTATTTTAGTAGAGTTCCATGTGAACATGGGTTTTTCCATTTATGTATGTTTTAAATATTCAGGTGAATTTTAAATTTCCCACAAACTTTATCTGTTTGACTCATTAGTTCTTGATACAATCTCCTACCCTGTCTGACAGTGACAACATAACTTAGTTATAGATTACAACATTTGTTTCAACCAGTTTGAATGCCACCATGAGGAGCAAAACAAATTAGTATTTTTATATTAAAGTTGAACAGATGTGGTGTGGAAAAACAGCAATTCCACCAAAGTAATTTTTTATTTTAAACCAATCTGTTGTGCCTTTTCTTTTTTTGCTGCTCCTTTGTGGTCAGGATGCAGCAGATTTGTTGATTTTGTTTGATAAAAATCACAAGAACATTCATTTTTAGGAGAATAGCTTAAGGAATTACATAATATTATGCTGAAAGATTCAACTTCTTTGCTGTGACCTGGCAGAATGTAACTGACAGCTATGTAGATGGTGTGCAACGTGGAATAGAGTGTGACTGACCACAACTGGATTGGTCCAGTTTTATTAAAAGTGTTAGAAAATTGTTGTGTCAATAGAGCACAATGAAAAATAAATTTTTGGAAAGACACATTGAATTAGAATTTCCTTTTTATTTTGTTTATATACTGATGCAGCATGGTTTGATGGTTGGCATAAGATACTGAGTGTCATGTGTGCCCTTGTTGCCAAAAAGGCCAATGGCATATTAGGCTGCATCAGTAGGAGTATTGCCAGCAGATCGAGGGATGTGATAATTCCCCTCTATTCGACACTGGTCAGGCCGCATCTGGAATATTGTGTCCAGTTTTGGGCTCCCCACTACAGAAAGGATGTGGACAAATTAGAAAGAGTCCAGCGGAGGGCAACAAAAATGATTAGGGGGCTGGGGCAGATGACTTATGAGGAGAGACTGAAGGAGCTAGGCTTATTTAGTCTACAGAAGAGAAGACTAAGGGGAGATTTGATAGCAACCTTCAACTACTTGAAGGGTTGCTCCAAAGAGGAGGGAGCTAGGCTGTTCTCGGGGATAACAGAGGACAGAACAAGGAGCAATGGTTTCAAATTACAGCTGGGGAGGTCAAGGTTGGATATTAGGAAAAACTTTCTCACTAGGAGGGTGGTGAAGCATTGGAATGGCTTACCTAGGGAGGTGGTAGAATCTCCATCTTTGGAGATTTTTAAGGCCCGGTTAGACAAAACCCTGGCTGGGGTGATTTAGTGGGAGTGGTCCTGCTTTTTAGCAGGGGGTTGGACGAGATGACCTTATGAGGTCCCTTCCATCCCTATTATTCTATGATTCTATGTGTACTTTCCATTCTCTACCATTGTTTTGCTGTCTGGCCTCAACCAACTCATTTAGGTTGCATGTACACTGTAAATGAAGGTGTAATTCCAGAACAGGTAAGAATAATAGTGAAGGTGTTGTGGTGTGTATTCAGGATGTCCAACCTGCCCACTGGGGACCCCAGATATGTACTTCACTTTCAGGCCTGTATTGAAGTTTGTGGTGCCATGTCTTCTACTCTTGTTACTGACACTAGCTGAATTAAAGCTGACATAGATCTATGCACTTGTGTTACAATCACATGCAGTTTTCTGTGCCTCAATTGTCCCACATGTGAAGGTTATTTTACTCACCTTTGTAAAAGTGTTTGAGATTTTTGGATGAAAAGCTAGGTTGTGTTAAATTCATGACATCATTATGTTGCCTTTAAAACATCCCTGTAGTATTAGAAAATTGCTGATTCCAAGTGATGGATTAAAAATTCTTCATCAGTCATGGATAAGAAGGCAGACCTTTTTCAAAATGGAATTGAAGAAATTGAAATTAAGGTAAATGGTACTGAAACACGTGATTTAAACATATGAAGATAGTCACATACTTTAACCTGAAAGAAGCTGAGTACTGCAACTAATATGAAAGTCAGCAGAAGATATGGGTGCAGGGTACCTCTGAGGATTGCTCCCAGACACCAAATTTGAGACTAATCAGGACCCAATAATCTTAAATTTTTTTATGCCTAGTTGACTGTGAGGCAAAGCAATGATAATTTAGCCTAACACAGTGGACGTAACAAGGGTACAAACTTCTGTGTAAAATGGGTGTTGACTTTGAAGACTAAAAACAAAAATGCTACATATTCTTATTATAAATGCTGATTGTTTTTTTTTGGCAGAAACCTCCAGCTACTTTTAAGACTGGGAGTGGAATTCAGATTATGGATAGAGTTTCACTAGCATACAACCTGCTTATCATCTCCCTCTTATTCCTCCTCCTTCCGTTGTGTCCTCTGTTAAATCTGGTATTTAATTGCCTTGAAAACAAAGGCCAAAGAGCTAGAAAATTGGAGTTCCCACTCCTATGCATGTGTTATTGATGTGTTCAAGAGTGGACGTGACTGGGGTAATTCAAATGTATGAAGTGGAGATAATTCTTTTAGACAACATCTTACAGTATTTCAACAGGAGCACAGTAGGTCCTGTGCTTTCTTGTTTGCCAGAAATGTGATGGCTTCCCCAATCTTGCCTGATCTAATTTCTGATTCCAGAACTGTGACTTTTTCATTAGATAATCCCCAGAGGGATTATGAATTGCATTTCTATTCTGAAAAGTGGTTATTTGAGAATAAAACCACCTTCTTACTGAATAAATCTGCTCCCTTTGTCAGTATTCAGGGTCATACTTGCTTTCTTGAGAAACAAAAATAACCTACTGTTAGCCTTTTAGGGCCACTGTAGAAAATACTCCCTTGGCTTAAATTCTGTTCCTTCTTGGTGTCCTCAATAGAACTTTTTACCAAATTCGAAACATTTTCCTTCTGTCTACACCCTTAGCAGCTAATGAGTAGAATCCTTTGTTTTTCATAATGGTGAAATAATACAAAATAAAATGGAAACCGGAGGACTAAGCAAAATACTGTATGGGGAAGAGGGCAGACAATTGTCAATGACTGGTGATGTGATCCAGTGTGCAGAATCGCAGCTCTGCTCAAGTTTGGCTTGCTCTCTTTTCATGATGGGGGATGAGTGGGCCAAAAACTAATGAGACACATGGTAACCCAGCGTAAGGTTTGATCTTGTATGCAACATCATAATGCTGAGAGAAAGGAGCTGAGGCTAGCTCTGCAGAAGCAGGAGCTGCCATTGTGGGTTGTATGTGTGGTGGGCTCACTTGTCAACCTTCAACACTCAAAGGACCTCCCCTTCCCACTGGGCCATGCTCACTTTACAGACACCCTCCCTCCCGCCTCCATTCTCTCCTCCTCCACAGGAATTTTTCAAGAATCTCATTTTGTTTATTTTATTTTATCACGTGGGTGTGGAATAAAATGAAATGCAATTAAATTTCTGAAAGATAAAATGAGAATTATAAAAAAAAAATGATTTTCACAGTATTGTACCAATTAGTTTACAAAATAAAATGGAAACCGGAGGACTAAACAAAATACTGTATGGGGAAGAGGGCAGACAATTGTCAATGACTGGTGATGTGATCCAGTGTGCAGAATCGCAGCTCTGCTCAAGTTTGGCTTGCTCTCTTTTCATGATGGGGGATGAGTGGGCCAAAAACTAATGAGACACATGGTAACCCAGCGTAAGGTTTGATCTTGTATGCAACATCATAATGCTGAGAGAAAGGAGCTGAGGCTAGCTCTGCAGAAGCAGGAGCTGCCATTGTGGGTTGTATGTGTGGTGGGCTCACTTGTCAACCTTCAACACTCAAAGGACCTCCCCTTCCCACTGGGCCATGCTCACTTTACAGACACCCTCCCTCCCACCTCCATTCTCTCCTCCTCCACAGGAATTTTTCAAGAATCTCATTTTGTTTATTTTATTTTATCACGTGGGTGTGGAATAAAATGAAATGCAATTAAATTTCTGAAAGATAAAATGAGAATTATAAAAAAAAATGATTTTCACAGTATTGTACCAATTAGTTTACATGGGAGTCACTTAGGACATAATCTGAAGAAATGGATTTTGTAGGTATATTATCATTTCGCCGATAACATATTTGCTAGTTGGGGAGGAAAGAAACCAATTTGACTTTCAAATCCCAAAGGGTAGTTTGTCTAGTTTCGCCTCATCTACATGAGAAGATTGCACTGGCTTAACTCAAGGTATGGTTTTGAACTAATGTAGTTAAACTCTTGTAAATTTTGTGTGGATACTCTGATTTCTGCATGAGATTGGCTTATTTTGTTTTAATTTAAATTGATTCCTAATAGATTTAAGCTAAACTGAAATGAGCCTGGTTTAAACTGAAATGAGTCTCTTGTTTAACTACCTTGGTTTGAAAAACAGCTTCAATTAAATCAGTTAAACTTTATGTGGACAAATCCTTGTGTGTGCAAGCAAATGTTCCCTTTGTGAATTCAGCATGTTTGATATGGAGATCACTGAGCAACTTCAAACCTCGTTGTGGCCTGGCAGATGCAGGAGACCTGGGTTCTGTTTGCAGCTCTGGCTTACAGGGTGACTTTGGGCAAGTCACTTTACCTCTGTGCCTCAGTTTGACTATCTTTAAAATAGAGGAAAAGACACTGACATACTTACTACAGTGCTTTGAGATCTGCAAGTGGAAATAGCTATACAAGAGCGAGGTATTATTATTAAATCATTATTTTAAGTTATGTTTCAGATTAGAAGTTCACCCAGTTACCTCTGTGTTGAGCCCAATAACAGAGGTTAGACTAAAGAACTTTTTCAGTCCTCAGGAGACTATGTTGTGCGTCACTGGCAGAGAAGGTGCTATTAAAACTCAAGGCCCCTGCAGTGATTAGCTGGGATGTATCAAGAAGATTATCTAAGATCCCTCTTGTATAGAGAAGTTAAAAACTGCCAAGGTCCCTGCCAATCTGTCCTGGCATGAATTGGACTATAATCCAGGGGTCGACAAAAGAGTTGCTCAGCTAGGCACCCAGCTTAAAAGCAAGGCGTCTAGGTCAGAAACCTTTTGCCACTGAATGGCCCCCCCACTCGCCACTGCCACTCCTGAATCCCTAAAGGAGCTGGCGATTGTCCGCTTCATTTTCCTTAGGCTGCCTAGCTTTGCAGTGAAAATGCAGTAGTGGAGCGCCCTCTAGTCACTAAGGATGCGTCTACACTTACAAGTGAGGTCAATGTAAGGATGCTTAAGTCGACCTAAACAAAGCTGCGTCTACACTGAGCTTTCATTAAGTCAACTTAAACACTTCCTTAACTCGACCTGAGGAAAGCTTAAGTCGACTTAATAAAAACCTACTTTTAGGTTGACTTAGGACTTAAGTCTACTTCTTAAATCGATTTAAACCAGTGTGGATGCCCTAAGTCAACCTAAGCCCTAGGTCGATCTCCTCCCTGCCTGGCTGAGGAGCCTCAGAGGCCACCCTGGGGCTCCAGCCCCGCAGCAGAGGAGCCCCAGCGGCGAGGGAACCTCGCTGCCCTGGGGCTCTTGCGCGGCACAGTAGCTCCAGCCGGGGGAAACCCGCCCCTAGTCCCGGGGCTCCATCCGCTCGGGCTTGCTGGCTCCCATGCGGCACAGGAGCCCCACCCGGGGTTTGCTGCGTGGGCTTGCTAGCTCCCGCGTGGCACAGGAGCCCCAGCTGGGGGGAAACCCCAGCTGGGGCTCCTGTGCTGTGTGGCTGGAGCCCCAGAGCTGGGAGGGTTTCCCCCTGACTGGGGAGCCCCAGAGCTGGGAGGGTTTCCCCCTGGCTGGGGAGCCCTGGCTGGGGCTCAAGGGAATACCCCACTGCTGGAGCCGCGGCCAGGGTGGTGGGGGAGTCATTCGCCCTGGAGCCCCGGCTGAGGGAATCCTTCCCTGCTGGAGCCCCAGCCGGGGTCCCGGCTTCCTTCTTCCCTCGGAGCCATGGCTCCTTTTGGAGCTGTGGCTCTATATCGACCTAACCAGTCGACTTAAGCATCTAGTGTAGACATTCTAAGTCAACTTTACAAGTTCGACTTTAAGTTGACCTAAATATCTAGTGTAGACATGCTAAGTTGACTTCGTTAAGTGCACTTAACAAAGTCGACTTAATTTAACAAGTGTAGACATATCCTAAAAGTAAAACAGCCGGCTCCTAAATTATGAAAAAAACAAAAAACCACAGTTGGCTCCTAGGTGCCAGCCTGCAACATTAATTGCCATGGCGACCTATCTCCTGGGTTCCGTTGAGGCCTGGTATAAGCATAGGAGCAAGATGCAGCAGCCAGGTATCCAAGGTCTGGTGTACACTTGCCTCCGTTGTCAGCAGCAGTCGAAGGGAGAAGCACAAGCTACATAAAATAACGTGCGTATCTCCCTTCGATTTTCTAATGCCCACTTGCCTCCATATCTCCACTGCGCTGAGTTGAAGGGAAGTACCTTCCCTTCAACTCAGCACTACTTTTCTTCACGGGGTGGACGTACTGAGTCAAATTCTGGATTGATTGAGTGGGTCTTCACTGACTGCTCAATCGATCCGGAAAGGTTGATCTGATGGCGGTGAATTTGCCACCATCAACGTAGACTTGGCCTAAGAAATAAGATTCTTTACACCACCTTGGAGCAGCAATCCACCCCTCATACTCACCTCCTTTCCAGCTATGGCCAATCGCTGGTTCTTCAGAGGAAGAGGGAAACAAAAACTAAAAACCCATACTACATCTAATCAACTATCATCAGGGGAGCCAAATCCTTCTAGATGTCTGCAAATGACCAGGTGTAGCCTGGACCCCCAAGATTTAATTACAGTTTTTCTCTTAATGCAGAGTTGCAAGGATTGTGAATAGACTGAGGGTAGTGCAGTGTGTTTGGCTTGTTCCATGCCTCATGAAAGGAGGGAGTGAACAGGAGAATTTGTAGACTTTAGAGTTAGAAAGGACTGACGATAACCATCAAGCCTAACTACCTCTCCCTGGACACACACCCCAGGCTGTGGAATGTTTCCTGGAAGATGGATTAAATCGTATCTTTCAGAAAGAACTTGAATCTCACTTTGAAGACCCCAAGTAGTGATAAATCCACCATTCCCTGATAAGCTGTTCCAATGTTTAATTACCTTTACTGCTAGGAAATTCCATCTTATTTCACGGTTGAATGCATCTAAAGCCAAGTCTACACTACAGAGCCTATTACCAGCTGCTTGAGTAGACACAGTGTAAGCTGACACAAGGAGTTTTTCTGTTGGTGTGGGAACATCATTTCTTTGGGAGCTGGTCTACACTGACAACTGATATCGGCATAGCTATGTCTCTGAAAAATCCACATCTCTGAGCGATGTAGCTATGCCAACTTAATACCTGGGGTGGAGGGCACCAGGGACTATTTTTCACTGATGGCAGCAAATTTGTTGCCATCAGTTCGAACTTTCTGACTGATTGCTTGGGTCTGTGAAGACCCGCTCAGCCGATCAGGAAGTCGATCCCTGAACACCACCTTGTCAACTGGGGTAGCGCTGAGTCAAAGGGAGACCCCTTTCTTCAACTCAGCACAGTGGATATGATGGGACGAGGGAAGTCAAATGCAGATACTCAAGTTACTTAAAATAACTTGTGGATCTCCATTCAGCTGCTGCCAAAAAAGGCAAGCTGCGTAGACCTGCCGTGAGTCAATGAAAGAACCCTTCCATCAACCTAGCTACTACCTTTTGGGGAGGTGGATTTTTAAAAGTGTCTGTCTACACTTACAGTGCTACAGCAGCACAGCTGTAGCTATGCGGTCTTTGTAGCGAGTGTTTGCACTGAAGCACTGTAACAGTGCAGTTATAACTATATTTTTGTGGCATTTGAAGTATAGACATATCCTGAATGATGTTAGCTATACCAGCAGAAGACCTTTAGTGTTGGCATATTTGAGTTTTCTACACTGGTGGTTTGCTGGCATAGCTATGTAGGGAAGAGTGTGCATATGTTTTGGGTTTTTTTCCCTCCCCTTCTCTCCCCCCCACACCACAACACAGATAATTACTATGGCATAAGTTTTAAGTGTAGACCAAGCCTAACTTCAGGGTTTAGCCTTTGGCTTTGTCTGTTAGATTGAAAAACTCCCTATTATCTTTTTCACTTGTAAATAACTATACATGATGTCTTCTCTTCAATAAACTGACCAGGTTAAACACAAATAAATTATAGGACATTGCTCCTTGTTGCTTACAGTCTAAATTAGCAAGGGATAATTCTATTCAGAAGGAGAGGAGATCGTTACACCCTTGCATATCCTACCGTTAGTCAGAGAATGCTTTCTTCCCTTATAAATGGAAAATATGCTGATGACAGGATTATGGTTTGTTATCAGGACTTGCGTTTCTCTGAGTGCCGGGAGCAATTACCCCATTTGAGTGGCTTTATATAAAAATATAATTATTATTTACATTTGTATTACACTAATACTGAAAGGCCAGGGAACCATTGTGCCAGGCACTGTGCAAAAGTAATAAGATGATCTTTGCTTAGAAGAGCTTACAATCTAAGTTTTAAGATGAAGGGCAACAGGTGAGTAAGAGTGGCAGAGGACAGCACAAGTTAACAGTGTTAATTGTGATCAATGGGATAGGCAGTGTTTACAGCACATCAGTAGTCTAAACGTTCTGTGTTTTGTAGGCATCATTGGCAACTGTGGGGTTTTAGAAGAGATGTGAAGGAGGACAATATAGTTGCTTTGTGGGCTTTTACCAGGGAGCTCTTTTCAAGGATGTGAGTCAACATGAGAGGGAGTGTGAGAAAATTTGGCAATTGACAATCAAGGCCAGCATTGTTGGAGGAGCAGAGGCAGGAGTTTGTGTTTATAGTTTCTTAGATCAGTGGTTTTCAAGCCGGGGGTCGGGACCCAGTACTGGGTCGCAGACCCTCAAATACTGGGTCACAGCGCTCCCTGCTGCCACTGCCGAAAGACTGGAATGCATTGCTCAAAGATATACTTGGTGGATCGTGGACATAAATTATTTTTTTTCAACTGGGTCCTGAGGAAAAAAGTTAGAAAACCACTGTCTTAAATGATAGGAAGGGGAGACAAAAAGGTCATGAACGGTTTTCAAACTGAACACAGATAGCTTATGTGTGATATGGATGAAAATGGCTAGCCAGTGGAGGCATGCAAAGAGAAGGCATTATGTGGAAGAAACAACCAATCAGTAAGCTGATTTGAAGATGAATATGGCAACCAGGTTAAAGACCTGAATGATAGTGTGGAGTGTTGCGTTTGGTGACCTCCAAAGAAAGGAGAGATTGGGAATGGGGAACTAAGAACTCTGTTTGAATCATGCCAAGCTTAAGTTGATAGCTGGATTTCCACGAGGAGAAGTTAAAAAGATGGGGTGAGACTTTTTCGTTTGGATGGGAGACAAAATTAGAAGTGGAGAGACAACTGTGAGTCATCAGCATAGAGAGAGTAACTAGAGTCTGATAATGAATGAGGCCATGTACACACTACAGACTCGCCCCACAATAAAAGTTATTGCGGGACAAGCAAGCATTATAATTATAATGCTTTACCCCATCCACACAGCACTCCTTTTAGTGAAAAAGTTTTCGCTAGAAGGAGCAGTGCCTGGTGGGCACCTATCCCACCATGCACTGCCACTGCCAGCCTTTCAGCTGGTGGTGGTAATGTTTCCGGCTTGAGCCCCATTCTGGTCCCTGGAGCTCAGCTGGACTGGGGCTCCCTTGTGGCAGCCGGGGCTCAGCTGCCGCCGGCCAGCTGAGCCCCCTGAGCCCGGTCCCTGGTGGAGCTTAGCTACTGCCAGCCAGTGGAACCCCACTGAGCCCAGGGACAGGGCTCCACTGGCAGGCGGCAGCTGAGCCCCAGCGTCTGGGGGGCTCAGCGGGGCTCTGATGGCCGGCGGCAGCTGAGCCCTGTTCAGCGGGGCTCAGCTACTGGCAGGGCTCAGCTGGCCAGTGGCTGAACCCTACCACCCGCCACAGACCGGGGCTCAGCTGGCCCCAGCTGGAGCCGAGGCGGCAGGGCTCAGCCACAGCAGCTGAGCCCCAGAGCCTCAGCGGGGTTCCAACCACAGGCCAGCTGAGCCCTGAGCCCCCGCTGGGGGGCCTCAGCTGCCGGCTTGAGCCACAGTCTGGCTCAAGCCGCTATTTGTCAATTTCACTGCTCTGTTAGAGCAGTGAAATTGACAAATTTGACAGCTCCAGTGTGTAGTGTATACAAGGCCTGAGATCACCCAGACCCAGGATGTAGAGGAAAAAGAGGGGATGCATAAAGGGGGAGCCTGAAGAACTCTTACAAACGTTTGCAGAGGAGATAAGCAGGACTGAGATGCTGAAGGAGTGATTGGAAAGAGACAAGCAGGACCTAGATGGAATAGTTATGGAAGCTGAAAAGGGATAATTGTTTTTAAAAAAAAGCATGACAAAGTGTGGGAAGCAGTCAGGAGGGTTGAATTCTCATGGTTACTTAAAGCTTTTAAAAGTTTTGATTCTCTCCCTTTGAAAGTATGCATGTTACGTTGCCAAAGGGGCCCCAGAGAACCAATGTTGGTGGGTGAAAAGATTCTCGTGTACTCAAGTGAATGACATTTCTTCAGTTTTACAGCTTAAAAGTAGGGTAAATGAAATTGGACTCAGGCATAATGTGTTTTGGCACCTGCTGTACTTTTACAGTGACAAGAAGGTATTTTATAAAGTCACTTAAGCGTACGAGTTGTATACATGCATATCTGAGATCTGTCCTTACACCTTGTATTTTGTTCATGATTAGCTATTATTGCTTTTTCAGAAGTCATTATTGTAATTATATCCTGTCTTTGAGGAGAAAGGATTATTTATTTTTGGTGGTCATAAAAACCTCCCTTCTACTTCCAAAAACACGCAAGGAAAACTGATCTTTCTATCTGGGCATATCCAAAGAAACAAAAAAACCAACAAAAACAAACAACCCAACAGAAAAACAAAACCCAGCTGCTGCTGCTCCTGTTGCTGTTGCTCCTCCTCCTCTTAGATGTTTCGTTATAGCACATCAGTTTGGGTATTGTAGTCTGTTGACTCTTGCCTTTTATCTCATTTGATTTTGTGTTCATATTTCATTTCACTTTTAATTAGTTTCATTATATTTGATGGCACAATGTTTAGTTTATCTTCACTGTTAATGGCCTAATTGTTTCTCTTGCCTTAAGTAATAGCTCGTTAACTTTATAAGCCATCTTTTCCACATCATCTACAGAATTAATTTCCTGTGCATATAGTGGTATTAAGTCTGCAGCATTTTCCCCAAAACTTCCCTAATAAGCATTTTTATAGTTGTATTGAATTTTTTCTTTAAGAATTAAGCTTCTGAAGAGAGTTACCTAAGTAAGTATTATCAGTGGATGGTCTTTTCTAAGCATCACCAGAAACCTGGGGATTCCTATTGATAGAGCAATTCTGATTTAAGAGGAAACTGATCTTAAAAATAAGGAAGGAAATATCTGAAACACTAAAATAAAAATCTTTTATAATTTTAATACTTCAATGCCTGATGAGTTTAGTGGTTTTACAGGAAAATGAGGTGTATATATAAGGATTAAGTTGCCCATAGTAAGCATTTTATTGTCATTTTTTGTTGATTAAATTAATCAGAAAGAATTATTCTCGGTAGGCTGCAAACAAATAGGGTTTATCACTTAAAATAATCTTTGGCTATAACAAACATATTGTTTTCCGTACATAATGATGGTTAAGTAATGGTGCTCCACCATTATCATCCCACCAAAGCTATCTTTCTTTCATTTGTTTAGCTGGTGATGTTAGATTTCCACCCAGGTAAAACATGCCTTAGTTTTGACTTAGATCTTGACACAATTTTCAGCTTTTATATTCCAGTAATCGTTTTGAAATGGCGTACAGCCCAAGCCATCAAAGGGTATTAAAGGTTGCACAACATTTTTTGGAAGAGTAGGGGTGTTCTGGTGTCCTGGCCAAATTTCAGCTATGGATTTTATGTCCTGGGATCTTGCTGATGATTTCTTAAAGGTTGGGGTTGACAATACTCACAATGTTTCTGTGCACTTGTATCCTGCTGTTTTCCACTCCAGAAGGTCATTACATTACAGTCATGGATTAAGTCATTGGTGTTGTATTTATAAAATAAAAACTATCAGTGTCTTAGGAGATGAGGCAATATGCCGAGTTTATTGTGAGTATTTTAAAAAAGATTTTTTAATAGAAAAAACAGTTTAATACTTATTCTTAAAAATCGCTTCTAAACTTAATTATTCTCTCTCTCTCTCTCACTCTCACACACACACACACACACACACACACACACACACACACACACACACA
>ML685756.1:11213946-11257198 GCA_007922175.1 Pelusios castaneus | reverse complement strand
GGTGGGGAGGAGGATCCTGCAGATGGAATATAGTTACTAGCCTCAATAGCAGGCGGGTCTTGCCAGTGTTTACCAGTGCTCCTGGAGGATGGTTGCAGATCCAAAAAGAAACCCCAAAGCTATGCAGTCTCACCCAACTTTTTATACCTTTTAGTCCATAGATCATGCTGTGTCATGCTGCCTCAGTATATCAGTTAATTGTAGACATAACTTCCATCACGGCCTTGATTGCACTTCAATTGGAGTTTTGTTCTTTTCTTTCTTCAATGGACTCTTCTCGCTTTTCCAGAAGTTTGTCTCCCTTCTTTTTTTGTTCTTCAGCCATTAAGGTGTTGCCAGCAGTTTGCATCGGAGCAGGAATTGACATATTTGACGGCTCCAATGTCCCACAGTGGCCTCGATTGGCACTCTGGGACATTTCCGGAGGCTGTCATAATCAGAAAACCTGTACACACGAGGCTGTTCCACGGTAAGCCTAACCACTCTCGATTTGAGTGGTTTAACTGTTGCGGCGCAATAGGGTGTTGCCACGTAACAGGGAAAATGCTCATGTGTACGCTTGAAGCTTTATTGCGCGGTGAGGAGCCTTATCACGCGATAAAGTGATCGTGTGTACATGGCCTTAGTCTCTTGTTAGGGAGAGAGTGTGGTCCCGTGGAGTACAGATACGGGCCAGATGGAAGAGGATGCGGCCCGCAGGCCGTATGTTTGACACTCCTGTGTTAGACTCTGCAAAGTATCTCTCTCTGTGTTAAATGCTTTTCCAACTACTGTATGTTTCCAAGGGACTGTTCCACTCTAATTTAGAAACTTCACACATCTGGGGTGGAGTTCTCGGAGAGGGTGTGGATAATTGGGGTATCTTAAGGTGTCAGTGCTGATCCCAGGCCATAAGGCAAGTGGGCTGAGGGGCTCCATTTCTGTGTAGTAGTAGCAAACTGAGAGTCAGTGCTCAGGAAATGCCCTTGTCACTAGAGTTTGGGGGAGCAAGGTTTTTTTTCCATTTCAGGAACATTTTTGAGATTTTTTTTTTTAAAAAAAAAAAGAAACCCATTCCAAAAAGTTTAAAAGACAAAATCACAAAAACTTTTGCAATGGACACCCTCGCACCCCAAAGTCAATGGAGCTATTTCATTTTGATAATTTGATAAGATTTTGGTTTGATTTCAACCTCTTCTATTTTTGTTTTATTTTTTCTATAATTAGCTTAAATTTCTAAACAAGATGTCATATTGAACTGGAATTTTTTATTTAGGAAATCTGAGAATGGAATATTTTCATAATTCCAAAATTTCCAAAATGTTTCAAAAACAAGAAATGATCTTTCCTCCCTATGAACAGTTTCGGCTTCCATAAATTGGCATTTTCCAGTGGAAGAAAATATTTTTGTTAAAAAATATCCTTGGAGGGGTTAACAATTGGGTTCTTTGGAGCAGAAAACTTGGTTATATTTCTCATAACAGAATGTGGTCGTAAAACCTTATACCTCCAGTCCTTTTCTGAGCACATCATATGTATTAATTCCCATTGTTATTGAACTTTTACATTTATTGCTGATTTTGTAAAATAAAAATAAAATAAAAAATAGAGGGCATGTTTTTTTAACCCCAGATTCTCTTACTCTTAATTCACTTTGAACAATACTTTGCTCTATAGACCTCACTGAAATTAAAGTGACTACTCATAGAGTAAAATACCACTTGATACAAATAAAGAAAACAAAAGCTTGCTCTTCCTTTGTTAATGGTTTGTAAAGTGCTCTGAGTTCACTGCATGAAAGACTTTATTGAAATGGAAAATTATTATTATTATTATGGCAAAGCAGCTAGGAAAATGATGCAGGAAAATAAGACCTCTCTCCTCACTCCAGAAAAGCCCCCAAACAAACCCCCATTCATGCTATAGCAGCTTTGCACTTTTTAATCATTCAAGAGAGATGAAATCAGTAGGAAAGCAAAGTATATCAGGCTAAAAATAGGAAGTTAGAAGAAATATTTAATTTTCATACTTTCATTCCACCTGCCTCGTATTTTAGTATCTGAGGTTAGAAAAAAAAACAAAAACAAAAAATCCCCTACATTGAAAGATTAGCAAAAATACCTGCATCCATTATACAATAGTCTAGATATTTTGTTTTTTAAAAAGGAGAGCTTTAATTAAACATAGCCAATGAAGATGTTATGAGCTTGTTGTGAGCCAGAAAGCATTACAGTTTATATCAGGAATTTCCCATCAGAGCAAACTGAAGAAACTTGTTTGCTAACCACCATCACATTGAAATTAAGATGTAAATATATTCATAGCAGTGTGTCAACACGATGGGCTGACTACAGAAAAAGTTCTATTCAGTGTATGTCTCCGAGGGATTGAACATGGAGCGTGGAGCAGCGTGTCCTCTTTCGTTTAATTACTGTTCGGAGTTTATCAAAGTGACATCTAATGAAGAGTTCACTTGAAACGTGGACTGCAATATTAGACTTTAGGCAATCTAAAAAACTGATTTCCACTTAGCGTTACACTGCTGTCCAGCATAGCAACTCTTAAACTTACACTGAGGCCAGCAGGTACTAAGTGATTGAGACTTGATTAGAAATGCGTTATCACAGTTATTTTCTCTCTTTAAAAGCCTTCTGCATTTGTGTACTGAGGAGGTGAGTTATAAAAGTATAGTATATGGAAAAAATCTTATGAGTTAGAATGTTGTATTGTTACAACATTTATTGTTCACTTTAAATCCTGACTGTGTCCTGGTGGTTTATAAATAGTGATTCCTCCCTCATCCCCCCACTGTTTTTAACGGGTTAACAGTTTATATGAAAATCTTGTCTTTTTTCTTTTTTTACATTTCTCAGTACCAGATTATGCAATCTTGTAACTAAATATTAGGAATTTAGTCTTTTATTTTACAAAAGAAACACTGAACTCTCAAGGGCCACACAGAGGTTTTTGGGGGTCTGTGGCAAAATCTGAAACTGAGCTACCCCTTTTCAAAAAAACTAAGGGTGCAAAAACAAGGAAGGAAGTCTGTGTGTGGTGATGGAGAGATTGGATAGTAAACCCACTCTGGAGTCATAAGATGGTGGCTCCTATACCACAAGGCTGGACCTGGGTCTCTGCGCTGGGTGTTGAGACTGTTAATATTGAGCGCTTAATGATCACTGTGGATACTAGTGAGACGCGGTACTCCCGATTTACAGGTCAAGGAGATTTAATGTGCAAATTTTTCTACTATAAATATTCTAGTTAAATATAAAACCTAAAGTTAAGTACAATATATTATAATCAAGACTTTTTTTCTGCCGGTATGCACCAGTACAGCGTACTGGCACCTATTTCTCCCTGGCCAGCCCTGCTGCCCGTCTGGAGTCAGCAGGGGAAAGGAACAGGTCTCCTTTCCCCTGCTGACCCCAGCTCCCAGCTAGGCAGCGGGGCTGGCAGGGGTCAGGAGCGGCAGCTGCAGGCCAGAATCCAGCCCACTAAGGGCTGTAATCCGGCCCATGGATGCCTGGCAGCTGCGGCCAGCTGGAGCTTTTTCAAATCTCCCGCCCTGAGCATGCCCAGATGCGTGGCTCAGGGCAGGAGTAGCCTGGGAAGGCTGCTGGGGGCTAGCAGTGAAGCAGGGGGTTTGGAGAGGCCCCAGGGGGCGGCGGTGGAGATGGAGGGTCTTGACATCCCCCCCACCCCTCCGCACCACTCCTGCTGGTGTACCGGCAACTTTTTTTTTTTTTTAAAGAAAAAAAGCACTGATCATACTCATTAAATCTGGAGAGCTAAGCAGTCACTCAGAAGGCTGTATACAGGCTTTCTTGAAAAGCCCCACCATCTAAGAATTTTTGCCAAGTTCCAAAGGGGTAGCCATGTGAGTCTAGATCAGCAAAACAATCAAGAAGTCTGGTGGCACTTTTAAAGACTAACCAGTTCCTTTATCACGTGAGCTTTTGTGGGAGAAATTCCACTTTGTCGGACTCTTGAAGATGGGGATCTTACAGAGGATAACATCCCCATTTTCCAGTGTCTGACGAAGTGGGATTTTCTCCCCAAAAAACTTATGCGATAAATAAATTGGTTAGTCTTTAAAAGTGCCACCAGACTTCTTGTTTCTTTTTGCTGAGAATTTTTGGCAGAGGCATCTTGTAACCCCCCCCCCCCCCCCAACAAAAAAAACCAAACCACCTGATTTCTGAAGTATGTTTAGCTATGAATTACTTAGATACATAGATTCCAAGGCAAGAAATCACCATTGTGATCATCTAGTCTGACCTCCTGTATAAAATGGGACATAGAACTTACCTAAAATAGTTCCTAGAGTATCTTTTAGGGGAAAAAAATGTAATCTTGATTTTAAAAATTGTCAGTGATGGAAAATCCACCATGCCCCTTTGTGCATTATTTGTGGTTAATTAATCTCACTTAAAAAATTACATCTTATTTCCCATCTGAATTGTCTAGTTTCAGTTTCCAGACATTGGCTCATACTTAGACTGTACTCAAGTAATCATTTAACCTTCTTGTTAGACTCCATCTATGTAACATATCACTTCAAGACAAGTTTTTGAGTTCTTTAATCATTCTAGTGGTTCTTCTCTGAACCCCCTCTAATTTATCCACATCCTTCTTGAACTAAAGACCGCATAACTAGACACAATATTGTGGAAGCAATTGCAGTGCCAAATTCAGAGTAAAAGAACCTCTTTATTGCTACTCAAGATTCCCCAGTTTATGCATTCATGGATCATGTTAGCCCTTATGTTCACATTGTCACATTGGGAGCTCGTGTTCAGCTGATTACCCATCTCCACTCCCAAATATTTTTCACTGCTTCCCAAGATAGAGTCCCTCATCCTGTAAATATGGCCTCCATTCTTTGTTCCTAGGTTTACACGTTTACATTTTGCCATGTGTAAACACACATTGTTTGGTTGCGCCCAGTTTATCAAATGACCCGTTTCACTCTGAATCAGTGTCCTGTCTTTTCTCTATATTTACCTGCTCCCTCAATTTTTGTGTCATCTGCAAACTTCATCAGTGATAATTTTAAGTTTTCCTCCACATCCCTAATAAAAATGTTAGTTTAGAGCTAAAAACTGATCCCTGAAGGACTCCTTTGGAAAAACATCTACTTGATGATGATTCTGTTTTCAATCATATTTTGAGACCTACCAGTTAGCCGGTTTTTGTTCCATTTAATGTATGCCATATTAGTGATTGTATGAAACCTTACATCTGTGCCGTTATTTCTTCCTATTCCCCCCATTTCCTCCCTTTATTCTACCCAAACATCTCTCTTCACTGCCACTGTTTTCCTCTTCCAGTTTCACTCCCTCTTCCTTACAGCTTCGGAGCAGCTTCCAGACCCTCGTACACTAAACTCCTTCCTCAGTAATCTGATTGTTGAAAGGCCATCTCCTCCACAAAGGCTCTGAGCTGCTTCATAGCATCTGTCTTGTATGCTCTGCTCTTTATCTGTACATATGCTTATATTGCAAAATGTTTGTGCTTGGAATTATGCTGTTGGCTTTGTTTAATATGTTTACTTGCCAAGCACCATGTACAGCTAGGCTGCTATATAAATAATAATGAAAACTAGCAGCAGCAAACGGTGTCATTATAGTGGAATAAAAATATAACATGTGTTCATTATAAATAAACGCAATTGGAAAGAAAGGTGACTTTTAATAGACTTTTTTTCTTCTGGGATAATCACGAGATTCATCATGCTATGTAAAGAAAAAGAAGATATGAAATGTAGCTGGCTGTTTGTTAGAATGTACAAACAAGACTGAATCATAACAAAAAAGAGAGACAAAAATTGAGATTCACAATTCATCCCTTGTAAGCCCATGAGGTTGTACTGGAGATGAATTTGACTCATTGAGCCCAGTTCTTATTTCCCCTCAGGCCAATTTATACTGCTTCCTCAGTGTAAAGGGACATTAAAGTAGATGCAAATTATATTTACATCAATTGTAAACCTTTCTTTTGACATATTATAATAGTATATCCATTTAACATGTAGGCCGTTTAAGCCAAAGAAACAAGGAGTCCTGTGGCACTTTTAAAGACTAACAAATTTAAGGATACCCTCTGTATTGCTAGTAGAATCAATCAAACAGGAGGAGCTGTTATAGCCTGTGAACTTGGCTAACCCTAGTGTGGGAATGTTTTAGGTGTGTGTAAACATTTTTTGTATCATTTAAAATGATCATTTTTATATAGCTCTAACAGGATCAATTTGAATAGCTTGTTAAAGGGCTTGATGATGTACAATTCAGGTGTGGCATATGAACACACAAGGTAAAAAATGATTAGCAGGGCAGGAAGGGAAAGGGAACCTGGAACATTGATCAGAGGTTAGATTATTCCTATCTAGTAGTATATGTGAAGAAGAGAGAAGCATGTAGAGTAAGAGCTGCATTTGTATGCCAAGTACTCACTAAAGCCCATGTCTAGTTAGCTAACTAGGCTTGTAGCCTGTTAATCGACCTGCTAACTTATGAAAACTATAAACTTCCTCATTTCCCTTGGACTTTATTCTGAATTAGATAACTCAAGTTCGGAGCACACTGTTTCTCTTATTGAAGATGCTGCCTCAGAGGTTTTTCTGCTGCTCTCCAACCCACTCTAATAATGTCTTGGGGAAAATTCTGGTGGAAACATCTGAAAAACCGAGTTTTCATGCAGTGTCTACAAGTGAAAGGTTTGCACTCTCTCGACTGTACTTTTGATTAAAGCTTTTATTGGTCCTGTAATCAATAAACCAACCTTTTATTATCTCAGAATGCTTAAGAAGCTATTTTGACACTGCATAATCTTTTACCCCCACATTTGTTTAAAAATGAAGCAGAGGCCCAGATTTTGCAATTTCTTCAATATGGGCAGACCTTTTTTTTGCCCCAGAGAGTCCCACTGAAGCCATAGAGGCTCTACACACACACACGGTCAGATTACAGGATCATAGCCCAAATTTGGGATTCAATGAGGTCGATTCCTTCTGTTCACTGAGGGACTGAAAGATGGCAGCCGTGATATGTGGTCAGTTCCTCCTCTTGTCGGAGTCAACAGCCTTTCAAAAAAGCAACATCATATACCCAAAGCACCACAACCTCCTGTCTTTAGCAGCAGATAGACTGAGGGATAGCTTTAGAGACTTTTTCTCTGCTTCTGGAATATGCTAATTTCAGCCCAGATTCTGCCCTGAGCAACTCGTGGATGGACTCCTGTGCCTTCAGTGGAGCCCTTGTGTGTGGGCACAGGGCACACTTGAAGTTCATGGTACGGCCAGTCCCAGCATCAAAAACATCATGAGTTAGGGCCCAAAACATCATGAGATTTTTTTTTAAAGAAAAATAATGCATTTGAATTCTTGTTTAATTGCCTTCTGTTTTTTGAGCTGCTAGCTTTACAATTTTCCTCAATTTTCCATGAGAGATAGAAACTTAGGTATTTGATTTTTGGGGGCAGATGGTGTATAGTTTTTGTTTTGTTTTCTTTTGGGTAAATAAAAGCTGAGACTCTCATAATCACATGACTTCAGGAGCTAGAGCTTTAAGGAAAAGGCCAAGGGCTTGCTACACACTTGTGCCACTTTATCTCAGTTTGAAACTAAGGCTATGTACACATGATCAGATTAAAGCGCAACATGGCAATCGAGCTATAAAAGTCACGTGACCTTTATTGCGGGATAACGCATACACACGTCGCTCCTTGCAACGCAACAAAATTCCTTGCATTATCGCGCTTGAGCGCACTGACTTCTGGGCACCTATCCCATCGTTCCATTTTCCATGAATCGGCGCTACGAATCATGGGATGAAGGAAAGGAACGCAAAGCGCCATGGGTAAACTCTCAGTTTCCCATGCTGCTTTGTGTTCCCCTAGCGTCTTCCTCGTTTCCAATAGCAACTCGCGCCTATTTTCAACAGTGCAGTGATGCACCGCACCACTTGCAAGCAATCACAAGAGCGACAGCATGGATCCTGCTCTGATCTCCACTGTCGCCTTCAACATTCTGAATACATCTCGGCTTGTTGGTCAGTACGCAATGAGCTCCGAGTCAGACGAGGACACGGAGGAGCAGGGGCTGATCGATGCCATGCAGAGCAACAGCACCGCGTTGTTCAGCTCCTTCACCGATCATCTGCACACAGTGCAACGCCGTTACTGGTCGAGAGAGACGAGCACCGAGTGGTGGGATCGCATTGTTATGCAGCTGTGGGATGACGAGCAGTGGGTACAGAACTTTCGAATGCGGAAAGCAACCTTTCTGGAACTGTGTTCAGATTTGGCCCCTGCCCTGTGACGGAAAGACATGAACATGAGGTCAGCCCTAACCGTGGAGAAGCGTGTTGCGATTGCTGTCTGGAAGATGGCGACTCCCGACTGCTACCAGTCGGTTGCAAACCAGTTTGGACTTGGGAGGTCCACCGTCAGATTAGCCCTCTCACAAGTGTGCCAAGCCATCAATCACGTTCTGCTACGGAGGACGGTGACGTTGGGCAATGTTCGTGACATTGTGGATGGCTTTGCTGCCATGGGATTCCCTAACTGCGGGGGAGCAATAGATGGCACACACATCCCAATTTTGGCTCCAGACCATCTCGCGACCGAGTATATAAACAGGAAGGGCTACTTCTCCATGGTGCTGCAAGCACTCGTGCATCACAAGGGTCATTTCATGGACATCAATGCTCGGTGGTCGGGAAAGGTGCATGATGCCCGCATTTTCAGGAACACTGGTCTGTACCGGAAGCTGCAAGGGGGTACCTTTTTCCCTGATCAAAAAATTACAGTGGGGGAGGTGGAGATGCCCATAGTCATCCTCGGAGACCCAGCATACCCACTGATGCCATGGCTCCTGAAACCGTACACCGGGAACCTGGATCGCAGCAAGGAGCGGTTCAATTACCGATTGAGCCACTGCAGAATGACTGTAGAGTGTGCCTTTGGCGGTTTAAAAGGGCGCTGGCGCTGTTTGTATGGGAGGCTGGACTTGGCGGAGGACAACATCCCTGCTGTGATTGCGTCGTGCTGTGTCCTCCATAACATTTGTGAAAGTAGGGGAGAAAAGTTTTCTCCTATGTGGGCTATGGAGGCACAGCGCCTCGAGGAAGCATACGAGCAGCCAGCCACTAGGAGTATTAGGGTGGCACAAGGAGAAGCTGCTCGCATAAGGGAGACACTCAGGGAGCATTTCAATGATGCCCTCCCCTAGTTAACTTCCAGGACGCATCATTGCACCGTATGAGCTTTTCAATAATGTGTACAAATAAACCCACTCTTCAAAGCATTTGTTACTGTTTTTATTCAAACCTAAAAGGTGGGGGTGGGGTTACAGGTTGGTGTAGCTCCGGGTCTCAAAAAAGTAGCTGGGGGGGGCGAACGGGAATTGTCCCGGACCCGGGGGAAGGGTGGCCTTCAAAGAAATGCTTTGAGGGACTACGGGGAGTGGGAGGCAGACACGGCTGAACTGTCTGGAGTGGAGCCCGGACATTAGTCGCCTGGGACTGCAAAGCAATCATGCTCTTGAGCAGTTCTGTTTGCTCCTTCATGACGCTTATCAGTTCGTCCCTGTGTTTTTGCCTCCTCTGCTGGGATTCCTCTTTCCAGGCTCTATTCTCCCTTGCGGATTCCTGTGTTGCTTTCAGCAGCTCATGAAACATATCCTCCCTGTTTCTTCGAGCACGCCGCCGAATGTTTCTCATTCGGTCAGCTGGGATAGACACCGGCCTTGTGAAGGTCAAATCTAATAAAAAAATAACAATAAAGAAATTGTTAACACATAGCATAGATAACCAATGTAACCTTCCAGTAGCACATTCCACTGGAAGGTACAGGGCGGTCAACACACTACGCTTCGCTGAAGCAGACAAGGTACTTTCTAAAAGACGGCTTACTGGGGGCTCACAATCTGCACTGGACACACAGATGGAACCCGATATCTCTCTCCTCAGAGTGCCCCTGCCATCTAGAATACATATCCTACATGCCGCCCGTTGCAAGACAGGACCGTATGCTGCTGCACTGTGTGCTGCCATGGTTCCCAGTGCTGTGCTTTGCAGCTGGTGAGGCAGAGTATCCATCTTTGGGAGCGTAGACACAAACGCTCTCCCATCTAACCTGAGTATTAGGCTCTGGAGGTACATCCACGAAACCTTTACTGACCTAAATGCAGATGATTATTTTACAATCACTGCTTGTGTTGATGCACTTCTAATGAATGCAGAGTAAATAGCGTGCACAGCGGGGACCCGCAAGCACCCCCACCCCGGACAATGATATTTTAGCAGGAGCCAGACAGAGCTGCACGAAGGAGAAACTTACCTGAACCCCCCTCTGCCTCCTCAGAGGACACGCTGCAGTTCAAGCCTTGGGTGGACGTCTCAGCGGGGCTGCTGAAGAGCTCCTGGCTACACGCGGTTGCGCTTTCCTCCGTGTCATCCTCCATCTCCTCCTCCTCCTCCTCCTCAACAACGTCCTCATCCTGCTCGGCTCTGGCAATCACTGGATGAGGGGGGGCTGATGTGTCCACGGGACTCTTGGCAGTAGTTGTTGGGTCCCCACTGAGGATGGCTTCTATTTCCTTGTAGTACCTGCATGTAGCAGGTGCTGATCCGGAACGGCGGTTTGCCTCCTTCACTCGGTGATAGGTTATTCTGAGCTCCTTCACCTTTGATCTGCACTGCACTGTGTCTCTATCATGCCCTCTCTCTGACATGGCCCGAGAAATTATGCCAAATGTGTCATCATTCCTCCTGCTGCCGCGTAGCTGCGCCTACACAGCGGACTCTCCCCAGATGCTGATCAGGTCCAGCACCTCTGCCGTGCTCCAAAGGGGTGCGCGTCTTCCACGGCGGGCCGCCATTGCTACTGATGATCGGAGCACAAATACACTCCACGAGGAAGAGAGCAGGAAGTGAAACAGACGAGAAATTTGAAAATCCCGGGAATCAGGGCAGGGCGGGGACAGTTTCGTCACGGCTACAGAGCGGGTGGGGGAAGACCAGAGAGGACAACTTTGGAATGCTGGGACAGTTCCGGAGGCCAGTCATTGCGCGGTAAGCGTACACACGAGTGCAAAAGCGCAACAGCTGTTCCGCGTTAGCTCTTACCACCCTTGTCGAGGTGGTTTTTGTATTGCGCTACAACAAGGCAGTTAACGCGCAACAGCCCTGTTGCACGTGTGTACGCCGTTGTTGCTATCGCACGATAATGAGTTTTAATGCGCGATAAACTGATCGTGTGTACAAGGCCCCAGAGTGTGGGTTCAGTTATTGTTACAAAGCACCTTTTATGCCATTATAACTCCTTGCAAAGTAGGGGTTTATTCCGATTTAATGATTTCTGTATTGTATCACATCTCTAATCAAAATAATTAAATCTGTACAAAATTTGGCGACTTAATTGATCTAGGCTTTAATTGATTACTTTCTACTTATAAATAGCTTTTATCAGAAGAATGTGGTTAAATTCTGGCCCAGATCAAGTCCTGATGGCACAATTCCCATTGACTTCGCTGGGAATAGTGTTTGCCTCTGTTATGGCTGCACTTGTTTGCAGTTGAAAACATACCTTGGGAGTAACGCTCTCAGCTATTTGGAGCAAGTAACAAGAAAACAACAGTGGAAACTGTATTAAATGTGGATCAATAATTTTGAATTATAACATTGTGAGAAGGCATTGCTTGTTCCCCAAAAAGTTAGTAGTAATATATTTTGTTTGTTTTATGAATTAGTACAAATAATTTCAACTTGCACATGCTCCAGTTTTTAATACTTGACAGAATTTGAAATGAAGTTCTTTTATTTTAATATCAAACAATTTATGGTGGCAAATAGAAGAACTGACTTAAACAGAACAGTATAGTGAGAGACGGGGGTGGGGTGGGGAGAGCAATTTATACCATTGTTATAGGAATATTTTTATTTTGCATCTCCAGTGTGTAATAGATGTTAGGAACTGAATTAAAATTTCACTACATCTATAGCTAAGGAACATCAGAAGAAAATTTAAATGGCAAGAGAACCTGAGTTATGATATCATATTAAAATAATTTATCTACTACAACAAAACTTGTTTTTCATTTACAATCAGATTTTTTTTTTGCTTTAAAAAGTCTCATAAAAGTCATGCATGTTATGTTGAAGCTTTTATTAATGATGACAGAAACAGAATAACCAACTTCATACTGTGTGTGTGAAATAAAGCTTAAGAGCTGAAGTTGGTTTGAACTCCTGTGTGAGAGAAGTATTATAATTTATTTTGAATTAATGTGTTTATTTATAGGAATTTACATGATACTGTACAGTCTGTTGGAGTTGGTTCCAAAGCCCATTGAAGTCCGTGAAAAGGCTCCCATTGACTTCAATGGACTTTGGATCAGGTCCTTAAGCCCCTACTTAGAAAAGCACTTAAGTGAATGTTTCAATCCATCCCTGTTCAGGAAAGCCGTGAAGCACATGTTTAAGTTCCACTCAAGCCAGTTAGATTTAATACTTTGATTAAAATTAAACATTTAATTAGGTCCTTTTCTTCAAATCTGGAGCTTAGAACCCTTACACCAAAGAACAACAATTCTTCCTGTACCATAAATATCTTGAGGTTAATGTCAAATAAACCACTGAAGGAGGCATCTCTTTCAAAAATGTTTTATATGTAACTTTTTATTAAATTATAGCAAAATAATCTTATTCTTGATAAAAGCTCTTTATAACGGAATGTTTTTTCTTCCCTTTTTGCCTAAACCTTCATTAGAAAGGATTGCAGTTTTATGTTGCATTCAGTTATGGTATAATTTGCATAATGTTGATTGGAAGTGGTTTGAAGTAAAAATGTAAATTGGATTCAGCAATCAAAAAGGCTGACACTAAAGACTGTAATTTTTCTGCATACAGAAAAAACATTTTATGAACTGTAAAATATGTAGAAAGTGAAAAAATCCATTAGTTTAATAAAGCTTGCAATGAAATGGCTATACTATAATATGAGTTGTGATATTTTTGCCATTTAAAAAAAAATTCATATTATAGCCAATCTAGTTTAGAATGTGCATTGGGAAGCTATTCTATTCTATTCTCTATCCTCTATTACAAATGTCTATTTTTTTCTATGATATTTTAGGATGAGGAAAAATGAAAATACATTGATAACTAACTGTTATCAAATAAAATTGATGCTTTCTTGAAGGATAAAAGAAAGGTGATGGAGTTAATTGCGTGCAGTTCCAAGTAGATTTAGAACTAGCAGCAGGAAATTAGCTGTTGTGTGAAAACAGCATGAAATGTAATTCAGAGCATCTGTCTAATTTATCAGCAAGAACAAACTGCTCATGTTCTTAAACTGTACTCAATTACTCTATCCACCCTTCTTTGACCTGTTCAGCTTACTAATGTTTGCTTAAAACTAAAAACCAAAGAAAGTTTGCTAACCTTTTTGAAATAAGTCAAAAGAATCCCTTTTGTTTACCCTGCAATATTCTTTCATTCATTTTTGAATTTATACCTATTCTGCAGCCACAGTTTCTTTGCAATTCTGTATTTAACAGGGCAGATTCAATAAAGCTGGATGATTTCAAAGTATTATCGACACTGTATACCCACCAGTTTCTTCTAAGCATTATGCTATCGAAAATGAGCACAAACCTTGAGTTAAAAACTACCTTGGTGCTGGTCTGTAGGGAATGCTGTTTGAATATATTCTTGTAAATATTTCCTCCTACATTGACCCTGGCTCTGTTCTTACTGTTTTTTAACAGTAAACTCCTTTAGTTCTGCTCCTGCTACACGCTACAAAGAGATTGAGTAGAATAAAATAAAATTGGCAGACCCTCGGCAAGTGTAAATCAGTATAGCTCCACTAACTTTAATGCAGCTATTCTACTTTACACCACTTAAAGATCTGGCCCCAAAAGCTTCTGTTGTGAATGTGATGTAGCTTTGCCACACAACAAGAGCTATGTTTAACAGTTCCAGAGAAACAGTTCAAATTTATATGTTGATTTCTTTTTACATGTAGCGATAGTAAGGTTTAATAGCAGAAGAAAACATTGGCATTATATTTCTTTGCAATGAAAGTTCAATAAATACCTGGTAAATATATTCACTAAAGACCAAACCATTGTTCAGGGCCTGTATTCTGTTGTTTTCAGGTTGGGCTAGAACCCTTGGTTTTTCTGGTTGTCCAACAATGTGGGAAGCTGAAGTATCTATGATAATGTTAATAAGCTTATTGCAGAAACAGGGCCTAAAGATTCCAGATCAAGTGATTTTAATGAAATAAGTCTAAAGATACCACACAAGCCATGTTACATCTTGAGCACTTTAAGTATTTGTTCTGTGAGGTCCCATTCTCAGTATAGAAGGCTACTATGCTGCCAAAGCAGATAATACCAAAAACCTCTCTACTGGAGTTTCCACTTCATGTATCTAACCAAGTGGTTGGAGCTCATGCAAGTTTATGCCCCCCAAAATTTGTTAGTCTTTAAGGTGCCACAGGGCTCTCGTTGTTGTTGCTGTACACAGATTAACACGGCTACCCCTCTGAAAATACCAACATGGTTTTGTTGTGTCGTGCAGTGCGTACATGATTTGAACCATATTTTGACTCGTGTGAGTTCTGGGGACCTTGTTAAAGCTTTCACATGATTCTTGAAATATGTAGCTCTGTATCTATATGGCAAAATGGAGCCATATTTTGATTCTTTTGGAGGACAGTGATGTGTAACCTGGTATCTTGATATAGTTAGTTGCTTTTGTAATGTAGAATTGTCTTCAGTTTTTCTTCAAGTGCTTGCTCATGTTGATTCCAGTTAGGTGTGTATACCTGCCGTGTGCAGTCATCAGAAGGTCTTTTCTCTACCGGCACCTGTCAGGTCCATGTAGATGCCCCCTGGAATGGTGCCTCCATGGCACTATATAAAGAGCCCTGCTGACCCGTTGCATCATCAGTTCCTTCTTACCACCTGAGATATCGGAGCCTCTTGCCTCTTCTATTAACAAGCTTTCCTCTAGTGTAAGTAGCTCTTTAGAAAAAAAAAAAAAAAGCTGTAAATAGTTATTAAAGTTAGCCGGTTAATATTAGTTAAGTTTACTTTGTCCTCCTCTCCATCCCCTCGATTATCTCCCTGGAGACTGGGTCACGCTTCGGTCCCAAGGATTCAAACTCCGTGGGAACTGCCACAACTTATGCGGCCGGGAAACCTCTGCATATCCTGACTCAAGTGCCTAGGGCAGTAGTTCTCAGTCTTTTGTGGGTTTTGTGACACACTTTTGTGACACACTTGGGGCCTGTCATGACCTTATAGGACACACCAGCCCATTCCCTGCAGGCCAGATCTAGCTATCTCCCCGCCTCTTCATTTCACACTTACCGCTGTGGGGCAACACAGTAGGGTGTTCCGACACCATGGTTGAGAACTGGTGGTCTAGGGCAGTGGTTTTCAAAGTTTTTTTTCTTGGGATCCAGTTGAATAAAATCATTTATGCCCATGACCCAACAATTACATATTGCAATGCATCAGTCTTTCAGAAGCGGGAGCAGTGGGTGCCGCGACCCAGTATCTGAGGGTCTGTGACCCAGTGCTGGGTCCCGACCTGTAGTTTGAAAACCATTGGTCTAGGGACACCCACCAAGGCGACTGCAGTAAGTTCTGCAGGGCTTTCATGACTGAAGACTAAAAAGGACAGGAACATCAGACTCAAGCATCTCTACTCTCAGTCAAGCCATTTGGACTTGGCATCCAACACATCAGTGTGGAGCATGCTGACCTCTCGAAGGGATGTTACGGTGCCAAAGAGGAACTCTGCACTGAAGGAATCCTGGTACCGTTCCCATTTTCTGGTGCCGCAAAAAAGGCAAAAAAAAGACAGATTGTGGACAGTCATCTATTGTGAAGATTTCAGGGAAAAGTGATATACAAGTGTGTCCTGTGTCAGGACACTCAGCATACTCTCCACTTGGACCACCACCATTATCTTCAGTCCTGCAAGAGGAGCCGTTGAGTCCAGTGCTGTTGGACTCACCGAGCAGGGAGAGCCATGTTGGAGAACTGCACTCTCCTTCAACCCTGGACACCTTTGAGGTCTATTAGGTCCCTTCTCACATGAGGGCTCAGCAGTCTCCTGCCAAAAGAGGAGATTAGACCTCTGCTACTGCAGAACATCGCAGTGCCATATAGAGGCAAACCTGTTGTGATGCAGCACTGGTTGCCCTCATCTTTGCACTGTTCCCGGGTCTGTTCTGTTCAACACCACCATGGTCCCTGCATTCTGAATCCCCATCACCAGGCTCAAAGGTGGAGTCCTTTGTGTCTAGGGACAGATGGCATTGATCACATCGGCATGGCCAAAGAAAAGAACAGGGGCAAAACCCCTTTATGCGATTATGGCAAGCTCAGTGGAAGATGTTGGCGCAATGGTCCTTTTGGATTCGGGCAATCCATATATTCACAGATGGAGAGATTTTGATACAAATTTTTAAAATGTACATGTTTTTCAACTCAATAGTTCCATCTCATTTTACAACAAATGTTATGTAAGTTAAAATTGCTAAGGATATTGTTCTGGGGACAGTCTTAAGTTGTGAAAGAATTTAGGCTGTAAAGAGATTACTGAGCCAATGACAGATTTGTAATTGTTCCTAGAATATAGAAGAGAGGTATCTGAGGACTGTAGGGAAACAAACTTAATCCTAATCTTAAAAATAAAGACTGCAGGGGGTTTGGGGTATCTATGAAATTATAGATCACAGAGTAAGGCTGTCTTTAATGTCTGATGCGATCAATTTTGATTTGTCATATCAATTGTGTTTTTAAGATTGATCAGATGAAGAAAATGCTGTCGAGAGAAAATTTCTGTGCCTATAACTATGTTTTATGTGTACACCAGGAGAAATTAGGAGAAAAATCATGAATTTTGTTATGACAAAATGTCACAGTTATGAAATACACGTGTCTGAAAGCTCTCTGTCAGCTACACAAAGTCACAGTTTTAAACACACACTGCATCTATTACAATCACAAATGGACAGATCTGTTACTTGGGCTTTAGGTCCCAGTTCAGCAAGATACTTAAGCACTGTACATGCCTTTCTTTAGGCATATGAGAGTATAATTGATTGCCTTGGGACTACTTGCATGTTTGAAGTGAGGTATGTGCTTAAATATCTTTCTGAATTGGGGCCTAGAAGATTATCCTCAGACCTTTGAATGGCACCTGATGCTGAACAGGAAGTAATTAGTCTTCAATTCTGTAATTATGTGCTCAGGAAGATTCACACCAGTGAAACAGCAGGCAGCTACGTACTTAAGGAGTAGCCCTAATCATCGTAACAATTTACTCAGGAGATGAGAAAAGGTGTGCATGGCAATTAGGAGGTCTGTATTAGGGAGGAATAATCTCTTATCTTTTTTTGAGACTGCAGAAGTGGAGTTTGTGAAAATCATGTTGAAAAAATTTTGTTTTTTTAATTAGAACTCACTAGTTAAATAAGTAGTAGTAAATTGGTTTATTCTGTCAGCATGGATGTATTTTGAGTTAATCAGTCATAAGCAAATTATAAAAACCACATAGTTTACTCTTGCCTATAAAAGTAGGGAATCTTGTACACACACACACAAAAAAATTACTGTATAACCAAAGGGATTTTTTGCTCCACAGCAAAGCAGACTATATTTTCTTAAGATAGAGAAAGCACAAAGAGAAGATACTGTTCGGAAATAATGAAGAATCCAACATGAATTTAACTATGCAGCAATGCTCAGACATGAAATTGATGCCTTTGGAAACAGCAGGGTCAACATACAGTGCTGGAGAGTTAGACCTGCTCTACACCTAAAACTTAGGATGACCAGCATGTCGCTAAAGGCTGTGAAAAATTTCATGTTCTGAGCACCATTGTTAGGTCAACCTAACCTCCATTGTAGACGCAACAAAGTTGATATAAGGATTTGTCTGTTACCATCTCTTTGATTACCTACAGTTACAGAAGAGGCCCTTCCATTGGAGGAAGTGTCTACACCAGGGGTGTCAAACTCATTTACTATGGCAGGTCAGATTTGACTTAAATGTACTTCAAGTGGGTTGTATATACCATAAATCAAAATACTACAGCACTCTCGCCGCCTCACGGAGTGCTCTGTATGCAAAACTGGGTTCTGTGATACCTCTCTCTGTTAGGGAGAGAGTGTGGTCTCGTGGAGTACAGTCTTACATACCCAGCGCTCTGTGATGTTGTGAGACCTGACCCTCAGGTGGCATTGCAGAGTGCTGGGTATTCAAACCTCACACTTTCTCTTTCTCTCTCTTAGGGAGAGAGGGTGGTCTCGAGGAACGCAGGTATGGGCCGGATGGAAGAAGTTTGTGGGCCGCATTGGGCACGCAGGCCGCATGTTTGACACCCCTGGTTACGCTGTGGCAGCACATCTGCAACACTGTAGCTGTGCCACCATAATGGCGATGTACCCTTCAAGTCATTTCTATGCCTCTATATGTCACTTTTTGAGAATGTAATCCTTTTGTTCCTGCTCAGGTACTTCAGAGCTGTGGTGGGGAATTTGTTTTATAGAATTTAGAGAATTTTTAAAATACAAGGTTTGTTTTTTGTTGTTGGGGTTGTTGGTTTTTTTGTATGGAGATGTAGCATAGGCCAGAGGATTCATTCACTAATCATTAGACTGGGACTCTAGCTGCTAGTCTAATACAAATAATAATAATACAGCAAAAATGTCCAGTAAATGGAAAAAAATAATAGTATAAAACTTAGTCTTACTTAATACCTTTCATTAGTAGATCTCCAAGCCCAAAGTGCTTTAACTCTGTCTGTGTTTTTAAAAGGCTGTCACCATGATCTCTGAATGCGTTCACTTGTGGTATGAGTGCTTTATAATATACTTTTGCCAATCCTGTTTCAAGTCTGGTCATAGTGAATGACCCCCACTGTCATTGAGGTGTAAGGATGGCAAGGTCATTAGAGGAAAAAATGAGACCAGAAAACATTCTTGTAGTATAGCATGTGATTTGTACATTGAAATTTCTCTCTTTATTCTCCATAAGTTGTAAATAACATGATTTGACAGAAATATAGATCACCTCACTACACGGTAATGAATTCTTTAGGAATCATTATCAGTAGGAAGCTATGCCAAGAAGCAGAGAATTTTGTCTTCCACCATAGAAAAATGTACATTGTTGAGCTTATCATCTTCATAGGCATCTATCAAGCAGCTTGCTGGAAGCAGCAGAGACAGTAAACAAAGTATGTTAGAAAAAAATGGTCCCCCATGGGGAATAATTTAAAGTTATAGTGAAGTGCTGTTTTCAAAAGACATCAAATTACGTTTCCACTGAAGTACTAGAGACACAAAATACCTAGGCAAGGGGAGCTGATTTCGTAGACACCAGTGCTGCTGTCTTCACTGAGAAGTCTCTACAACCCATGCTCATCTTCATATCTCACAGCTCTTGCTCCATTCTTATCTAAAGTATGTATATACATTTGTTAGCATCTTGTTTAGGGCAAAACAACAATATGCTTTAACAGCAGAGGTCTGTAGTACTGGGAGTCCATGACCACACTGTACAACTATATTTCAGGTGTCTAAGAACTCCCCACAGTAACTATTGATCTGGTCCAGCCAGATTAATCCTGGGTGACCATGTGAGTGGGTAGAGCCCCCTCTTGACCTCCAGTCCAATCTTCAGAGCTCGATATGTGAGGACTTTGGTCTCTGAGGCAGGCAACAAGACCAAACACCATTTTTTCATTCTTTTGGGCCTACACCCTATGATGGTCCTTCATGGCTGAGGCTGCTAAACCAATTATCTTTGGCATGCTTAGCTGACTGTGCCCATTTGGCTATCTGCCTGTATAATTGAAGTCATCCACTATATCCACCATTTGACCAGAATCAAATTGCCTTGTATGTTCCAAGAATAAGCCTGCTATTTAATTTACTATTGAGTTTATGAAGGTTCCTGTGACCAGGGCCTCCGGGATAACCTCCTGGATGTGCAAAAATCAGGGCAAGCTGCAAAACCGGGAGCCAAACTCCCCAAACACTGATGGGTGGTACTTAAACCAGTCTCCTTATCAGTCACAACCAGGCTTCTGGTTCCCCACACCAGTTACCACAAGAAGTCTGCCAAAATAGAAACAGCCCCTTTAGTGCACTCCAGCTCCTCTGGCTCCCACCTAGCCGCACGGTCCCTTAAAGAAATAGGTTCTCACACAGAACAATATAGCTTTGGATCTTACCCAAAATACCATCCTGATAGCCAATCCTTTAGCAACTACAACTAAAGGTTTAATATAAAATGAAAAGAAGAAAAGTATGAGAGATGTTAAAGGGTCAAAGTGAATCACATACATAAAAATGATTTATAATCCATGTAAAGCAGTTTGCAGGCTTGTTCCTCTGGTAAACACCCAGCACCCAGGTGCACCTCAGTCCTTTGTCCAGTCTTAGATGACTGGGTGTTGGCTGTAGACTGGGGACTTGAGACAAGATGGAGTTGGGGCTGCTGCCTTTTATCCCCTCTGGCCTTCTCCATGCTGTGTGCAGTTCTTTCCAGTCAAAATGAACTTGAGTCACATGATCAGTCTGGGTGACTCACTGGGTGGGTTTCTCCCCAGGACCATTTATTCCGGTGCCTCCCTTAATGGGCCACCAAGGAGACAATGACTGCAGCCCTACAGTCTGGAGTATTTCTCAGAATCACACAATTTGGAATACAGATACAGCTAACACATTCATATCTTCTAATACAGATATGAGAACTACACATAGACAAAATAATCATTTCTAGCAAGTTACAACCTTCCTATTGATATGAAACATGACATCGTTCCTATGAATTATAGCAATTATGAGATATTAATACAAAATAATATCATAAATGGTTCCCTAAATCCGGACAGCGTCACAGTTCTCTCTAGCAGAGGGCTAGTTTGGGTCAGATTTTCAAAAGGGTGCATGCAAAATGGGTGTATGTATGTGTGCATATGTAACCCATATGCCTGAAAAGGCTATCTCTGAGAGACCTGCTGAGGGTGGGTTACTGTTGTTGGGCAGATTAGTGACCCACAACTGGAAACAACTGGAAACTTCCAGAGGCAGGGTGTGGTAGCAATTTGAGCATGCTCCACAGTGTACCCTGCTGGTGTGATGTGAGGTTGTCAGTCAGATGACTGGAGAGCAGCAGCCTGAGCAGACAGCAGGCAGAAGCTGCCTTGAGGAGAGACCATGTGCTCAGTGTTCTGGAGAGGAGCTGAGCCAGGAGTGAACAAGATGTTTTCTCCATGTAAAGGAGTTATTTGCACCAGACCTTGCAGACATGCATATGGGACTGAGGGCTGGTTGCAGAGGAGAAGAGAAAGCCTGCATGTAATGCTACAGAGGATCCCAGCAAAGAAAGAAGAGGACAGCTATTTCTTGCCACTCCAGCTTCCACACTGGAACAGAGACTGTAGCTGAGAGTTGGGTGAACTCCACACAGACTTTGGGACTCTTGGGTACCTTTCATGCAAGGGATTGTTCTTTGTTAATTGTAGTTTGTTTTCTTAGGATAAGGTTCATTTAGTTAGTAGTTAATAAAGTTCATTGTTATGTTTGTTTTTAGTAGTATTTTAATGTGTGAGTGTAGCTCTGAGCAAGCTTCGCCGTGAGTCCTGTACAGACTGGATCCTGGGTCTCCAGCTGCTTTTCTCCACAGGGGTTGGGGTGTATTTCTGTGAGGCACTGGAGAAGGGCAATTTAATTAATTTTAGCCCACCTGAAGGTTACACATACATATGTGTGTTTGCAAATACAGCAGTCAGGTATGTGAAAAATGTATTAGCCCTTTTGAAAATCTGGCTTTTAATAGGCCATCTAGCATTTTTTTGGTGTTTTCAGCTATTGAGCAATTTTGATGCTCTGATTCCTGGAATCCTGGATTCCTGGAAATTGTACCAAAAAAATGACCAAACTCTTGAATCCACATGGATTTGAAATTCATGGCTTTTAGAATTGATTTGTTTATTCAGAAAGTGGAAATGCATTTTAGGTTCCTTTGTTTTTATGATGGTAGCATTTGATGTCAAATGGGGCATTTTCATCACTTTTTTAATGCTGAAATTGCTTGCTTTTTAGCACTCCACATCACAGAACTAAAGTAATTAGAAGGGAAGATTCATCTGGGTGTTTGTGAAAGTGCATGGAGCAGTTTGGTAGATTGTCAATTGAATTTCAAAATACTTGTGGAAGTTGAGGTTTACTCTTGTTAAAAAAAAAAAAGTGACTTAGCAAGAACAGTTTTGCAGAGCTAATATTTTGGTGGTGAAATCAGCTTTCTGAGGACCTGGAGATTAGAATTAACAACCCTGAATATCCACACTCTTACTTGAGTTCAATGCCACTGAAATTCCATTGATTGATGCCATAGGTTTTAAACTTCTTTCATTTAGGCTATGTACACACGACAAACTTATCCCGCAATAAGCTGTTGCAGGACAAGGAAAGCGCTATAAATATAGCCCTTTTGTGTGTACATATGTGCTCCTTGTAGCGCAAAGGAGTGTTCACACGCTCCTTTGAAGTATTGCTACAAGGAGCAGTGCATGGTGGGCCCCTGTCCCACCATGCACTGCCTACAGCCAGCCTTTTGGCTAGCAGTGGGCTGCCCCAGGGGTTCACTGGGCTAGGGAGCTGGCTGCAGCCCCTGCTACCTCCTGAAGCCCAGTGGGCTTCGGGTGGCTGTGGGGGCTACGGCGCTGAACTTCCAGCACCCGAAGCCCAGCCACCAAGTTTGGGGAGGTGTAGGGGGCTGTGGCGCTGAAGCACCTGCCCTCTTGCTCAGCCGTCGGGCTTCGGGTGGTGGCGGGGGCTGTGCGCTGAAGCGCCGCAGCCCCTGCCGCCACCCAAACTCCGTCAGCTGGGCTAGGGGGCTGGCCTGAACCAGGGAGGGCAGCTGGTTCCAGCCAGCCCCCTAGCTCAGCCCTCGGGCTTCAGGTGGCGGCGGGGGCTGCGTGCTTCAGTGAAGCCTAATGGCTGAGCTAGGGGGCTGGTGCTTCAGCGTTGGTTGGGAGCCCCCAGCCCCGGCAGCTAGCAGAGGGGTTGAAGCCACCTGTGTTTGGGGGCTCCCAAGCAGGAGCCCCCAAACCTGGCAGCTCCAATAGTTGTCAATTTCTCTGCTCTGCTAGAGCAGTGAAATTGACATATTTGACAGCTCCAATGTCCCAGAGTGTGCTCGATTGGCACTCTGGGACATTTCTGGAGGCTGTCAAAATCAGAAAACCTGTACACACGAGCTCTACCGGGGAACAGCTGTTCCGCTGTAAGCCTAACCACTCTCGGTTTGAGTGGTTTAACTGTTGTGACGCAAGAGGGTGTTGCCGCGCAACAGGGAAAATGCTCGTGTGTACGCTGGAAGATTTATCACGCAGTAAGGAGCCTTATCGTGCAACAAAGTGATCGTGTATACATACAGTTAGTTGCTTCCCACAATTGACTGGGCAAACCCATCCAAATCATGTCCTTCTTCAGTAAAATAAAAAAATCATGTTAATGTGCAACAGTATGGTTTTGGCAAAAGTAGTGTAAAAAAAAAGCATATTGTTAAATTATTGATATATAATAACTTGACTTTCCATAAAAATGATTACAGTTAGAGAGATCTGGGAAAAGTTACTTGGTAGTATTTAATAATGACTGACTCTTTACTCCTGAGGGAATTCTGAGTGCAGGCAGAATTCATGTCCCCCACAGATTTCTTTGCCTCCCTGTATAAAATGACTTCTGATGGGGAAATTGCAAAAGCAATCATGAACCCCTCCCTGGCAGCCCGGCTGCATCAGCTCAGATGCCAGGAGCAGCCACCGGAGAAGTAAATCACCACTGGTGGGTGGGGCAGGCTTGGGTGTGCATGCACGTGAAGACGGCAGTGACCACAGGAAGGAGGCAGACTGGGCATGCGAACGAGCCTGTGCCCTCACTCAGTTTTGCGACACACCAAGTGTGGAGGGGCAGGGCTTCCGGGTGTTTTTGAGGCGGTAGGTATGGGGCAGGCTCTGTTTCTTCAGGCAGAGCAGAATAGAACAGTTTTCCTGCTTAGTGAATTGTTCCCTTTGTTTTTAGTGAATTCCTCCAGGAATAAAACAGGTCTAAAAGTTTTAAGGCTCCTTTTTACTGCCAAGAGTCGTATAAAGGAACCTTACTGTAAATGACAGTATGGCCTTATAAAAACTTACAGTGCTTTAGTGATTAGAACTGATCTAAGTTTTTTGGACTGAAAAATGTTCCTATCAAAATGTGCTCTATGAACTGTTTACTTCTGACCTTTCTGTACATGTCCAATATAATTTGTGACTTTGATTTCTCCAACCCTCACTTCCTCTTCAGTTGTCTATGATGTATTACTAAGCGTATGGCTTCATATATTTGTTGACTAATAACTAGAAACAAAGGGTCAAACCTAGCTACCTTACTGTTAGACAAACGGAGTCTGGGGATTTCTTCCAGTGCTCCCCTGTCCCATTCATATCCCATCCACTGTATTGTAGCTTAAATAAATTATCAAAATAATTGAAATTAACTTGATAATATTGTGTGGTTTTGACAAATAAAATAGCCAGAATTTTAAAACATTGTGCACAGAATTTTTAATATTTTGGCACAGAATTCTGCCAGGAGTAACTCTTGTAGGCATGTGTAATGCAACTGTAAAAGGTACATGGGCTGAGTGTGCATGCTTGCATGGATTAGCCCAAATCAGAGTTCTCCAAAAGCACCGAAGATACTCAGAGAAGAAAAATAGGCTGTGTATTAGCAGGAATAGAGGTTTTGGGCTAATGTGTTTGTCTGATCAAACCAAAATGTCATGGGCAGTGGGTATAAGAGGCTTGGGGAGGCTAAGATGCTCCAAACAGCTGTCACTGGCAGGTGTGGCTCAGCCTCTGCCTCTGAGGACTATCCCTCCCTCAGGAGCGCGTAGTGAGCAGGGAGGTCTCAGGGAAGGAAGCGGGACAGGAAGAAGCAGAGTGAAGGGGGGGGGGTGGATAAAGGAGTGAGCAGCATGGTTTAGGCGTGCGGTGGTTCTCAATCTTTTGCAGGTTGCAACACACTTGGCGGCATATTGTGACCCTACAGGACACACCAGCCCACCCCACCAGGCTGAATCCAACCATCTCCCCGACTCTCCACAACACACCGCTGTGTGGCAACACAGTAATGTGTCCTGACACACTGGTTGAAAAACACTGGGTTGGGGGGCTGACGGGGGGTGGGGCCTGGGGTGGAGTGTGGGCAGGGCTTTGGAGGGGATGGGTGGTGAGTCAGAGTGGGGATGGTACCTTGACCTGGAGTAAGCCTTTCCAATTTCAAGAAGTATGCACAGCCTATGCAAACTACTAGGGGCGGGGCAGCAAAAGAGTTAGAAAGAGGAGAAGCTGATGAAGGGCTGGGAACACAGGGGCTAATTGAAGGTTGAATAGTCTCTGTTGAGCCTTGCTCCTGCTGTTTTCTGTCCCTGTTCAAGGTGAACAGGACTTGTATACATATTGTGAATGAAACATATTAGATAGAATCTCTGTGATAGCAGTTTCTCTCCTAACCATGAACCAGCCTGTTTTAAAAGACTTAAGTTTTTAACCACATGTCAGGCAGAGCAATATGGATATATATCTGGTACTTACATGACCAGATTTTCACAGTTGGGTACATACTGTGAAATTCTCCTCACTAAAGTCAGTGGCTTCTGACAAGATGTTATCCAGAAAAGCACATATGCACTTCCAGATATGCTGAAAGTTAAATGGATGCATAAGAGCTTTGCTGGATCAGGACCATAATTCTGCCTGTCTAAGATATTGCACGAGCTAGATGTATATAAATTAAGTATTTGCACTTGTACTTGGCCAGTTAGTTGGCTAGTTAGTCACGCATCAGTTTTTGATTTGGTGCATAATTCACACATGGCCAGCACTTTCAGAGTTTCAGCAACTGACCGGTGGAAGACTGCATTTGTGCAAGTGAGCAAAACTTGCATAACAACCACACATGCTTAATTTTGAAAATTTTCTCATATATTCACATTCAGTCTCCCATATCTATTCAATAAGGGTCACCAGATATATTTATCCTTTTAGCTAGTAAAGAGAGTGTTGAAATTCTAACAAAGATAAAACTGATCTGAAAAGAAACAGTTATTGGCCAGTGAAGTCAATACTACCATTTTGATGTAACTTATCAATTAAAGCTGTCATTAGTATGCATGTATTGTGTACTCTAACGAGACAGTAACCGCTGCCTGCCTTCTTACTGGTTCTGTTGAGAAATCCACCATGAAGGCTGATGTTGTAGTTGATGTCCATGGGCTTAAGTGTAAGCTGTGAAATTTATAACCCATGGAACTTTTTGCAATGAAGCATGAAGAACTTAAAAGACACTGACAGTATTAAGTTCTAGAGTTTCTCTTTCCTTCATTGATTTTTATTGTGTTTATTATATTGCTTCCAGGCATATGTATTTTCGTTTTCCATTATAACAGCCAGTAGTCTTCAGAGAATTAGGCTGGTGTAAGTAGTACCCATTTCATTAAAAATGGCTCTCTTCCCACATAACGGTGACTGTGATTATTAAGAACTTTTAAAAAATAAATAACGTGACATTTGCTATTAGACCTTAAGACTATTAAGTTTTAAATGCCATTTGTTTTTCATTAAATAGGCTTTTCTTTTTTAAATCCTTGACTTATTCATATCAGAAAATTTGATTCAGCTTTTTGATTTAAAAAACAAAAACCTTATTGAATTTACCAATTAAATGCAGCATTGTAAGCTCATAAGGCAAGCTATGTTTAGCCGGTAGTTTTTTTTCCCCATTGGCTTTTAAAGAGAAGCCAGCAGAAGTAAAAATAAGTTTGTCCTAAACCGTTTAGGAAATTATGAACTTTGATTAAAATTGTATTTTATATTCCAAGTATAAAATTGGTAACCTGACATAGTCCTATAGGGATGACTTTTTCTCATTCTCTTTGCCATTAGTGATGTTATTCACATAACTCCACATTCACGTATGAATACGCTATCTGAATAATTAACTTATATTTCTTTTATTTATTTTAGTTGCATTCAGATACATTATCAGCTTCTTATTAAACATCAGGTGGAGAATTGATCTGCTGGAGCCATATGAGGCTTGCAGATCGGATCAAACCTGCAATTTCTCAGGTCTGCCCTTTCCAATGGTTATCTTTGGTGGGGGTGGGTGTTAGGTGTTGCATGGTAGTAGTATAGTAGATAGTATAAAAAGCTTAAAACCTGTTTAAAAAATAAGTGTGTTTCCAGAGATCTCTTATAGTGAACTTGAGTATAGATAACATCCGGTGACAGTGCAGTATAATGAAAGACCTTGATTGTTTCAGAGCACTAAAATGCACAACCTTAGTCTATGCTACAGAATTACGTCGGTATAACTTCGTTGCTCTGGGGTGCAAATAATCCACCATAATTTAAATAATTAAATGCACAGATTCCTTTGGACTTCATTGGGTTTGGCTCAGGCCCATCCTGTCTAGGAAATGAAGCAAAGATTTTCTATTGGAAAATAATGATTTCATTATAGAGAACTGCATTCTGTATTTTTCCTCTCTTTGAGCTACACTTTCAGTACTAAACTCATTCCATAGAGAGGGCCAAATTCTTTTTTTTTTTAAAGAAAAATTAAGCCTCAGTTCTTTTTAATGAATGTTGTACAGAGTAACATAGGTAGGGAATTGAAACCAATCAATCAGAGAAACCTTAAAGGTAAAATTTTCACAAGTCCCTAGGTTTATTTGATTTTCAATGGGACTTTGGGTTCATTTTGAAAATTTTACCCTCATTGACTCTCTTGAGTCAAAATCATTGCTGTTTCTCTTTGTTGTGGGAATAAAGATGGATGTAAGGAGAAACGGGATAGTGGATAGGAAGAGAGTGTCGGATAGAGGAGAAGGCTTCTCTATGGCGATTTCAGTAGTAGCATTAACAGAATAACAATTAATAAAAAAAGTCAGGCATGTGTTGGGGGGTGAGGGAGGGAGGAAATACTTAAGGATGTATCACTGATTTTTCATGTGTGTCTGTAAAATAATAATGTTTAATGCTAGACAAGCAATGGTTAGTCCATTTCTAAATGAAATAAAGACCATGTGCATTTTTAATTACAATCCAGGGGCTCAGTTCAGGACTGTAGGCGTTTCCTAGCGTGGGATCCACCTGATAAATGCCTCCTGCTGGTGTTATTGGGGAATGCTCAAGTGGTCCCTGTCCGCCTCTCCACACGCCAGACCCAGCCTTGAGTCCTCTTCTGGGGCCTCAGTCCTCTGGCCAAGTCCCTTAATCCACCCCTTCCAGGGTACAGTTCTTCTCCCCTGTCCTTCGCCACTACCAGCAATGGCCGTGGAGACCTGCTGGCCACTAGGTTAAAAGAGTCACACTGGCCAGCAAGCTTGTGCCACTCCTGGCACGCTGGAGGGAGTGGTCCACCCTCTTCACCAGGCCCCGGCCCAGGGACCCTGGACGCCTCCACTGAGGCTTTGCCTCCCTCCAGTCACTTCTCACATCCACCTTGATTCCCTGGGCCACTCTCCCTGCAGCCCCCAGCCCATGCAGACATTCACTGGTCTTGAGTCCAGCCACCATCCACCCTTGGCTCCTTGTCCCCACACTACAGCTCCAGCCGCTGCTGCAGTTCACTCTGGCCTGTTGTCCCGGAGTCCCAGCCACTGTTGCCCTGGGCCTCTGTCCTGCCTGCCTACAGTTTCCCCGGCACAGGCCTCACAGTGGCCACACCGTGAGCTCCCAGACTGCTGTCTCTGTTAGCCAGCCAGCCAATGGGAGAATTTTCTCCCTGGGCTGCCCAGGCCCAACTGAACTGAGCTAGCTCTGCTGCTTGCTTTTGTACAGGTTGCTTGCCCCTCGTTGGCTCTGCAGCCCTCCCACCTGATTGTTTATTGCTCCCAGGCCTGGTTTACCCTCTGGGTACCGTAGTGGGGCAGCCACATTGCTACAAGGACTATATACTGTCCCTAGCCTACAGCATAACATCTGCTAACCTCAGTGAGAGTTTACGCAAAGATTACGGCAAGAATATATTCTTCATTTAATAATGAAACTTTTAGTTAAGGACCTTTTTGCACATTCAGCAGTACTCAGTGGGAAAATATGCTTGTCTTAATGACAATAGCTATTTCTATCCTTAGTTCTTCTTCTTTCCCTTTCTGCAACAACACCTAATTTCTACCATATGGGTTTCATTCCCACACATTTTGCCATCTGATCATCTAAAATAATAGCAATGAAAAGCTAACATTGACATTTAAGCTGCCATCATTATATTTTAGCATTAGCAACCCAGTGAGCCATTGTATTGGGCTCTCTGCAGCAGATTAAGCACAGCACTGGTTTATGTACCTTACTTGAAACTGATACTTGTTGAAAAAAGGGTACATTTGTCGTGAAACTTATTGCAAAAATCCATACATTTCATTTAAATTTAAAATTTGTAAAAATTCAGCCCGTTCTTTTTATTAAAAACTGGAAATTTAAAGAATTTTGACTTATTTTTTTTGCACCCATGAGTGCCATAATGTAAAAGCCGCAAGCTTATAGTCTGCAAAACATGCACATGTAATACAACTACCTCTGTTGGACATGATTTGGCCCACAAACTTAGTTCTTGATTACACTGCTCTATACTAACATAATTAATTAATCATTGGAACAAATTACTAATGGAAGTGGTGTGTTCTCCATATCTTAATGTCTTTAAATTAAGACTGGATGCCTTTCTGGAAGATGTGCTTCTTCTTCGAGTGATTGCTCATGTCAATTCCACGTTAGGTGTGCGCATGCAGTGTGCACGAGCCACTGGAAACTTTTCCCCAGAGTTCTCCAGGGTTGACAACGGAGCTCTCTAGAATCGTGCCTCTACAGCACACTATAAAAGGGTTCCACCGACCCTTCCATCCCAATTCCTTCTTAATGCCTGTGACAGCTGCTGGAACTGCTCTCTCTTGCCTAGCAAGAGCTTCCCCGTTGTATTGTTAGAGATAAGTTTAAGTTCAGTAGTTAGTGTTAGCAATTAGTTCATTGTTATTTAGAGTAAGCTTAGATTAGCGGGTAGTTGGGGCCTCGCTTCCCTGGGCTTCAAGTTGTGTGGAGGCTGCAAGAAACCGATGCCTCTGGATGACCTGTACTCTTCTTGCCTAAAGTGCCTCGGGGAAGCCCACCTTTGAGATCACTGCAATATCTGCAAGAGTTTTCATCCAAGGACAAAGAAAGGTGCCAAAAACTAAAGTTTTTAATGATGGAGGAGGCCCTTCGCCCTCTGTCGGCACTGGAGGCCCCAAACACCTAAGCCTCAGTGTGGAGTGCACCAGTGATGATCAAGGTGCTGTAAGCAAAGGACTCTGTTAAATAGCCAAGGCACTGCCACTCTCTGCAACCTCAGAAGTCGGGAAGAAAGAGCCATCAGCGGCACTGGTCGTATTCCCCATTACCGTAGAAGAAGACGACACAGGAGAGGGGCAGGGGAAGGGGGCTACCAGAGCAGGACTCCGGGTGGGCAGCTCAAGCCCTACAACACAGGAGATGGTGCTGTTGACACCAGTCAAGGGCTCGTTGAGTCCAGCACCGGTAATATTTCCAACAAGGGAGATACTAGAGGAGGATTTACAGCTCCTCTCTACTCCCAAAACATTCAAGGCAGCTTATCGAGGAGACGCCACCTCCAGCCGAGCATAGTGGTGACCAGTATGGTCCGCTGGCACCGTATAAGCCTTCGGCACCGTCCCCAAGCCGTAGGTCCCCTTGGCACCACCCACCAGGCCATCCTGGTCTCAGGGCAAGCCAAAACAACTGCCCTGACCTAGATCATCATGGCACTACTCTCCGGCTCCATCCAGAACTGCACCTTTAGCACACGCACAGTGTCGTCTTCTTCATCCCCAGACAAAGCCATAGCAGGAGCTACCCTGTCAGAATGGCAGTTCCTGATGACTTCAAAACACATCAGGAACTGCTGAGGAAAGTAGCCCGCAGTATGGGCTTACAAGCTGAGGAAGTGGTGCAGGATGCGGACACTATGGTAGACTTCCTTGTCCCAGAAAGTCCCGCCAGAGTCACCTTGAAGATGGTGACTGGAGATGTAGGCATAATATTGTGCATTTGGCCCACAGGCAAGTAACAAGTTCCCTCTGGAAGTTCACACCTAAGCCTCAGTGTTGAATCACCTCTGAGTTAAAATGGATGGAGGGTCATGCTATGAGGTGCATGAGGATGTATTAATGGAAGCCAGTGTTTCATCAGTTGGCATTGGGCCCATAGGCGAACCTTGGAGGTTCAGAGCTGGGCCAAGACAAACATGAGTTGACATGGCAAGAGAAGCATCCAGGGAAGTAGTTACTTGAGATCATTATTGTACACTTTGGTGAATTTAAGTATGTTGACTTAATCTTAAGAGCACTGGGAGATTTAGGGGAAATCCAGGACCTTTTTATGGGCTGACTACAAATTGATCTGAAATGTTGTAGTAGAAGTCAGAAAATGTCTGAATTACCCACCAACAATAACATATTTAGAGCCTGAATTATTCAGGGAACAACTAGGTTCATGTCTTTGGCCAGGTAACAGGTATATTTTTGGCTGATTGTTAGTGAAGGAATTGTTAACTCTCTGAGAATCGATCTGGGAGTGTGGGGAGGCAGACAAGCTATTTGGTTGTACGAAGCCCATGGGTCTAGGATCTGGGCCTGTAGAGCTACCAGGAAGCTGACGTCTCCTGGTGCCACCCAGCAGCAAATGTAACCAGCTTGCACTCCACTTCCCATGACCTGCTGTGGACATGCACATGGGAAAGTTCTGCTTGAAGGGTTGTACAGAGAACAGTCCCATGGCTCCTGATTGGCTCCCTGTCCTATATAAACACAAGGAGTGGTCCAGGGAGTGTCCAGGCAACAGTGTGGATCTTCTGTAACTGTCACAACCATTCCTGCTCCTTGTTCTTGAATTCCTGGCTTGATTTATATTTGGCCTTCTGGCTCAGACCTTGGAACCTGACTCGGACTCTGACCCTCGGTATCTACTCTAGCCTGGACTTGACTATGAACTCTTTGGCTACTCCCAGCCTCAGGTTTTCCGTTGTTCTGAACCTTGGCCCTGAGTGCCCTTGTTGGGATTTTGACACCTGGTGACAGGCATCTAGTGCAGATTCTTGTTCCATGGGGAGGGCGGGGGGTGTTGGTTTCCTCCTGTTGCAGAGTTGGAAATGGACTTAAGGGAAAGGGTCCCCCTAAAGAAGGTGGGAAATGGGATTGGGGTTCTTTGTGTCTTTTCCCCAGCCCTGTGAGGGTGGTGAGATCTTTTCTGGGACCATCTGAGGAGGGGCGGGAGGTAGCAAGAGCCCTTCACTTTGGGGAACTATTAACTGAATTGTATGAGTTATAGCAGGGTAGCTACTGAGGTGTTAACAGTGTTGCATCCCTTGTGACTTGTTATTCTTTTTGCCTGTCTGGGACAAAGACCTTGGGGAGTATGCACAGGCCCATTTTTTCAGGTGGGAAAAGTGATGACATTTAATGGACTTGAATCAGCTTCAGGATTCACTAGTACAGATTCCAGTTCCTAAGCTGAATCCCATTGACTTCAGCTGGATCCTGTCTAGGTTCATCCCAGTGGATCTCAGTGTAGGATTAGAATCAAAGTGGGTAGTAGAGCGAGGAACAGGAATACTGGCTGATAATTTTCAGTCTCTTAGTTTATTCATTAAAACACAGTGCCTCCCATTCAAATTACTTCGAACCTGTGTACTTAGTGAGGCCAACTGTGAAATAATGTTCTTGCACCTTTGTAAAGTGATTTTATATCTACAGATGGAAATGCGATGTAAGTGCAAAGCAGCATTATTAAATACATTTTTCAGTTGGTGAAGTAAGGCAAAGAAAAATTCAGTGATGGCTGTTTTTCTTAAAATAACCTCCTAGACACCAACAGTCCACGCGTCAGTGTCTGTTGTATGCCTCCCTCTGGACCTGATCTACACATAGCATGGGGCTGTATGAGCTTTTTGTTGGAAAGCTCATGAAGTCAAGCTGTAGCAGCTTATGGTGTTAGCTCTGGAGGTTTTTGGTTAAATCCTCAGGAGAAATGAATAGAAAGGGACCTTCAGAATTCCCTTAAAAATTAGAGAGAAGTGTTTACTTTAAAAGGGGAGGATTTTTTAAATTTCATTATTGTGTTTTAGTAAATTGAGTGTGATGGATTGGCAGGCCTGTAAAAGACTTCTGTTTATCCACAGAACAGATTGAGCATGGATGTAGCATGACAGGGTTTCTCTACCCTGCCATATAAAAATAGATCATGAGCCCTGCTTAAAAATCGTAAGATTTTAAAAATAACAAATTTGAGGTTCCCTTCATTTGGTTTTTGAGCCCTTAAGATTCACCTTTCCATGCTTATCTCTGCAGCCACAATGTCAAGAAATGTTGGTGGGGTTTTTGTTTGTTTGTAACGAAAGCTAAGATTCTCATATAATCACATGAATCCATGAACTAAGTCTTTAAAACAACAATCTACCAAAAACAACAACATTTTACACAGTAAGAGAAATACCAAATAGCATGAGACTACAGACTTGGATATACTGCAAGTAGTTCAGTCTTACATACCTGTCAAGCTCTTGATCTCTCTGTTGAAAATGCCCACAGTAGTGCTTTTCATTGCAGTGGGTCTTGTGATTTGGTTCCTTGTCCAGTAGAGCTATGATCCTGAGATGTGCTGTGCATTTTGGCCTGATCCACTGAAAGACTTAAACATGTGTTTGAAGTTAAGCATGTGAAAAATCCCACTGAAATGAATGGAACTATTCACATCCTTAAAGCTAAGGTTGTTTAGAAGTCTTTTTGCTGAACTAGGCTAGAGTTCTTAGCACCTTAAAAGACTGAGCCCTCAGAACTGGACTTCAGAAGTGTTTTTGAGAATAAAGATTAGTTTAGGATCTCTTTGCTATCTCCTTTTTTAACAGTAATTCTGCTTAAGGTTCTGAGAGCATGTGGACAACTGTGTGTGCTTTAAAACCAGTAAGTTTGACCCTAAAAAGCATTGATTAAAGGGAATAGGAGACAATGCTGTGCAAAATTTTGAATAATCTCAGAAAGCTACAGTAGGTTTAGATAGAATAACAGCATAAGCATTGGAAGATGCATTGAAGTCCCTTTTAAATAGTCACATAAACCAGAAAACATCAGAATGAAATTCTTTCCTGACAGCTGGTATAGTCATGGGAGGAAAAACAAAGCTATTTACTGTATAAAGTTCCATATCAAGAAAAATAAATTAGGCCGCAGAGAGAGACATGGCTTTTTTGAAAAGAGATGTTCACTAAGACAGTTATTTTACTTTCCTGCAGTATGAATTTATGGCTTTCAAATGGTTATGCCTCATAAGTCTTAATTAAGTCTGCCAATTTTTGTATTAAAGTTGAAGGATCTGGTTGAAAAGACAGGATGTGAAATGGACCCCTTCTTATTGGTCTTTATTTACAGGCTTTACTGTATTTTGGAGGAGGAAAGAAAGTAATAGTTATCTGTAATTATCGCCATGATCGGCAACATGTCAAAGCACGTAATCATAAACAAGCACAAATGGCTTATGATAAAAGCATTTATTATTCATGTGACAAAGCTTGCAGGGCTGGGAACATATGCATCCCGGTGCTCATTGAGACTATAAAACAGGGCAATGCTAGCCTAAAGCCATTTCTTTAACATATTGGAATAAAATTACTCGATATAAATGTAAACCTGTTTCTGAGTGTAGTGGAACCATTCACTGAAGTATCAACTTGCTTACAACCTTAGTTTTAGGTTGTGTTTTTCTACTGTAAAGCAACAGAAATGACATTGCAGAATAAAATGAGAAGTCAAGCCCTTCTCCAGATCACATAAAAATTCCTTATGTAGCTCTGATATTATTGTGTAGTTTTTCTGGTTTTTTAAAAATATTTTAGCTTACTTTCTATAGATGCAGATTCATCTAATCATGCAGTAAGCAAAAGTTGGTCTTAAAAGCCATATGTCGGAAGGAGTCGGCAGTAGGGTTAGAGTTGCAGAATATCTTATATCAACAACAGATCTCTGTATACTTTCAATTTATAAATTCAGTAGTAAATTCAGCCTTGAAGTACTCGTGTCTAAGAGAAGCAAATGAAGACAAAAGACACTGTTTTAGAAGTCAGATGTTTTTAAGTGTTGTTTCCAAAACATTCATACCTTTTATGTCCTTCATAAGTTAGGATAAGAACTCTAGGATAAAAATGTAATTTCCCTGATGCATACTTTTAATAGAATCTCACATGGGCTTGGAGCCTCTATCCTCCCTTTTACAGTGTTTATAACTTTTTTTTATCCTTCAAAGAATTTCAATTGGCACCTACAGAATTTTCATTAAATCTGTTCATTTTAAAATTAATCACAGCTTTGTCTTAGGGGCATGTATGTGATAAATTTCATGTGAGAACACTGAGAACTATTGGCTGTATACACAATATAGCCCAAATCCAGATCCCAGCCTGAATATAGACAGGGAATGAACCACCATGGGCTCAGGGGACAGGAGCTGTCTCTCCACGGCTGTGAGCAACTTCACAATTACTGGTCCAGTAGCAATATTCTCTGTGGTCCTAACATGCATCTTAGAATGAACGTGATCCAAAGCCCACTGAAATAATTTCTTAGAGTACCTCATAACATAGGCTGAGGCAAATCAGTGCTTGCTGTAAAGAATTCAGTGAAATCCTGGTGAGTTTTACCATTGACTTCAGTGGAGCCAGGGTTTCACCCATAGTTCCTTAGGATCAAATCCCTTGCAGGTGCAGAGATCACTTTTCATTCCCGTAATCTCTAAAGATCTCAGTGCACTTCACAAATAAGTAATAAATAGTCCACCCTCTGATTGCATGCAGAAGCCATTGAACAACACACAGTAATATTATATCGAGGTTTAGGACAGTAAAAGACTATTATACCTAACTGAAACTAAAGAAGGAGCTAGGTAGAAAGGCAGTATTGTAATTATAATTTCACAATTTATAATTGTAATTTCTAAACTGAAATTTGGCTAGAACATCAGGCCTAGCACCCAGCAGCATGGGGTGACTAGATGTCCCAATTTCATAGGGACAGTCCTGATATTTGGGGCTTTGTCTTACATGCATACCTATTACACTGGGCTCCTTGCCCTGATATTCCAAGCTTATTATCTGGTCACACTGCACTGTGCAGCATAGCCTTGGGTAATAATTAATGACCAATTAGGAAGTTGGTTACTTTTCTTTTTAATTTTGAAGTTGCAGGAATATCTAGAGGAATATGTCTAGTAATGTGGCTTCTGTTACTAAATTACTGAAGTGAAGGTATTTCAATATCTTGTTCCAAAGAAAGAAGTAATAAGTAAGGCTACATCTATACTATAAAATGTTAAGTCGACTTTGTTAATTCAACTTAATAAGGCTGACTTTAAGTCGACCTAAAGTTGACCTTATTAGGTCAACTTAACAAAGTGGTTTCCCTTTACCGAGACTTAGTAATTCGACCTAACATCCCTTGGGTCGACCTAAGAAAGTGGATTTATGCGTCCACACTGGGATTAGGTCGACCTAAGGAAAGGTTAGGTCGACCTAAGGAGGGTTAGTTGGAATACCCTGCGGTTCTTATTAAGTCGACCTAAGCGTTCATTAGGTTGACTTAAGGAAGCCCCTTAAATTGACATAATGAAAGCCTAGTGAGGACAGGGATTAAATTAGTCAATTTAAGCCTCCTTAAATCGACCTAACTTGCCAGTGTGGACATTGTCTAAAAGTCTAGGCTTTATAGGAAGGAGAGTTTATTTTGAAGCTTTAAAATAGAACAGAAAAATTAAATGCTCTCCCTTTCTGTCTGTCTGTCTGTGTTTGTATGTTTTATTTGGGTTAAGCATTTATCCCTTGCTCTGCATTTACAGAATTAAAAAATAATACAGTACATTACAAACAGTAGAACTTCTAAACTGCCTAGCTTATCTGATGTATAGTTATATGCTATTACCGTAAGGCTAATATGTTGAGTTGCTCTTTGTTCACTTTTATCAGCCCTTGTTTAATCTTTGCTAGCTGTGTAAATCTAAATTTATTTAAACTTTTCTTAGATTCCTTTGCCAATAATATGTTAAATGATTAACTTTGTGAGGAGTGTGGAGAGCTCATCGTTTTACCTGTTTTCCAAAGATAAACATACTGAGTATTTAGCATTGTACTATGAAATCAAATTTGCAGTATGCTTAAGTACCTGCAGTATACTGAAGATACCCAAGTCTACATCCCTCTTTCTTGTCAAATGCAGAGTGCCATTACCGCGCCATCCCTGTGACAGAGAAAGAGAGAGTGAGCGATTTGGTGAAAAGCAGCTGCATAATCCAGGGTGCAGATTAGAGACCAAAATGCATCTGAGTATTGTACTCCATTTTACCGTACCTGCCATTCTTGACTCTGCAGTGCCCTTTCCCACTCCTTGCCTGCTTCCTATACAATAATTTGAATGGGGCGAAGCCTGTGGATGCCTGGGGCACTTCACAGGTGACGAACAGGAGACATGGGAGCAGGTGATCCCAGTATCAGGGGTCAGTCGGTATGAACTTCCTCAACATGTTCTTCAATATCTTGTGAAACTGTTCTACCAGGGTTTGGGGGTGGTGTTTCAGTGTCTTCACAGATTTGCACACAGCTCTTTCATTAATTGTGAGGTGAAATTTGTCCCCTGACCTGTTCGCACCTCTTTGGCAGTCCTCACATGGACAAAACTTTTAGGAGCTCACCAGCAATGATGTAGCTGATCAGAGGAGGACAGCCTCAAGATCTGGTGGTATAGCCCAGTATCTCCAGTAGGTATTTTTACCTGGCTGTTGAGTATTCTACCAGGCCCAACAGATCCATGTCTGTTCTCTCAGAATCACTCCTACAAAGGCCAGTAGTGCCAGAGCAGCTTTTGGGAGCTTTTTTATAACCTGTTCACCAGCACTTTGGACATGATATGCAATGATCTCCTGTGTGAGTGGACACCTGGTCAGTAGACTCTCATAGTCACTCTGAGTATCTTTTCTCCCTCTAGATGGCCCGCACCCCATCTTGCATGGACGAGTTAAGGCACCCCCACATTGAAATTTTTTGCTACTCACAGCTGTGTTTTCAGTTTTCCCATCTTTGAAACTGCTGTGGCCTGATAAGCCTTCTTCCCCTCCAGCTCTGAATGGGGCTACTATTTCAATTGCTGTGAGTCTAGTACTGTGTTGTCTGCATGGGCAAACTGCTCATAAACCTAACCCAAGTTTGCATCATTCCTTTGTTCTTCTAGACTACTTTGGCAGTCCACATTGAGAGACAGCAGTGGGGCTCTATTGCTCTAATTAGGCCCTGGTGAATGGTCATTCACCCGTGAGCATGGTCCTTCCCCCAGGTCTTTGTCTTCTTATGAGGCTCTCTCCTTGTGACACTCTTTCTTGGCCCCCCCAGCCATCTCCAGACTTCAAGAATCTTTAGGCCTCAGCTCTGCTTCTGCTATGGATGCACCACTCCCTTTCTGGATAATCTCTTAAAAATTCCTCCAGTCCTGTCCCCAGAATGTCTGGGTAGGCCAGGACTTTGACCACTCCAGTTTGCACCATCTTAGTATGGTTTTGCACAGTCAACCTCTCCTTTCTTGTTGGGTGAGACCAAGTGGTCAACAGCTTAAACAGAAAGCCAGACGAACTGGGCCTTGCAGGACCTGCTGGTTGTTAATGAAGGCACTGTCTCTGGCTGTGTGGTACCTCTCAAGTTTAGCCTTCTGTCTGGCTGCCCAGAGAAGGATTCATCTCTTCAATAGCCTGCCCACCCTTGGTTTGCCAGGTTTCTGAGCTCCTTTTAACCCTGCTCCTCTACCCAGCGTATGCTTGGCAGGCCCAGAAGGGTGGGGCAACCTGGTCCAAGTATTGCCTGTTAATCCTTTTGGGTTCAGTTTGAGGTTTGTATACTCTGTCACAGACAATTCATGTCCTGAGGGATATTTGTTTCCTCTTTGATGCAGTAATTTACCACAATGAAACTAACTAGCTTCTTTTTATTTTTGTATATACTATTCTGTTCTTATACGGTATTCATCAGCATAGTACAGCTAAGTAAACATACCAATAGGTGAGAGGATGGATCTGCCATAAAAGCATTTTCCACATTTGTGAGGCTATGGAAAGTACTGTACTTAACTAGGGTTATTGGTAGTATAGGCTGATGCCCAGAGTTAAGAATGCTTGATACTTCCCATGATAAATTCCTGATTTCAGTTACTTATAACTATGGCAAACTTTTTCACATTGGGTGATTGTTTTAGGCTGAATTCTGATGAAAAGCTTCAGCTAAATCAGTTCAGCTCTTTCTGAGGGTAACGTTAGGGAAAAATATGTTGTTTGCCCATGTTGTTTAAAAAAAAAAATCTTACAAACGTTTGAGAAGCTCTAGCGCCTCCATCCTTTGAAGTAGTGACTTTAAGTTTGGCAAGGAAGCCACTGTGGTATAAGGGATGTATCTTTTGCCATCTCTGTGACAATTCACTGAAATTTGGTGTCATATAAGCCCCTGGAAAATCTCAGTTCACATGCATTCAGTGGAGATGCCTCAGCATTTTGGCAGCTAAATCCTCAGAAGATTCTGTCTGCACTGAGCATTTGTCCATTTCCTCTCAGTTCCTGTGTGCTGATGTGGCTGCACCATCCCTAGAGAGTCATTGTCTATGCTCCATACCAGGACAATTGAGGCTGAGCAGGGAGCAATTGCTCCTTCCTGCTTCTGGGGTCAAATCTGATACCAGACACTAGAACGGAGAATAGGAAAGCTGTGTTTCCGTTGCTCTATCTGTTCCTTGTCCTGACGGATGAATGAGGCAGCTGCCTGACTGAAATTCAGAGGGGTGAGAATTGGAGATCGGTCAGGGAGGAATAGATGCATGGAAGGGGACAGGAGCTTTGGGCTAAGAAATTAGGACCTAAGGGTAGGAAGCGGTAGTGTGGAAGCTTGGGCATATGCAGTATGATAGTCTTGAATTACATGATCACATACTATTTTTCCCTAGGATGCCTGCCTCATTCAGTGCATTGGCTAGACCTGTTCTGGGAATGAATTAGGGTTGTGAAGGAAACTGTTGTCTGTAGGAACCCTCCCTCATTTTTTGAAAGAAGGTTGGAGATCACATAGTAAATGAGGCAGAGGAATACAGGAGAGAGAGTGTGGAAGAAATGTTCTTATGTGATACTGGGCTAGTCACTGAACTGAAACTTGGCACAATTGGCCCCATTATGCGTTCTTCATTTTCTCAATACCCAAACTGAGACACCTAGGATCTGAGATGCAGACGTGCTGAGCACTCAGAACTGTAGTCAGTAGAAGCTTCCTTCCTTCCTTCCATCCCTATGATTCTATGATTCTATCCGGTTAGACAAAACCCTGGCTGGGGTGATTTAGTGGGAGTGGTCCTGCTTTTTAGCACGGGGTTGGACTAGATGACCTCGCGAGGTCCCTTCCATCCCTATGATTCTATGATTCTAAGCTCTGCTAGGGATGTATAAAGTGCTATAAAATACTAAATACTCTGGAAAAATCCAGCCCTAGGTATCTCAAATTGGGCACCCAAAAATAGTTGACAGGATTTCTCTCTGGGTGTTTTGCCATAGACTCCAATGGGAGCAGCAGTGAGCTCAAAATGTAAATGAGCATGGCTTTGTTAGGGGACTCCTATGACAAATTAGGTTTTGATTTGTTTGGATTTTTTTCCACATATATTCTACTGCTAAGCTCTTGAGAGAGTGCCCCTTTCCTGCTTTTCATTAAGATTGCTGTTTGTTTGTCTGCACAAATCCCCTGTTTCTTCTTATCCCTCTTGGAGTTTACCGTGAGAATTAGTGGCATAAAATACTTTAAAAATCAATAGAATTTACATTAAAAAAATTAAAAGCAAAGTACATTGTCGTGGGGCATAGCACTGCATTCATAGGGAAAGCAATTGGCTGTGCAGATTCGATTTATTCATTTAGAAAAGTTTGAGAATGCCTTTGCAGGGGTTGTGATTGTTGGCATACTTGGTGCTGGTTTATTAGCAGAGTTGTCACTCTCAAAAGAAGGAGTAAACATCTTGTTTGGTGACTTGAGATTCAGGCAGTAGAATGCAATGACAGAAATAATTTATAAGTAGCGGGTATAATTAACAGGTTAGTCCAAACTTAACTGCATCTCGGAATTAGGGCTGACATTTACCGTGCTAGCAAGTTTACAGGCGCAGGCACAGACTTTGAACAGACTCTAAGAAAGGTTGTCAGATTTAGAAATATCAATTATGTGGAAGCTGTTGGGAAATCATTTTACTGTTGAATCTGTTAATATATTAAATAGTAGAGTATTGGTTAATTTTGAATTTGTCTCTCAAATCCTTTATATGACTCCTTATATACTCCAGAGTGCTAGTTCTGAAAGCAGATGAGATACACATAAATAGCTTCACATTATAGAGTGGTAGACTGAGCATCAGTTGTGGTATTTTGTATATTAGAAGTATCTGGCTGTTGACTTTGTACAAAGTGTATTTCTACCATAAACAGGGACCCTCAAAATGGCATTGTGAGGTTACATGTCTACTGTATCTCAGTAGTTTAGTGCTAATTTTTCAGATAAAACATTTTTCCCTCTATCTGCCAGTCCTGCAATTCAACCACAGATCTGAGAGTCCTGCTGGATTCTTGGGTCCAAATTCATCAGTAGTATCTGCTCTGGAATTAGAAGTTTTGACCATAACTATCACTCAGGTGAACTGTTAGAATGGAGTGCGGAGTCATAGAAAAGAAACTTATTGATATTCTGGGCCAGGTTTTGATCTTGCGATGATCTGTTTGCTTTGGTGACAGTGAGTTAAACTGGGTGTACAACAGTAAATAGTTAATAAAACCAAAACTGGGTGTTGTGAGTCAAAATTTAACTTGCAAAAGTATCTTCACACCAGAGAGTAGAATATGTTCAGGGATTGTATCTGCAATTCAGGTAAGAAACTACTGACTCTGAAGTTGCATCATTTAAAAAACAAAACATTTGCAGCAAATACCTGCGGGTCACAAGACAGTTGAACTCATTCCCAGATAACTGCGCTGCCTAATTTTTTTTTCTAATGAAGCCTCTGCTCTCTCAGCTTTTGATATGGAGATGACTTTGATTTGATTGTGTTTGGGAACTCGATGGCGCTGCTGTTAAAAACATCTCTGAAATAAAAGCACAGTTTCAAAAAGCTGGCAGTATAACTTTTAGAAATTAGCCGTTCTGCTTTGAGGCATTACTCATGCCAGCTCCATGTGGGTGTGTGCACTTTGCCTGCACAGTCACCGGAAGTTTTTTCACCTAATGCTACCCATCAGGTCAGCGTGGGCATCTCCTGGAATCATGCTTCTATGGTATGGTTTATATAGGGCTCCGCTTACCTACCGCCTCTTCAGTTCCTACTTACTGCCCATGATGGTTACTGGAACTACGTGTCTCCTCTTTTGCTTCAACAAGCATTTCCTTAGTTAAGTTTCTGTTTGAGGGGTTTCCCCCTATTTAGTCCCTCTCCCAGGGAATCAGGGCATGTCTTCATCCCACGGTTTTAAACTGTGGGACCTGACACAGGTTTATGGCAAAGGGCAATCCCCATGAATCCTGTTTGAAGTGCCTGTGCGAACTGGAGCAGACAGATCATTGTAGGATTTGTAAGGGATTCTGTCCAAGGACCAGGAAAGAGAGGAAGGTCAGGGTGAAACACCTGTATTTCTGACTGAAAAATTTTGGTTCAGATCATAGAATCATAGAATCATAGAATAATAGGGTTGGAAGGGACCTCATGAGGTCATCTAGTCCAACCCCCTGCTAAAAAGCAGGACCACTCCCCCTAAATTATCCCAGCCAGAGTTTTGTCTAACCGAGCCTTAAAAATCTCCAAAGATGAAGATTCTACCACCTCCCTAGATAGCCCATTCCAATGCTTCACCACCCTCCTAGTGAGAAAGTTTTTCCTAATATCCAACCTTGACCTCCCCAGCTGTAATTTGAAACCATTGCTCCTTGTTCTGTCCTCTGTTACCCTCGAGAACAGCCTAGCTCCCTCCTCTTTGGAGCAACCCTTCAAGTAGTTGAAGGTTGCTATCAAATCTCCCCTCAGTCTTCTCTTCT
>ML685756.1:11187250-11213546 GCA_007922175.1 Pelusios castaneus | reverse complement strand
TCCAACCCATACTTCCTTAACTTGCCAACGAGAATGCTGTGGGAAACCGTATCAAAAGCCTTGCTAAAGTCAAGGTATATCACGTCAACGGCTCTTCCCGCATCCACAAATCCAGTCATCTCATCATAGAAGGAAATCAGGTTGGTCAGGCACGATTTGCCCTTGGTGAATCCATGTTGACTGTTCCTGATCACTCTATTTTCCTCCAAGTGTTTCAGGATGGATTCCTTGAGGACCTGCTCCATGATTTTCCCAGGGATTGAGGTGAGGCTGACCGGTCTGTAGTTCCCTGGATCCTCCTTTTTCCCTTTCTTAAAGATAGGTACTATATTTGCCTTTTTCCAATCCTCCGGGACCACCCCCGTTCGCCACGAGTTCTCAAAGATAATGGCCAGCGGCTCTGCAATCACTTCCCCCAACTCCCTCAGCACCCTCGGATGCAGTTCATCCGGCCCCATGGACTTGTGCACATCCAATTTCATTAAGTGTTCCCTAACGTGACTTTCCAGCACCGAGGGCCACTCTTCTCTCCAGTCCGTGTTACCCCGTGTAGTAGCCTGGGAGCTGGCCTGCCCTGTGAAGACTGAAGTAAAAAAAGCATTGAGTACTTCAGCCTTTTCCGCATCATCCTCCATGAGGATGCCTGCCCCATTCAGTAAGGGACCTACACCACCTCTGATCCTTTTCTTGTTGCTGATATACTTATAGAACCCCTTTCTGTTATCCTTCACATCTCTTGCTAGCTGCAACTCCAATTGTCCTTTGGCCTTTCTGATTTTATCCCTGCAGTCCCGAGCAATATCTTTATACGCCTCCCTTGTCATCTGTCCAAGCTTCCACTTCTTGTAAGCTTCCCTTTTATGTTTCAGCTCCCCGCAGAGTTCCCTGCTAAGCCACGCTGGTCGCCGTCCACATTTGCTGTTCTTTCTGCACATCGGAATGTTATCTTCCTGTGCCTTTAACAGGGTTTCTTTTAAAATACAGCCAGCTGTCTTGGACACCTTTCCCCTTCAGATCAGCTTCCCATGGGACCCTGCCCATCAGCTCCCTAAGGGAGCCAAAATCTGCTTTTCTGAAGTCCAGGGTGTGTGTTCTGCTTCTTTCCTTCCTTCCATTGATCAGGATCCTGAACTCTACCATCTCATGGTCGCTGCTGCCCAGGTTGCCATTTACTTCTACTTCCCCGATCGATTCTTCTCTGTTTGTGAGCAATAGGTCTAGAGGTGCAAGGCCCCTAGTTGGTTCCTCCAGTATTTGTACTAGGAAGTTGTCTTCAATACTCTCCAAAAATTTCCTGGATTGCCTGTGCACTGCTGTATTATCTTCCCAGCAGACATCATGATAATTGAAGTCCCCCATAAGAACCAGGGCCTGCGACGATCTGGAAACTTCTGTTAGTTGTCCATAGAACGCCTCATCCACCTCCTCTTTCTGGTCTGGCGGTCTGTAGCAGACACCCACCACAACATCCCCCTTGTTGCATTCTCCCCTAAACTTAACCCACAAGCTTTCAACCATCTTGTTTCCACTTTCATAGTGGAGCTCCGAGCAGTCATACAGCTCTTTCACATATAACGCTACTCCTCCCCCCCTTTTTCCCTGCCTGTCCTTCCTGAACAATTTATATCCATCCATGGCAGTGCTCCAGTCATGCAAGTTATCCCACCACGTTTCTGTTATTCCAATTATATCATAGTTCCTTGTCTGTGCCAGTACTACCAATTCTTCCTGCTTGTTTCCCAGGCTCCTCGCATTTGTGTACAGGCACCTAAGATACCGGGCCCATTGCCCTACTTTGCCCTGTCGATTCTCCCTCCTGTTGCATCTTCCCCCTTGCAATTTCTCCCGGTGTCCTCCTTCCCCACTCGCCTGAGGTATTATGACTTTATCAGGAAAAAAAAAAAAACAATTATTTGACCCCAGCCCCCAGTTCCAACTACCCCCTCTTTTATTCCTGCTGTTACAGCCCCAGCATCCCCCAAGTTCCATCTCTTCCCCCAGGTTTCCCTCAGTTTCACTTACCTGTGGGTCTTGGTCATCTTCCCCCTTCGGACCTAGTTTAAAGCCCTCCTTACCAGGTTAGCCAGTCTGCTTCCAAATATGCTCTTTCCCTTCCTGGATAGGTGGAGTCCGTCTCTGCCTAGCAGTCCTTCTTCCTGAAACAGCACCCCATGGTCAAGGAAGCCAAAGCCCTCCTGGTAACACCATCTCCGCAGCCAGGCATTCACCTCCAGGATGCATCTGTCTCTGCTCGGGCCCCTACCCTTGACTGGGAGGATCGAGGAGAACACCACCTGTGCACCGAACTCCTTCACCCGTGCTCCCAGAGCCCTGTAGTCACCTTTGATCTGCAGAGGGTCACCTCTCGCAGTATCATTGGTTCCCACATGGATGAGTAGCATGGGGTAGTAGTCAGAGGGACGGATGATTCTCGACAATCATCGAGATGCTCAGTTGTTGTAAATTGCCATTCATTTCAAAGGAACTGTTGATTTACGCCAACTTAGAATGCAGACTCTTATGCTGTGAGGTAATATTGCCTACGTGCTTCTCACATATTCAAAGTGTGGAGTGTCTATTCTCTTTCCTTCAGTGGAACCAGGCAAAATGAGTGCACCATGTACCTTCAGTTGAGTAATATGAAATGCATTTTTTAAGAATTAAGTATGGGAGCTGTGTAAAAGAAGGCCAGCTGTGACTTAAATCAAAAGGTTGAGGAGTGTCAAGAAAGAGACTGAATTAGCTAAGGGTGTCTAACAGAGTGCAAGACTTAAGTGAGTAAGTATGAGATCATAATTAGTGATCTGAATGATCTTTCTTTCTGCAAGTTAAAGGCATTTCTATACTAGTGCTGGTGATTACAAAAGGTCTTGAGTTAAATTTTTTTTTTAAATTTGCATTGATGTTTAAGCCTGCATTACTAAGATGAAGCCTATGCTATGAAGTAATTTTAGCTTTGCTCTGTGAATAAGAACAATTACCCAAGAATTTGGGCTCTGTTAAAACAGTAGACTATTATTCTGCTATCAATCATATTTTTAATCTCAGGAATGCTGACATATAAACCTTTTTTCTAAGCCTTCATTAAATTGGTACTGAAGCTAAGGGTTCTGCAGGTGCTACCATACCCCTCGACTGGAAATAGTTTCCATCATATTCAGATAGGATTTACAGTGTGTTTCCATGGTTCTCAGCATCTCCATTTATATATATATATATATATATATATATATATATATATATATTGTTCTAGCACCTCTGAAAACCAGGAGTTATTTGATGTTGTATCTTATGCTTTCAGTAACTCATTCATATTCAGTAGATGTTTTTCAGCCATTCTATGTTAATGGAATACTCTTTCCTGAATAGCCAAAAAAAAAAAGGAAACAACCCCCCCCTCCCCTTCTTACACTTTTTTAACATAGGTCAGGAGCCAGAATTTCTGTTCCGTGAAAATATTCAAAACTTTCTGCAAAATGGAATTTTTTGAGGAAAAAAATAATTTCAGGTTGATTTGAACATTTTGTTTCAGTAACATTTTGAAATGTTCCATTCCATTTTGACTTTTTTTAAAAATAAAATTTCAAAGTGGAAATTTTTGACCAACTCTTGTAATGCCCTTTCCAATTCCGGATGCAAGCATTCTTTTCTCATTGGGCTAGTCTACACTACTCACCATGTTCAGCAGCAGTCCAAGGGAGATATGCAAGTTACTTAAAATAACTTGTGTATCTCCCTTTGACTTTGTTATGCTCAGCACGTCCACTGCTCTGAGTCGAAGGGAGGGCCCTCCTTTTTACTCAGCACTACTCCAGTTGCCAGGGTGGTGCTCAGTGATCAACTTCCCGATCTACTGAGCGGGTCTTCACAGACCTGATTGATTGATCCGGAAGATTGATCTGATGGCGGTGAATTTGCCACCGTCAGTGAAGACAAACTCGTCTGCTGGAACAGTAAAGCACTATGTTCTTAGCCATCCCAGTGTTGTTATTGTGTAAATGAATTCTTTGCAGTAGAATCATAGGCTGGAGTGGAAATTCTGATATTGCAGGGGAGATCTCAGGAAAAACACATCCAGAAAGACCATCCACTCTCTTTATTAAAATGGCATTATTTCAGAAGCTCAGAAAAATTCAAGTTCTCACCCCCTATGCTTTAACATAGGCTATGTCTATACTTGTTAATTTAGGTCGACTTAGCTAAGTCGACTTAACAAAGTCGACTTAGCATGTCCACACTTCAATTTTAAGTCGACTTACGGGGACCCTACAAAATCAACCTAGAGCGTCCACACTGGACGCTTAGGTCAACTTGTAGGGGCTAGGTGGAACTGGGACAGGTCCATGGTAGCAGGGGGGCACCCCTTGCCAAGTGCCAGGGGGCTCAGCCTTTGCCCCATTGTACCTGGGTACAATGGGGCAAAGGACGAAAGGGACCATGGCAGGGCATAGGTGCAGGGTGGGCAGGGCTTTGCCCTGCCCTTTGGGGGGGCACGCCAGGCTGTGGCTGTGCCAGCCACCCTGGCAGGGAGGGTAGTGGGGAAGCCCTGGAGTCCTTAAAGTCGACTTAGGGCTACTCCACGTCTACACTGGCTAGGTCGACTTTCTAAAGTTGACTTAGCCAGCGAAGTCGACTTCAAACTAGGTTTTATAAAGTCGACTTAATTTTTCCTTAAGTTGACTTAAGGAGCTGCTTAAGTCGATTTAATTTACAAGTGTAGACGCACCCATAGTGATTAAGTATCTAATGATGGTATGTTTGGATTTTTTTTAAGTGAATTTGTTCTCAATGAAAAGTGCCGGAATGACATCACCTGAAGCCCTCTATTTATCCTCTCAGGACATGTTATATAGTTGCAGCAGTGTGAGCTACACTGTTCCACCAAAGCAAAACTTGGTTTTTAGCAATGTTATTCTGATTTATCATATCTCCTCTATCAGTACATTTGAATATACAGAGCTCAGCATTGACTTAGGCTTCTGTCTATTCACTTTGGTTCTTATCTGTAAAATTTCCTGTCTTCATGAAAAAAGTCTCTCTTCCCCTGATTCCTCTCCTTCTCCCTTCTCTCCTCCCTTTCAGATTACCACTCAGCAGATCACTGGGAATAGTAAAGAAACGGGTGCTCTTCAGGCAAGCAATAAACCATGAACATTACTGGTTGACAGGAGACCCTTTCCATGGTTGAAGTTGCTCAACTTTTGGATTCATACTTCAGTAGCACCCAGCAGCATGGCAATATCTTAGCACAACACATGCCCTGTTGTGTTTATTGCTTACATCATTCCACTAAGAACAAGTGTAATACTTTGTCTTCCCCAAAGGCCTTTTTATTTGATATAATAAAACCTTTTTCTGTCCTGAAAACACATAGCCAAGAAACTCATAGCATGCATGGTAACTTCTTATGATATTTTTCTGACACTGAGGGTAATAAAGAAGGGGTTATAGGTTGTCATGCTGGATCTCAGGCAAAGCTTATATTTACAAATATATATGCCACTTTAATATGTATTGTGAGAGCCATATAGCCTTCCCACTGCTGTGTGGCAAGGGACAATCTATTAAAAAAAGGATAATGATATTATAAATACTTAAAAAGCACCTAGATGTAAGATCATAGGGATAGGTCAGAAAGGCTTTTTAATAGTAAATGTGTATCTCTCAAGTGCATTAGAATTCTTTTGAAAGAGTTAAAATAGTGCATAAAGGCAAAATATTAGATGTAATTTATATAGAGGTTCAAAAGTTGATAAAGTCCTTTACAAGCAGCTACTGAGAAAACTCAGAGGAAGAGTAAAACTGGGTAAATGTTAGAAAGCAAAGAAGACAGATATGTGATCAATTTTCAGAATTGAAAGGGGTTAATAGTTAAGTGGGGGTATGGCAAGGTTAAATAGGACAATCGTTGTTTAATGTGTTTATCTGCAATCGAGAAAAGAGAGTGAACAGAAGTCACACTTTGACATAAAAATAATTCTGGTTATTCAAGACTAAGGATCGCAGCATGTTCCTTTAGAAGGACCTGATACATTTGTGCACCAATAATTATTTTTGTCCATAAATGATGCTTATAAATACGGAGGTCAGTATTGGAAAATCTTACGTACTACCACAAAAATGGGTAAGGATCTATAAGCAAAATATAGGAAAATGTGGAAATAAACATGTAGTTTGGTTAAATACATGGAGGTTTTTTAAAATGAGAAGGCAAAACAAAATAAGAAATCGTGTGAAATTCCACAGGGTCAATTTCCTGAGATTATGAGGGGCGGGCATTGTTGGATTTTTGTGTATGCGTAAGGACCAAAATAAACTGAGCATCTGATATTTTAAGCTTTATGCTGTAAGCAAGTATTTATTTATTTTAATTAAAATGCAGATAGCTTGATTTGTGCAGTTTACAGTTGTCACAAGAAAAGTACTTAAAAGAAAGAGGAAATTGCGCTAAAACTGTAAGAAGATGCACGAGGAATCGTCTCTCACCTTGTCCACCTCAGCAGCAAGTGAGGTCAGCACACGTCCTTTCAGGAAAAACCTCCGTCGTATCAGGGAATTAATTGTTTGCAAGTTATTTTCCCCGCTGAACCCTTTATTACAGAATTCTCCTCCACTATTAGGCCAGCAAAGACCAGTTTGTTTAACCTTCAGCCTATGCTGCTAATTGCCTTCCTGAGTAATGGATGGACAGACTGCCTGTGATAGCTTCTTCTTAATTCGTTAAGAAATTTTGAAGATGAAGACCTGGAAGTGGTTTGTTTTTAAATGAGGAGCCAGTAGTGTGCATGGAGCAATGCTGTAGTGTACTCTTTACAATTTTCTTGATTAGCAGGAGTTCTGCTGCCTGCGTACTAATTGAAGTTTCTGTGTGGTGTTCATATTTATTAGAAATCTCCATTTCATTCATAGGCACTTTTTAGGCAAGATTCTTGGTGAGTATTAATTGTTATAGCTCCAGTTTCCACTTCCCTGCCAACTGAGGAGCTGGCCCCTTATGCTTAATTGTATATAAATAGAGTGAGCATGATTAAAATGTTGATGTTTGTGATTGTTTTGATAGCCAAATACTAACATTTAGTCATTTTTTTCATGTGCTGTGCTTCAAAGAGACTGCTGTGTTCCCCCAGTCTAAGAATAGGGAATGTCATAGTTACACCTCTCCGCTTGTATAAACCAAGGGCAGATTTTTCCAAAACGTCCACTAATTTTGTGTGCCTTAATGTTTTGGGTGCCCACTTTTGCATGAGTGGCTGTTTGAGCACTGGCAGCTCCCATGGCTTTTGTTGAAGGTTTCGGATGTTTGTCACCATATTAAAATTAGCCTTTTGATGTCTCAGTCTGGGTGCCCAGAACCAGAGCCATCATTTTTAGAAATGTCTGTTAACTTATAGCAGATGCCTCCAAATGTGCAGCAAAGGGCTAAAACTCTCGAATAGCTTCCTCCTCTTCTTTTTCCCTCTCATCCACCCCATGTGCAGTTACAGCTAATGGTTTAACACTGACACAGAGTTACATTTTGTGGTTTTTGTACCGCAGGGAGTGTACAGTATGTGCGTCTACCTGCATGTATTGTGTCCATAAAGGAAACTGTTAACACTGCTCTTTTGTGATGGGGTCACTAGAATTTTTTTTTTCTTAATCATTAGCAGCTCTGTTTCCCAGGTTCCACTTTCAGTTGCAGCTGTAAATTGTTGTTTATCTTGAATGCATCGTCCTATCTGTCTCTGTCAGCTCAAGTACAAGGCAAAGACCACATTCAAATTCAGGATGGAAGAGAGTTTCACACCCACCTCTCTTTTATTTACAGTGGTCTTCTCAATCTTTCTCTCCTCCAAACATGTACATTTGCTGTTAGCTTGTACCCTACTGTTGATTGTAGAGAGAGTGGGCAGAAGAGTAGAGCAATGCCAACAAAATGCTGAAACAGGAAACAGCCCCTATATAGGCAGAGCAATTGTGGTGTTCTACAAAACACCAAAGGTAAGACAAACACTGTGATGAGGTAAAGGCCTAGACCGTAATGACACTTATGGTGTATATAAGTAAATAGGTGCCTGATTATGACCATCCAGTTCAGTTGAATTTACTTGCAATAAAATATAAGTGAGTGCTGAATATTGTACTTAGCTGCATGTAATGATACACATGTGCATAAAAGAGAGGTGTTTTGACATGCCCTATAGTAAGGCTGATGTTGTTTTTCATTGATGATAGGTTGCTACCTGTCATGCACATTCATGTGTGGTTCAATTCATGCAGCCCCTCCATGTTTTTCCAGGATTTTCATGGATATTGCAGTGATTTTCTCCACCCTTCTGTTCCTTCATAGTTTCATATGACTCTTTCCTGACTCCAGCTTCTGCTCCACTAAATGTGCTCAGAGGCCCTAAAGACCTTTTAGGGATAGATGATTTCTCCTTGCAATTACATTGGTTTCACATGATCAAATAGACTTCATTAACCTGATAGCTTAAGGAAATCAAGCTCCAGGGGAAACTTCTATTCCAAGATAGATAATTAGGAAATGAAATAAATGCAAATCCCGCCACATGTGACCCTAATAAGGTATGGGGGTTACATTTGCTCTCTTGAGCCACAGTATGGAATAGCAGGTCTCCATTTATTTTAAAACTTTTACATTTTGTGTGTTAGTTTTTATCTCTTTTCTTGGACATAGGTGCTGAAGATGGGGCTTAGAAGCTGGTTCAGGCTGTGGAAAGGCAGACTTGCTAGTTGCTGGCTTATGGGGATGCGTGTTCCTGATAGCCTTTTTCTAGGAGTGAGTTTTAGGCTACGTGCTACGGGATCACCGTGATAATAGACATATGCTAAAAAGAACACGTTTTGGTACAATAATTACGTCTTGTCAAGTTTGGGCCCTGGGTGTTTACTTAGATTGTAAGTTCTTTGCGGGGCAGGCACCATCTCTTTGTTCTGTGTGTTTATGCAGTGTCTTGTGCAGAGGGGTCCCTGATGTTGCTACCAATAAATAATAGTAATGTTGAATAACGTAACTGCAATCTTGCCCTCCCCCCCGAGAACTCTTGCCTTGCGTAACTCCCTTCCCCCACTCCCCCTGTTCTTTCATAGTGTTTCAATAAACACTTTAATGACAAAACTCTTCCAGCTCAGCACAGCAAACTTTCATTGCTGTTATCTGTTCTTCACACAGGTGCACATGCTGTTGATGTCATTGGGAATACTGCACCTGCAGACAGAGCAGACTATCAGAGCCTAGATTTTCTGAGTAGGTCGGAGAGGAGAACTTTACCTTGCGACAGCAACAGCCTCTACTGTTAATAGAACATGTTACACCCATGACAAAACTAATACATTATATGCCATGCACCGGTGGCAACAACAAGACAGAGGCTTGAATAAGAGATTTGCATGGACATAGGGTCTTATTGAGGGGCCTATTAGCAGAGAGCAACTTTGATAAATGAAAAGGGTTTGCTAAAAAACCTAACAAGTAAAATATATCTAATGACTCTTTGGCCACCTTAATGTATATGAAATGATGAAACCTAAGAAGAAGGACAACTAGTGAAGTCTGCTCCAAAGTTCCCAGGCTAACATTAAACAGGAAGAGAGAGTAGGTGCAAAGAAAATGAGGGGAGAAATCAATTTACTTATTAATGAGAACCAACATCTTTTTTTATAGGAAACCTGACGTTTTGCCTTTTGATTCTTAATCAGCCTTTGGACAAAGGTCACTTTCATTCTCTGTGGAGCAAAGGTAATAATAACTTACATATATCTTCATTTACTTATTTACTCACCTGCTGCCCAGCTAATCTGCCTTTGTTCACTGAATCTCAGTGGCAATTTCCACTAAGTGGAGCAACCTTTGGTTGAGAATGTCAATCAGTGGAATACATTCCTTGTTGTTGAATGCAGCAAATGAGCTGATTAATCTAATTCTGCATCTCTTTATGCATTTCCTATATCGGGGAAACTTCATGGACTGGGAAAGGGTTCAAGTATATGTGCTCATGTAAAATAGGACTGCAGCTTTTCATAGGCATCGTCAGGAGTGACTGTGGTTATGCTGACTGTGCAGTAGATCAGTGCTGCATTTATGATTTAGGAAGTGAATGTTCCCGAAGAATCATCCGCACAATGTATTAGTTTTAATCAAAAAGAAACAAACCATGCACAAAGGTTTCTTTAAAAGTGAGGATTTTTTTTTCTATTTGAAATATACAAATTATTAGGCTCGTTTTTGTTTTGTTTAGTATCCCAGAGCTAATCATCTATGTAGGCATGATAGTTATAAATCCATTAATGTTTTGAAGAGATTCAGATCTTTACATGCTTTAAATTATTCATTCTTTCAGTGGAGAAGCTCAAACCTTTAGAAGCTTGCTAGGAATTCTTGCCTAAAATATTCTTGAAATGCAGCAGTGTAGAGACGAACTTAGTTTCCAGTGTTCATTCATTGAGTTACTCTTACTTGCTATAAGCAGAGCTTGACGTAACGCGATGCTGGCAGTTTGAATATTTTTAATTGACCTTTTAAAAAAAAAAAGTCTAACTTCTGATAAAGCACTGTTACAGTGTATAACTTGTTAGCAAGTTTGCAACCCTCTAGGGAAAGTCCTGTTTGTCTCATTGTAGCAGGTGCGAATTGTTAATTCTACTTTTGACATAGGAAGGTTGAGAGTGACTCCATGGAAAACCCGGAAACTACGGTATGAGACAGAAGTCAGAGAAACCTTAGGAATAGCCATGCTAAGGGAGAGATTTAGGTGATACTATTATTTGAGTTACCATTAGAGCCAAACCTCAGGAACTAGATTAATTTTGGATTGAAATCTGTGAGCCAGGTTGTCTCCTCTGGTGAAATGTACTGTAGTTGGCTTTTAAGGTGGGAATATCCCCTTGTAGAAGTTCCCTCACAGAACCTTGATGGGGTCTGTCCCAAAAAGTGACGGCTCCTAGAGGTTTCACAGAAGGCCACAACCATTTCTGCAGAGGGCTCGTATCCCTTCACCAATTTTGACCCAAGGCAGTCACTCACCTCCTTAGCAGAACCGCTACAATGGACAGGTATCCTGAGGGAAGGTGGTGCTCTGTGGGAAGGATAATGTCAGTCTGGGAAGAAACTTAGGTTATAAAATTTCCTGGGCATGGAATATTTCTGACTTCACTATTGTACATTCACAATGGGGCCTATCTTGTAACTGGGGCCTCTTTAATTTAATTAATTTAAAAAATAATAAGAATAAGTGAACATCTAAGAAGCTAAAGCTTTTGTGCTGGCCCAAGTCATTTTCTGTCCAAATTACTGTATCCTCTTCCCCTCTGCCTTCCTGTATCCTGCATAGCCCCATTCCAGTCTATTCAGAATGCCACTGCTTCAATCACCTTTTTTAGTGACTGCAGCATTTTTCTTAATCTTTCCAGTGGCTCCTCTTTTTCCACAACAAAGAACACGTGTCTGGTTGACATCTTACAGGCTTTTCCTAGCTATGTCTCTCTTTTTATCCATTTTTATGTCGTCTTGTGTTGCTTTTGACCAAGCACTTGTCTGCTTTTCCCATAAACTATATACCTGACATATCAACATTCACACCGGGACAGTATTGGAATATCTAGACCATATGACATGTATACTATATTCTGCTCTATCTTCCCTTTGGTCTGATCTTTGACATGTAAGCCCTGCTTGAACCCATTCAGATATGAGCATGGTGATTCCTAGACCTGCACAGAATCACTGCAGGGTGGAGGCATTAGACTGTAAGCTTTAGGGGTAAGGACTGATTTTATTTTTTTTTAAATTTTGTAGTGTTACCCTAGAGTGTAAGAGTGATATAAGAAATTGAATACAATTTAAAAAACAACAGCATGTGCCTGGACAAAGCCTAGCACCATTGGAGCCACCCCTCGGAGGGCTAATGCAATGAAAACAGAAATTACTCCTACAAGGCAGTATAGAATTTTCAGAAGTATCTGAGTCAGCAGCACAAGTCCATTGAAAGCTAGTAGGACTTGCTCTCATCAGTCATTTAAGATATATTGAAAATCCCACCCTATGTGACTACAGGAGGAACAGAAAACAGACTACTATGAGGAGTCCTGTGGCACCTTAGAAATTAATAAAAAGTTTTGGGGGACATAAGCTTTCATGGGCTGGAACCCACTTCATCAGATGCAAAGCTTATGCCCCCCAAAACTTTTTGTTAGTCTCTAAGGTGCTACAGGACTCCTCATCATTTGCTGAAAACAGACTAATACGGCTACCCCCTCTGGGAACAGACTGTACACAATGTGCTGTCAAATGTACAAAGTAAAAAATAAAAGAGAAACCCTGGGGAAAAGCAGAGAAAAAAATGTTTTTTTGACTACTTTCAACTACAGCAATCTTTGGTGTTACAGTAGGTACAAAAGGTTCAGGCAAAAATGTTATTTTCAAGTGGATGGTGTCCTTTTAACAGGATAACTTGTTTCATTAGTTCTGTTACCTCTGCAGTAAGTGACAAGAAAGGTGTGAGGTGATTTACACATTCTGCTATGTTCCAGATTTATAGAGTCACATGGATAAGTGCGGACATTCTGGGTTATATCCATCTCTGGTGTAACTGCATTTGACCTCAAGAAATGCCATCATTAAGCTAAATAGCCACTGTTTTATTTCTGACTTTCATAGGCAAATATTTTTACTGACATACTTTACTAAGAACTATTTCAAAGTGCATAGTTTGAATAAAGTTATTTCTAATCTGTGCTTTCTGACGGCCACTGTAATATGATTTCTTTACTTAGCTCTTTTCTAGGAATAAATGTAGCAACATTCACGACGCCACCCACATAAGATTTCCAAATTCTGGTTGGTAGGATCCTGTAGACCAGAGATTTGTACCACTTCCTTTTGTCTTCTGTTTGCTCTTCAGTCATTCTGTATGTGGATCTTTGCCTTCATGATAAACCTCACCTAGCTCTGCTTAAACTTCTAGATCAGCTACCAGCATCAATATCTCTTTTTAACTCCAAAAATACCTATAGAAAAAAACTGGACCATATCCGTCTCTGCTTTAGTAGTGATGCAGATAGTCTAAAAATGGTAACACTTGAAATATAACATGTCTCCAAAAGGATTTGGATTTAAAGACTGAAGCAGTCTCCACATTAATTCAGAACTCAAAGACTTTGGACACTGAAAACATAAAGGACAAATGAAAGGTACAATAAATAAAAACTCTTTTCTGAGTGCTTGCTTATGTTGATTCCAAGTAGGTGCATGTGCACTGCATGCACAGTTGTTGGAAGGCTTTTCCCTTAGTGGTACCTGTTGGGTCAGTATAGGCACCCTCTGGAGTAGCTCCTCTATGGCCCTGTATATAGCAACCTGCTGCCTCCTTAGTTCCTTCTTACTGCCTGTGATGGTCATCTGAGTTTATTGCCTTTTGTTTTTTTCGTCAGGTATATCCTGGTTGGATGTGTTTCTCCTTCCATGGAGGAACCACCTAGTTTATGTGCTCCTGTCTTTTCCACTTGTTCACAGGGTCCTACTCCAGATCAGAAAGGAAAGGGAATCCATCATATTGATAGCCTCAGCCTGCCCTTGGTAGCATTAGTATATTACTCTGCTGGAGCTGTCCATGGTCATCCTAATTGCACTGTCCTTTGTGTCTGATCTTATCCTGCATAACTATGGCCACCTGCAACATCCCGACTTTGAGTCTCTTATATTCACATGTGGAAGCTTCATAGTTGTACCCCGTGAAGTCTGCATGCTCAGCGTCGGTCGGGGAGGTCATCTTCGGCAGTAAGAAGGCACCCACCAAGATTATATACTTGGCCAAGTGGAAGGGGTTTTCCGTTTGGGTGGCACAGAAGGGCAATCCTCCAGTACAAGCATTGCTACCCTTCATTTTGGACGATCTGCTGCATTAGGGCTGGCTCTATCATCCACAAAGGTTTACCTAGTAGCAATGTCCGCATTCACCTGGAAGCGGACAGATGATCAGTCTTTGCTAATCCAATGATGACCCTTTCTCAAGGGTCTGGACAGACTCTAACCTCAGATTCACTCTCCAATACCAGCTTGGGACCTTAACTTGATACACATCAGATTAATGAGGCCTCCCTTTTAGCTCTTAGTGACACGTTCGCTTCTCTACTTCTTGTGGAAGGTGGCATTCCTGTTGCGATAGTCTCAGCCGGGAGGGTGTCTGAATGCAAGACTTTGACATCTGACCCTCTGGCATCTTACATAGTGTTTTACAAAAACAAGGCTCAGTTGCAACCCCATCCAGCTTTCCTTCCTAAGGTGATAATCCAGTTTCACATGAATCAGAACATCTTCCTCCCAGCATTCTTCCCGAAGATTCCTCAGATCAGCTTGGGAGTCACCTACAGGGAAGTGACATTGACAAGCAAATGAAGAAAAAATTATCTACCTTTTTGTAACTGTAATTCTTCAAGATGTGTTGCTCATGTCCCTTCCAAGACCCACTTGCCTTCCCTTTTATGGAGCATTCCAGCAAGAAGAAACTGAAGAGGTGATGGATCAACAGGACCCTATATATGCACCATTGAGGCACCATGCCAAGGGGGTGCCTGCACTGACCTGACGGAAACAGCTGTGGCACAGTTTCCGACAACAGGATATGCAATGTGGAATGGACATGAGCAACACATCTTGAAGAGTAATCGTTACAAAAGATAGGTAACTATTATTTTTTCTAAAATTCTGTTTTTTCTTAGTAATGTTAGTCACTTAGGTGGGATTTTTCAGAAATGACTAGCAATTTTGAATATCTCCATTTTTTCATGCCCAACTTCTCAGACAACTTGAAAGGGATCTGATTCTTCAGAATGTGCTGAGCATCTGCCTTCTGAAAAGTACTTCAAATTGGACTTCTGAATTTGAGGCACCCGAAGTTGCATCTCACTTTTGAAGATGTTGCCCTTATCTGTAGTATTCTAATGCTCTGGCATTGCCCATGTGCCCTCACTTGATGGCAGAATGCTAAATATTTGTGCATTCAAAATACTCTCCATGGTTGAAAGATTAATGATGAAAGCTAGAAAGAGCAGCTTTGCAGTTATTCACTGAAAAAATAGGGTTATTACTCAATCAGAGTTCACCTCGCAGCGATCTCCACCTTTCATGATTCAGACATGCCTTATCCTTCTACCTAGAAGGGAAAAAACATTTAGGAAAACCAACAAACTGTTCCTATCCACCGCAGAACATTCTAAGGGCGAGTCTATATCAAACCAGAGGCTATCAAAATGGATAAAAGACTGCATTCATGTATGCTATGACCTTAATGGACAGTAACCCCCACAAGGACTCAGAACAAATTCCAAAAGAGTGGTATCCACTACAACCGCTTTTGTAGAGAACGTGAACATCATCACTAATTGCAAGGCTGCAACTTGGTCATCGATACACACCTTTACTAATCATTATGCCTTAGATAAAGAATCTGCAAAAGATGCAAATGTATGACAGGCATACTCTCCTCGATACACCGAAGTCCCACCTCCAATGGTAGATAACTACTACATAGTCACCTAATGTGGAGCGCCACGGGGACATCACTTGAAGAAGAAAAAGCGGTTGCTCACCTGTAGTAACTGGTGTTCTTCGAGATGTGTGTCCCCGTGCCATGCTCCACTACCCACCCTCCTTTCCCTCTACTTCAGAGTTTTCTCTTTCTATATAGATTCTCCGTGGTAGAAAAGGAATTGACAGGAGAAGGTTGTGCGCTGCCGAAGCCATGCTGGGGCTGTCGCGAGACACCTTTTGCAGACACGCGACCGCAAGGACAACTGCTAAAAGCGCTCCGATCCATGGCATGCACGGGGACACACATCTCAAAGAACACCAGTTACTACAGGTGAGCAACCGCTTTTTCAGGACCAAGCCTGGAGGAGAGAAACTAGACTCTGCTATACAGCCAAGATAGGAGAAGTCTTACAGAGGCTTTTCCATGATCAAAATTGTTATCAGATTTGGAGCTAAATGTGGGCCAATTCATTTGTCCCAGTCACTCTTACTCAATATTGAATTATGAGAGGACAACTACTGAAGTTATCACCTGAACTTGTTTAATAACTACATAATACTTCCTCTTTTGGGGTAATTTGTGTTACTGAAACTATTGTTGTTCTTTACTTCTTCCAAAAACTCTTGCAAGGAAAAAGTTAGAAGCATATATTAAATATCATAATGTGGCTTGCCTGCAAATACCAAATACTATCTTCCATTTCATGTTCCATATACTTTTGTCTGCAATATACTCAGTGATTTATTTTTTTAAATCTCTGAGGTTGAGGCTGAAAGTCTAGGTTATTCTCCACTATGACTGCTATCTTTTCCTTCATTGCCTCAATTTATCATGAGGGAAAGACTTGGAGCCATTCACCTAAGCCTTTGAAATTATTAAGTACGTACATACATTCAGTTGCTCTGTTACTTCTCTGCAATGAACTTGCTGTGTTGGCACATACTGTACTCTCCTCTCACCTTTTATTTTCATTATTTCCAGTTGAACATACTTCTAATACATTTCAAATTTGTACTAGACCCAGAATTGGCAGCTGGCATAAAACTTAAGAGAATTTAGAGCAGCTGCTATTAATAAATAGGAAAATGTTCATAAAAATGGTGATTGGAATGTCACATGGACTTGTGTGCTTTATTGCAATTTCATGCCGGCATCCAAACTAGTAGTAACTCTTATTGCTGGCCTTAGCAAAAGTCATCCTTTCTGAAGCAATGTTAGGCACCTGATAAGTCAACAATGGAGTGTATTTTTCCCTTTCAAAAATGTAAATCAAATCACAAATGCAATTTCTTTTTCATGTTTAGTAGGTTAAGTTCATTTTGTACACTTGCTGTAGATTTAAAAGTTTAATATTTTCCAAGTGTAGAGGGCTTGACATTGGAATTCATGCAGTAAGTTAATTTTCTTTAACTACAGAAGTCAGAGCAGAGTTATCATCAACTTTCTTGAGTGTATGGACTCAGGGATGTAATACTGTTAGCAAGAAAAGGAGCTCAAGGTTAGCATGAGCTATTACTGTACATTAAACTTGAAAACAAAACAGTAACAATGGTCAGATCTTTTGGAATACATCAGCTGAGGATCTGTCTGAAGCATTTGCATTTCCCAAATCTGCCACTGACTGAATGTGTAACCGTGGCCAAAACAAGAAAATCAGCTGTACCATTTTTCCAGTGGTGAACTCAGAGGCTTATGTTTCTTTTCATAAACATGAGACTTCAAAGGTTAGAGTTATGGCCAATCCCTTCTGCTCAGACATGCAGATTCTCAGCGCATTTGAAAATCATATCTTAGGTGACTCAAGTTGGACATTCTAAAATTGAGCTATCCAAAAGTAGTGGACCCTTGAAAATGTAGGTCTAATACAATTTGCCCAAGGCTACTCAGTAAGACATTGTTAGATCTGAGCACAGAACACATATTCTTTGACTTCCAATCTCACGCTGTAAAACACTGTTCAATCTTGTTTCCCTGAATATGTGGATTAGAATAAAGTCTTAAATTAATCCCATCTTCAAGTGTCTGACAAAGTGGGATTTTCTCCCACAAAAACTCGTGTGATAAATACATTTGTTAGTCTTTAAAAGTGCAGCCAAACCCCTTGTTTGTAGTCCTAAATTAGTAGCTGTGGTAGCTGGCCGTACATTGGACTAAGCTTTGTGTTGTTTTTAGTTCGGCACAATTTCAGCCACTGGAAATGCCGAGATCTAAAAGGAGATTTTGTTTGTTTAAAGAATTGCAGATTTGGGTTTTTTGTTTGCTTTTTAAATGGAAAAAAGATGAATAATTAAGAACTCCCTTTGTGGTGCTTTGAAAAACTAAGCCCTGCTGAGCTTTAGTTCAGAGTAACAAAACAATAGAGGATTGCTTTGAAGTGCTAGGATAAAGCCTAACAGATGATTAGAGCAGAAGGGGGAAAAAGAGAGTGAGGGAGGCTATTAGAATGCTTTTTACTACTGAGCTGGGATCCAAATCCCATTAGGGAACTTCTGTTGTCAAAAGTTGTGCTGTATGGAAGCCTTTGATAGCATCCTAATATATATCCTGTTGCCATCACATTTTGTACATTTGAAACATGCAGCTTCAGAAAATATTACTGAGGGGACGCTTCAGAGCTCGCAGTCAACAATGGAGAAGTTGGGCACTGAAAAAAAGAATATAAATAATAGTTCATCTAGCAAGTGGTTTGGCTGCAGAGCTATAGGGTCAGTCCTATACAGAATTGGCACAGTGCATGATCTCAGAGAAAGGAGAAAGTTCTTCATTTAAAAATTGGATTTTCACTGGCATTACATTTAGAATTGACCTGCCTGCTGTAGCCAGAGCCGTGTAGAAGGGAATTATGTTCATCAAGACAAACCAACCTCAGAATAAGGGAAAGGGAGGGAGAGGACAGGTGGGATGAGGGACAAATGTGAATTGATATAGGCCTCACAGGAGAACTCTCTTGCCAGACTGAAGAGCGGAGTTAGGGTGAGGACTTTGGAGGCTATGGACAGTGAAGCAGTGGGAAACAGTCCATAGGCTGATGGCAGTGGGATGGCCTGTTTTAAGGGATGGTTCTCACTCAATCACTAATATCCATAGATTGGATCAGTAACAAACGACAAAGAAATGTTAAATTCCTGTAAGTGCCCTATCTTAAAGCATCTGACGAAGTGGGATTTTCTCCCACGAAAGTTCAGGCAATAAATAAATCTGTTAGTCTTTAAAAGTGCCACAGAACTCTGTTTTGTTTTTTGAATCAAACAATTTCAAATCCTAATATATATAGGTCATGGGTGAATAACAACTTTAGGTGAGACTTTTGACATTTCTATATAACACCACAAAACCCACAAAATTCATAAACAAGGAAAGAAGAAAGGTGATACGGAATATTCAAGTAGGGAAAATACATCAAATTACACATGAATTCCTCAACCAATCATCTGAAGGTACCCTGACAGTTTCTGGGTTAGGACCCATATTTGAGTAAGGAAGAATGAAATCATTTAGTTTATTTTTAGAGGGGTATGAAGGTATAGAGTCTGTAATATGTAAGAGAGAGGTATTTAAGACCCTAAAATTTAGTAAGCAATGAAGCTTCCACATCTTTCACTCTGAAGTCATCTTGCTCGAGAAAAAACCTTCACAGATCCACCGCTTCATTTTATTATTTTATTTTAGTTAAGTTTTATTAAGATTATTAGAGCCTGTACTCCTCATCTCAACATCATAACTCTAAGGGAGTGTAAGTATAAGCAAATTGTTTCATAGAACGTATAGCTTGTTATAGTCTGTCATCAACTGTATAAGACTTCTTGAATACATTGGTTATTTTATTGTATATTTACCAATTAATACTCTTATCAGTTTTATGCTTTATGCTTTTGGCAATAAAGAATTGTTATAAAATACCTTAAGAATCCTTGTAACTCTAATGGTTCCGTGGGGAAAGTCCATAGTAACTTGATTTCATCTGTGGTCAGTTTCGGACTAGAACCCACATTTTTAACAACTTAATAAATTGTCATTGTAATTATCAAAGATCCAAAAATAACTACAGAATCGGGCTACAACAGGTTTCCCATTTAGTGACGCATCAGATAGTTGGGATATTACTAGACGTCTACTGATTGCTTCACTCCATCTAGACAGTCAACGGTGTTTGAGGGGTTGCTTTCATTGGTGTAAATACCTATCAAGAATATTGTTTCTGTAGCCAGATCTTAGTATGGAGCTGCAACATTAGCAAATAGAACCAAGGTGTCAGACTTCATAGTAGTAATCTAGCCCACTGAAGTCAATGGAAGTCTTTTCATGGACTTGACTGGGGTTTTAATCAGACTGTCATCTTCTAGCCTTTCTCTTCTCGTTACTCTGTGCCTGTCCTGGGCCAGGCAGGCAGAACAAAAAGGGCCTCCACTGATGCAAACATCTCTCCAGCTTGGTCTGGTGGTTTTATTTCAATCACTGATTGCTTTTTAAAAGTGGATCTCCCCTTTTTAAATTACTTACAGTTTATGTTTCCAACCTTAGATTTTAAAGAGTTTTGATTGCTCTATGACTGTGATTCTAATAATGAGGAACTCAGCCACTGAACAGCTTAATTGTTCTGTAATGGTTGGGACTATCACAGTACTTATTGGGCTACTTGGCTGATTGAACGCATATTCTCTACTGCCTGAGGGAATGTTGGCTCTTGAGCTACATTTTAAATGAAATTTTGGGTTGATTTTTTTTTTTCTTTTTTATTCTGTTGAGCAATGTACATGTTTGGTTAAGGTCTGTTGAACATAAGCAGTCTTTATAAATAAAGCTGGCAAGTGAGTCTCATGCAAAATGTAAATATTCAGGAAATTATTTGTAATACAGTGTTAAGGCTGAACTTTAAATCATACTAGTCAGAAAATTCAGAGTCAAAATTCTCACCATTCTTGCAACTCTGCTCTGTTGTGCTGATGCATTATGATAAGATGTTTCATCATGTGAGCTCACTCCATATATGGAGTATTAAAAAACAGTATGCACATCTGAAGAGTTGGAAATACATGCAGTTATTTTTCCATAACTTTGTATTATTTGTTGAATAGTTTGTCACGTTGCCTAGTGTTTAAAACTACGAACAGGTACTTTATATCTATACAGATGACTTAGGTCTGTCTGTGAGCCTTTATTCTTTAATTTATGGTAACTAAGGTCTTCTATCCTTTTAAGTTCTCCAGAATTATTTGTGATGTATAATACTGTACTTTTTAAAACACTGTTCAAAACCAACCAAAAACATACAAAAGAGAACAAACAAACAAAACCAAACTCAGCAAGATTAAAAATAATGAAGGCAGAAGTCTTTATTGCACTCACTACACTTTGTATGATTACCTGCTTTGTGGGGGGGTTGATATATGTGAGCATTTGGTGCAAGCAGCTCATGGCCCTCAGAAATGGAGTAGGGGCTCTTGAGACGAGAGTGGCTGAACTGGAGGAGCTAAGGGAGACAAAGTAGTACACAGGTGACACTTTCTGGATACAGCAGAGCAGGTCCAGCCCTCTTCTGACAGTGTCTGTGCTGATGAGGAGGATGAAGGTCTTAGGGAAGGAGAACATCAAATTTTAGCAAAGGGAAATGATCCCATAATTGGGACCCTCCTTCCTGATGATGTCATGGTGTCCTCTCACACTGAGGATATGTTTCCATGGGAGGGGACCCTGGTAACTAGTAGGTATTAGTAATGGGGGATTTTTTTATTAGAAATAGATATAGTTGGGTTTGTGATGACCAGGAGATCTGCCTGGTGAAGTGCCTACTGGCTGTGAAGGAAGTGGACATCTCAAGACATCTAGACAGAATTATGTGCAGTCCTGAGGAGAAGCGGCTGGTTGTGGTATATCTAGGGAAAGATAGAAGAGAGGTCCTCGATGCCAAATGCAGGGCTCTAGATAGGAAATTGAAGTTCAGGACATACATGGTAGCATTCTCTGAAATGCTTTCAGTTCTATAAGCAGGGCAAGTTAAACAGGCAGAAATGCAGGTCTCGATGATGTTGGAAGGGGAGAGTTTTAGGTTTATTAGGCACAGGGTAAACTTTTGGATAGGAGGAGCCTATCAAGGAAGAATGGGCTCCACCTAAGCCAAAATGGAATCAGATTAATGGTATGTAATATTTAAAAAATCATAGAGGATTTTTCAAACTAAGAGCTGGGAGAAGCTGAAATGTTTAGAATAGCTCAGGATTTGGATAGACATGTCTCTTAGGGGAGGATTTAGTAAAGGGGATACTCTATATCCTTGTAAAGTTGATAAAATAGAGGTAGGTACTGAGGAGAAACAGTTAGATGAAAGAGGGTCCTATTCAGTTACATCACATGAAATCAGACAACTAAATACTGACATATTTTAAGTGTTTATATACAAATGCAAGAAATCTAAATACTAAGATGGGTGAAATTAAGTGCCTTGTGTTAAATGAGGATATAGATGTAATAGGCATCACAGAAAGGTGGTAGAACAATGATAATCAATGGGACACAGTAACACTAGGGTCAAAAATATATAGGAATGACAGAGTAGGTTGTGCTGGTAGGGGAGTAGCACTATATATGACAAAAAAACATAGTCGATATAGTAAAGGACTTAAATAAATCCAACAGTGTCATAGAGAGTTTCTCTGGATAGAAATTCCATGCTTGAATAAAAGTGTATAGCAGTAGGAATATCCTATCAACCACCTGACCAAGAGAGTGAGTGTGACTGTGAAATGCTCAGAGAGATTTGAGAGGCTGCAGAAACAGAAAACTCAATAATAATGGAGGATTTCACGTCAGGACTGGATTCAGAGATAACATTTCTAGCCACCATTAACCACTGCTACTTGGAGCAGCTAGCCTTGGAACCTGAAAGGAGTGAGGCATACAGGGTCTGGTCCAAGAATATAGCTGATCTGCTCTGTATTAGTAATCATAGTGTAATTAAACTTACACTCTTTACAGGGTGGAAAATACCAAAGTATTTAACTTCAAAAAGAGGAACGACACAAAAATGAGAAGGCATGTTAAATCGAAATGAAAGGTTATAAGAGCGATGTGTCTGCAAGTTGCATGGAAACCTTCTAAAAACACCGTAATAAAGGCTCAACATATATGCCTACCCCAAATTTAAAAACAAAACAATGAGTCCCCCCCAGTCTCCTCTCACCCTGGCTAAACAAGAATAAAAGAGGCAATGAGAGACAAAATGCCATTTTTTAAAAATTGGAAGTCAGATCTACTGAGGAAAAAGGAAAGGAGTGTGAACAGCAAATGAAGTGTAAAAGTATAATGAGGCAGGATGGAAAAGAATATGCAGAACTACTAGCAAAAGATACAGAAACTAACAAGGAACATGCTTTTTAAGTATATCAGAAGCAAAAAGCCTACTAAATAATCAGTAGGGCCACTGGAGGATAAAGATGCTAAAGGAGCATTCACGAAAGACAAGGCCACTGCAGCAAAGTTAAATGAATTCTTTGCGTCAGTTTTCACTGAAGGGGATGTGTGGGAGATTCTCACATCTGAGCTATTCTTTTAAGGCAACAAATCTTAAGTGATGTCCCAAATTGAGGTGTCACTAGAGGATGCTTGAGAATCCATTGATGATTAGAATAATTAGTCACCAGATGTTATTCACCCAAGAGTTTTGAAGGAACTGAAATATGAAATTGCAGAACTACTGCCTGTGGTTTGTAACCTGTTGCTTAAATCAGCCTGTGTACCAGGTGACCAGTGGAGAGCTAATGTGATGGTGATTTTTTAAAAAGCGTCCAGAAGCAATCCTGGTAATTACAGGTAAGCCTAAATTCTGTAACGGGGAAATTGGTTGAAACAGAACAGAACAGAATCATCAGGCACCTAGATGAACATGGTTATGTTGGGAAAGAGTCAACATGGCTTTTGTTAATGAAAATCATGCTTTCCCAGTTTATTAGAATTCTTTGATGCTGTCAACAAGCATCTTGACAAGGGTGACCAGTGGATATAGTGTTCAGAAAACCTTTGATAAGGTCCCTCTCCAAATGCTCTTAAACAAAGTAAGCAATCATAGGATAAGAGGGAAGGCACTCTCTTGGATTGATAACTAGTTAAAAGATAGGAAATAAAGGATAGGAATAAATGGTCAGTTTTCACAGTAGAAAGTGGTAAATAGCAGGGTCTCCCAAGGATCTGTACTGGGCAATACTGTTCATCATATTCATAAATGATCCCTTAAACATTCTCTGTGGACCCCAGGTTGCAAACCAGTGGTCTAAGACAAGAGATGACAGATCAATATAGACGGATGGGGGAATACAAGTGAAGAATGAGACAGTGTTGGCCAGCTTAGGCAGTGATCTCAAGGCACCATCAGCCTGATTGATGTCTAGATTTTTGTATCCATTAGAGGAAAAGGAGAGTTTTGAGGAGGGATTTGAAGCTGGCTAATGAGGTAGCTTTGTAGATGTTTACAAAGAGCATGGGGCAGCATGGGAGAAAGCATAAATGTATTTGAAAATTTAGTAAGTGGGCAATAGGTGACTGGCATCATGGACCAATGGGAGATGAACATTGATAGCTCAGTAGTGGAATGAGAGAGGATGGAAAATGTGATTTTTTTCATCAAAGATTGAAAATAAATATGTATATTGAGGTTATATTATCACTGGTACAACTTAAACAACTGAAACTTTTAAAAAATTGCAATGTTATTGAACTTGACAGAGAAGCTACTGCAGGAGCTTAGTGTAGAAATTTTATGATCCACAAAATTCAGACAAACGCTGAGAGTTGGCTCTTTTACATTTCCATTCATGGCAAGGAGAGTCATTGTGTAAGTGAACAAAGTTTTGGCTTTATCTTAGAATCTCTATTTGTCCTTTTGCTACTTTAGGGTCAGTAAGCACTCTGGCTATGTCTACACTTACTAAAATTAGTTCGAATTAGTTAGTTCGAACTAACTAATTCGAACTAATTTTAGTTAGTTTGAATTAGCTTAATTCGAACTAGAAAAAATTAGTTTGAACTAAGCAAGTGCCATTCACGGCACTTGCTTAGTTCGAATTAGCGATCTCCATTGATTTCAATGGGCCGGTTAGTTCAAACTAAGAAATTAGTTCGAATTAACATGGCCACATTGCTTAATTTGAACTAATTCGTTCGAATTAACCCTTACTTCTAATACCCTCTTCGAAGTTATTAGTTCGAATTAAGGAAGCCCTTAATTCGAACTAATTAAAGCCTAGTGTAGCCATGGACATAGCATCTGTTAATCTTTAACTCCAGTTAGCCCTCAATGTTAACTGAGAGTTGCATTTATATTTGTCTGGAATGATAAGATGTGAATAAAGTGTTTTCACTCTAGACAAGATAGAGGAACATGGAAGATTACCTCCTGATGTGTTCAGAGAAACTGATATTGGAAGAAAGCTCAAATAATTTGAAGTTAAAAAACCTGATAAGCTCAAAATTCACCTACATTTGGCAATTTTTGGCTGAATGAACAGCTTCCGTAAGAAAACACATTTGTAAGTCTAGAAGATACTTTCACCATGATTATAAATTATCCTGTATCTATGCCAAATTTGTGCTTAGATAATTAATTTGGCTCTTTACTATAGATTTTAATCAAGTTATTTTATTCAATTAAAAACATGCTTTAAAGTAAAGTTGAACAAAATAAGGGACAAACTCAACACCGGTATATGTATAGGTTATATACATACCTTTATTTATATATATATATATATATATATATATATATATATATATATATATATAAGTGCACTCTGAGGTCAGTTGTTTTATGTTCTCATAGCAATGCTCAAGTGTTTAGCTCAAGTACATGGGAGCTCAAAAGTAGGAATTTTGCCCAAAATTTTCAAAAAGAGCAAGTGACTTTCAGTGCTTAAATTCAGAATATGTTAAGCATCCACCTTTTGAAAATTAGATCCCATGAAAGTGTCCCTGGTAAGCACCAAGAAACTGAGGCTTTCAAAATTACTAGTTGCTTTTTAAAATCTTGCCTTATGTTTCATCATCCTCTAACACTGTTTCACCATTTTATTTGCATATTTAGTGTTGGAGCAGTCCAGTTACTTTCCTGATAGTAAACCCAAAAGTAAAGTAGACTGTGGATGGAATTATATAATATGATTTTCCGAATCATCATCATCTTGCCTTCAGTCTGCACAGCACTCTTAATTCTTTTCCAGCCTTAACAAACCTTATTTAAATTAAGAAGCAGACTCAGATCGCAGGTGCAGCACCGAAATGCTAGTTTTCTAGTTTTCATAGTCACTTTCCATTAGCTCTGGCTCATCTGATTGAGCTTTAAGATCTACTGACTGTATGTCAGGAAAGGAGTTTTTTGGCCTGATAATGAAGCTGATTGACCAACTTAATGCTGTGGAAGTTAATGTTCTCCATTATAGGTTCAATACAAGCAAAGACAATATATCATTCTGCCTAGGTCTTCTACTGGATCCACCTGCACAGGTGAAAGGAGCATTTGTGATGTTCATTAAAATCTTGGTGTTTTGACTCCTATAAAGGATGTCAGAAGAGCCAAAATGTGGAGGCTGTTTGTGATATGGGCACTTTTCTGCGGATCCCAGTCAAATTCCCAGTAAACTGTTATCAAATGATAACTGTGAAACTCTGTATCTGATTGCCAGTCACCGGAGCTATCCAGTCATTTGGGTAACTTTGTACTAGGATGATATGTGGCCATTTCTTTCTTTCTTTCTTTCTTTCTTTCTTTCTTTCTTTCTTTCTTT
>ML685756.1:11145737-11187240 GCA_007922175.1 Pelusios castaneus | reverse complement strand
TTTCTTTCTTTCTTTCTTTCTTTCTTTCTTTCTTTCTTTCTTTCTTTCTTTCTTTCACCAAAAGGCATATTCAGGTTGCAGATTGTCTGCAGTAACTTGTGAGTCTTCCCCACAAGTTTGACAAGGGCAGTAATGTAAAGGAGAACCGTGTCCCCATCGTAGCCTGTATATTCTTTACAGTCTGGATCATCTTTTTGCTCTGCTTGTGCAATGCCTAGCACAGTGGAGTTGTGCTCTGTGACTGGGGTCCTGTGTACAACTGCATTACAAATCACAGTAATAAAACTAAATACTGTGGATTGGGACAAGGAAGGATTACGAACCATTAGAATTTCCTAGATCATAACTAGAACAATAACAATTACAACTATAACAACAACCTAGGATTATAATTATAACAATTAGGATTACCTAGATTATAAAATCTCCAGTCCTGGACCGTCCCTTACCACCTGTCTGTACAGCCCCTAGTCTGGTGGGGTCTGATCCTTCCTGAGGGCACCGAGGTGCTAAGTTAATACATGTAACTGTTAATACGATAGGAATGTGTGGGAGCAGATTTCCCTCCCTTGTTGAAGAGGAAGAGAAAGTGGGGGACCTAAATGACCAGTGAAAGTCACACAGGCCAAATTGAATAGCTTGCTTGCTGTTCATTAAAGAATGATAGACACACTTAAGCAGCATGGATGTTTTTTTAGTCTGCTTTTTTGGTCAGATTGCTAGGAAGAGCAAAAGCCAGGTGTATTATGTTACGGTTGCCATCTATATTTAGTCTACTTCAGTGGTTTTCAATGTCTTCCATAGATACCAGAACACCATCCCCATCCCCAATCCCCTTCCTGTCTTGTTGAGACCCCTCCTTCGTCACTACCATTTAGTAATATGGGAAAAGCAGAATGGTTAAAACCTCACAATCTAAATCTGAATTTACACATTGCCTGTGCTGGTTCTGTTTGTACAATATTTCGCAAAGTGGGGTTCTGATCTGTGGTCCATATACAACCACGATACAAATCACAACACGATTGTTCTTTTACTTGACCATCCCTTTGGAAGCCTATGCATCTTTGTCGTGGAGTGAAACACTCACTAGAGCCTTCTGAAAGCCAGATATTAATGATACCTCTGAGGCTCACCTTTTGGCTGAGAGCGGGAGAGTTAATGCTCGTGCCACAACTTTTGGAGTTTGCCTTCTGCCATACGTTTAGGAGCAGGTTGGTATTTAAACTCATTTCGAAATCAGGCATTTAATTCTATTGCATTTTCTGTAGATCTAGAGATTGGAATGAGCACTCATGCATTATGTTTCATTCAGTGCTTAGAATGCTAAGATACCCTTTGTATTCACTCTCTGAAAATGCTTTGGCAACAGAGCTTGCTATACAGAACATGGGAGAAGGATAGAAGTAATAAATGCACTATCAATTTGGCTGATGAAGTTGAACCTTTTACAATTGTTTGCAATCCAGCTTCTGTCTCTGATAATTTAAATAGACATTTACAGTACGGTGTCCTTGTTGAGACATTCAGGACAATAGCTAGGCTCCAAAGTTATTAGTGCAATAAATCTTTGCTAAAACAGGCTTCTCATATGCACTGCAAAACCTTGGTGCATGCAGCTCTTTGAACTAATAGGTATTAAATTTACAGATGTGCCGAATTTGTCTGTTTGCTGCAAGTCTTAGCAATTTATTTTACAAGCTTGTCATCTTAGTGAGTTCACCTGGGGCTGCTTAAAGTAACATGAATAACTACATATTAAACCTTGCTTCCATCTTTTGTGCTGGCATTGCATCGTTTAGGCATTTATTTATCATGACAGTACAATGTCCTTTAGTTGATAACTAATCTCACAAACCATAAAATAGGGAAAAATGAGTGGTGAATCCCCTTTTTGGACAACAGGTTTGGCTTAGATTTTATGTATCTGTTTAGATTTAATAAAGATGCATCCAATTTAGCAGTCCCTACCAAACCCCAGGAGGTCTGTTAGAACCATATAGTTAGTGCTTTCCATTGATTATAGTGCACTTTTAAGGAAAGAGTAGGTAGGTGTTTTGTTTTAGTCCTAATCCCCACATCATTCATATTTTATTTGCTCTACAGCATCTCACACTGTATTATAATGGAAGAACTCAGATATTTCCCATTAGCTATTCTGGCCATTTGAAACAGCATCAGCTCAGAAGATACACTGCTGCATGTCTGCTGGAAAATATTCAGTCTGACTTATATAGTCGTTAAAGTATTGAATGAAAGGATATCATTCATAGAGTTACATGGAACTAACTTATTTTTCTCTGTTCTTCGTCATCAGGTTAGTAGGATCTAGTGCAGGTATTTCTGTGGGAGGCAGCTCAGTGAGCTGTGGAACAGCAGATACCAGCTATTAGTGGCTGCAAGCCTCACAGAAGCTCTAAACACAGAGCACAGGAAAATGGTGACTTGATTGGAAACAAAACTTGTGGTTTGCCGTGGGTGAGGATGTTCCTGCCTTTGGTGTGGAGAGTGGATGAAGGTGAAAAAAGCCATTTCGTCCACGGTTCTCCCTATGCAAGGGCCTGGACTGCAGGCCCTGAATACATGAGACTGAAAAACTTTATAGCCTAGCACTATGAGAGGGGTGGGGGGGGGATGTCAGTAGCCCCCAAAGAGCAGAAAGAAGGTGGGGCCGTGGTTCCCCTGAGCACTGTCTTGTTGGGTGGCTGGACAGTACAACATCCTGAAAGTAGCATAATGTCTTCTCTGTGCTGGGGAGGCCAAGCATGAATTTTGTCTCAAGGTGGGCAACCCTTTCCTAAATTTCCCCTCAGTTAGTGCATTTCCACAAGGCTCCTAACATGGGCCAGTGGCTAATTTCATAGTCCTTGGCAGTGGTTTTTTCCTTTAAAAAAAAAAAAGGTGCCGGTATGCTGGCTAGGGTGAGACGGGGGTGGTATCACCACTGCCACCCCTAGGGCCTCTCCAAACCCCCACTCCACCAATGCTGGCCTGCAGCAGCCTTCCCAGGTGTCCGCGGGCTGGATTCCAGCCCCTGGCAGGCCAGATTCTGGCCTGTGGCCGCAGGTTGGACAAGCCTGTGATTGCGCCACTCCTGTCCCCTGCCGGCCTGCTGTCCAGCTGGGGGCCGGGATCAGCAGCAGGGGAAAGGAGACCCACTCCTTTCCTCTGCTGATCCCCGCCGGGCAGCAGGGTGGGCAAGGGAAAAATAGGTGCCGGTACGCTGTACCGGTGCGCACCGGCAGAAAAAAAGCCTTGGTCCTTAGATGTGTACAGTGAGTGCACTTTGAAAGTTCCTTCTGGTTTTAGAGACATCATCAGTTCCAGCAACATTCCTCATTTTAAGTATAGGGAACAGCTCTGTAATCAGTAACGTACCTAAAATCAGAATGTATTTTAATTTCACCCACTATAACTCTGAGGCAAGTCTCTCTTTGGATGCTTCAGAAAGGCTCCAGAGATAGGATATAATCAGAGACAGACAGGCTAACGCAACAGTGATCTGAATGACCAGTATAACAAAGCAATTCATGTTAAATCATTTTTTTGATATCCCCTTCACTCGATTCTTTGACTATAAAACATGAGGATCGTGAGTTAGTCCTGGGTATTTATTATCAATTAGCATTGTATAAATAGCCACACATTTTGATTAAGATAATAGCCTTTTTTTTTTTTCCAGAATGTTATTTCAGTTGACTGTTGGCCTAATATAGATTTATGTAGATTATAAACTTCACTGCATATCTGTGGCAGGAATGGTTAGAATGCTGCCCTCTTAATGTTCTTATAGAGAGACAATACAAATATTTTCAGAGAAGTTGATGGATTAATAACGTAACTGAACATAAATGAATACAGGTTGGAATTTTCAAAGGATCCTAAGGGACACCCAAATCCCAATGAATTTCAATGGGAAAATCTCAGCCAAATATGTAAATATATATCGATATAAGTGAGAATCTTTGACATTTAGTTCTAATTAACAGGCAGAAGATGGCACAAAGCTACCATTACACTAAGATATGGGTATCCCTGAAGAGCAGCCCATAGATTTTGTGCTGGCTGTTGAAAACTGTATAAAGAATAACATTCAACATAGTTTACAGCTGCATGACTTAAATGGACACTTTGGGTGTGATAAGGCAAGAGGCTAAATGCCTCCAGCACCTGCGAAGCCTGTACATAACTGCATGGCGTACATCCTTAATCATGCTGTTAGTTTATTTTAGAAGTTAATTTATTAGCGTATAAAGAATTAAAGTGGAAATAGCTTGTTGGCAAAACATTCTAAAGAACTTGACAAACGCACCAGCACTTGCAGGCTTCTTCGGCTCTGCTCTAAACCATGCAGAAATCAACAAAAGTCTTTCCACTAATTTCAGTAGGCTTCGGAGCAGGCCCTTCTTCTCAGACTAGCATGAAACACCAGTGAGCTGGAACAGGATTTAGATACAGGTTTGCATATGAGAACATCACGTGTGCTTTCAAAACGGCAGAGTCACAGGTTTTAACTATATATTAAAAAAAAAAGAGTAAACAACAAGTAGTTAATAAATTCATTCTTTGAAAATGGGGAAAAAATGATGTAAAACTACCTTAAATTATTTAACAGCCCCTTTCACAGTTTGTTTCAGTCTCGCTTTCAATCATCTGCCATTTCCGTGTTGATATTTATACTAAAACCCAATTGAGGGTAATGTCATTGCTGTCTCTTTTAAATATATATATATTTTTTGTGTGAAATGTGTCTGTGAAACATCAGGGAACAATACAGGCTATTGAGCAGTTGAGAGGTGCCTTGCAGCTTTGGGTGCCTTACAGTGCCTTGCTGAAATACCTCCAACTTGGGCTGCTCTCAGACAGCATGTAAGCCACGCCCTGAGAGTCTGTGGTTAACTGCAGCCTGCCATCCAAACTTGGGTTACACTTTAGCTCTGACCAGCCTGGGTTATATTGCTAGGTGACCCCACCACACACCCCAGTCTTAGATTTTCCCCTAGGAATGTATGTCTTAGACTATCCAGCCTTCTCTTGGGCAATATTCTTTAACAGAAGTAGTATGCACAAAATTTGCCATCCCAAATGGAGTTTCCCAAACTCTTCTATTTAAACACCCTAGATTAAGTAAAACAATAAAGTAAGATTATTAACTGCAAAAAGAGAGATTTTAAGTGAGTACAAGTAGTGAGGCATAAAGCTGAGAAATGGTTAAAAGAAAAATAAAACAAGGAGTCCTGTGGCACTTTTAAAGACACATTTATTTATCGCATGAGTTTTCGTGGGAGAAAATCCCACTTCAAAGCTTCTGACGAAGTGAGAAAGCTCATGCAATAAATAAATGTCTTAGTTTTTAAAAGTGCCGCAGGACTCCTTGTTTGTTTTGCTGACCTAGAGTAACAGTGGCTACCCCTTTGGAACTTGTCAACATGGAAGAAAAATAAAGGTTCAAACTCTCCTTGTGCCTGTTTACAAGGCAAGTTAGTGTAGACATGCCCTCTGGACTAGAAAAACAGTGGGTGAAATCCTAACCCTGCGGAAGTCTATGGAGCTTTGCCACTGATTTCAGTAAGGCCAAGATTTCACCCAGGATGTAGAAGCTTTATTTTATGCTCACTCTTCAATGTGGCTCTGTTTGCTCAATAGCACAATCCCCACGATGTGTGGGGGTAGATTTTGGCTCCACATTTATCAGAGCTGACTCTAAATCTAACCCAGATGGTGTGACATTTCCTCTTGCTTCTCTGCATGCCATTTTGCGTAGTGTAGGCAGCCTTCTCACCTTTAGCAAAGTTACAGTCATAGTTTCGTCTGTGCAGCTATAGTAATGAGGCCTGAGCTTTCTTCCAAGAGAAACTCTAACATAGGTGAGAGCAAATCTGGAGAATTCCTTCAGATCGTGGTCACACTCTATATTAAAGGGACATTTATAATTACTTTTTAAAGGGTTAGTGAGTAATTCATAGGATGTTTTAATAAATGGTTATTCAGTTCTAGACTTCAGCAGGTTACTAGGTTGCTTATAACCATTTATGACACCTTCTACTGATGTGCTTAACATTTATAACACATACTGCTCATGCCTGTAACATGCATATAATATCATGAATAGTTTATAAAGGGTTAATAAATAATTTATACATATACACTTAATACAAAGCTCAACACAGATCTCTTTATAAAAATGCATGGCAGCTACCTCCAGAGAGTTAAAAATCAATGGTAAAACATTTTAAACACAGCAGACCGCCAAAAATTCCCTTTCTTCTCTTAAGCCCACATAAAGCTTCAGTGGCAATTCCCTTAAAGGAAGACATAACCCTGAATATAATATTCCAGTCAGCAGACAAACTAGGCCAGATCATGGTAATGCAACAAGCTGGTACGGTTTCTGGAGGCTTCCATTCTGTATTCCAGAATTAAAAAATAAAAATAAAAAAGGTCAACTTTATTATTGATGATATCACTCAGATTGAGAGCAGAATAAAACTGATGCAGTAATGTCTGCCTTAATCTGAAGACAGTCTAAAAAAACAGCTCTTATTGATATCAGATGAAGGTTGACTTTGAAGCTTAATGACAATGTAAATATTAATGTTGTGTACTATTTCCCTGCTGATCAAAATATTTAAGAAAGAAGCAAAACACATATTATGAGGATCTGCTCAATCTATGTAACTGATATCTTGTTCAGATGCCTTATTTCACCCCAGGTGTACAGGGCTGGGTTTGCCACAGAACTTGGGCAAGTATCACTAATGTTTTTTGTCTGTTCTGACACCTGATTCCATCTTTGTAAGGGCTGAAAAGCTCTGGAAAAAACTAAGCACAAACTTAATATAAACTATTGGGCATTCTCTCACAGTGCAAATTATAACAGAAATCTAGAGTGACACTGCATGTCACGGTTAGAGAAACATTGGACTCCCTGCTGAAATTATCCCTGTTACCAGTTGTTGTTGTTTTTTACATTTAGACATTTATCCACTTGGAAACAAGGTGAAAACACTGAACTGTTTTCACATCAATGCAAAACAACAGTCAACAGCCACCCATAAGTCTGATACTTATATGAGCTGTATTCAGATCAGCAACAGAGAGAAGAAAGACTGTGTGTCCAGTTCCTTGAGTCACCAAAGCACACTTCTGTTCTCTCTCTAAAGATGATTTAATTTTGGGGGCAAGGGGAAAGAGAGATGGGTAAATGTTCCTGAATGGAGTATCCTTAAAAACAAACCAAAAAAAAAAACAACCAACCCCATTGGTACTATGTAAAACAAAGGAGAGAGCAAACAAACAGAAACAGTATCTGCCGAGAAGCTGGCTGGCATTTCAGTGGGACAGAATGTTTAAATGATAAGTGAGTAATAACAATGTCATTTAATAATTTAAATCATTTAAATTACAGGAGAATCCTGATAATCCAAACTGCTTGGGTGAGGCTAAATATGTTTGCATAATTGAGAGTTCAGATAATGGGAATCAATAGAAGAGAGGAACTGGCTGGCAGCTGGCTAGAAAGGGAGGTAGGTGTTTGGATAAAGAGGCTTCTAGTGTAATATACAGAACTAGTTCTGAGAGGACATGCAGAGAAAGAAGAAAAGGGTTTTTTTGGAGTGAATCACTTTCTCCCTTGGAGAACTGTGGCCTTGTTGGTATAGATTTAAGGAGGTAAATAACTCAGTCATAGGTTGGTGGCCTATTGCTGGAGTGGGTGGGTGAGGTCTTGAGGCCTGCATTTTGCAGGAGATCAGACTAGATGATCGTACTGGTCCCTTCTGACCTTAAAGTCTATGAGTCTATGAGGTGGAAGGGAGCAAAGGTTTGGAGATCAATGGCTTTCTTACACACAAGTAAAATTTGTATTTAAACAGACATTTCAAAAGCACTTAGTTCCTGGTTCTTTCTACCAAAGGGTTGTGCTTGTTTCCTCCTTTTATCAGAAGCAATATATGAGCTTTTGGGTCTAGCTCTTCAGTAATATTCAGGCTCCTATCTTCCGTTGAATTCTGTGGAAGTTAGGCATTGGTATGCTTATGAGGATCTGAGCCTCGGAGAAAAGCTGACGCAGGAATTGTTTTTGACATTGAAAGTCAATGGCAATTGGGTACTGCCACAGGTGAGCTGCGCCTTTGAGACGGTTGGATCTCAGCTGCATTCTGAATTAAGCTCAGCCCACCTCCTCAGTGAAGGGAATAAGTCCCTGAATCAAAGCTGAATGACTCAAAAACAGGCCAGGTAGGGTATAAGAGGCTGCTTGAATTTGGGAGCATTTACAGAGAGGTTCTTCTTGGGTCCTAGGCAAGGAAGGACAATTCTAAAAGGAGCAATTTAGAAAGGCATGAAGAAGAAGAGAGGCTCACTTTAACACACAGGCAGAGGACCTGGGGAGTGAAACCTTACTTCTCTCCTGTCATCAGCCCTCTCCCAGGAATCATCTTCTCACTTTGGCAACTATCATCTCTGGCCCCTCTTGTCTGTGCTTCCTGACTGACTCAGCCTGCTCTAACATCCATCTTCCATAGCCCCAGGTGCTACTCCCTTCCCTCTTGGCCCAACTGGGATCCACTCTCCTAGAAGAGGAACGCTGAGCCCAATTTCATTTCATGGGCCAGCAATCTTGTTATGCTAGTTGATGTGGGGTTTATGGAAAATAGATCCTGTGACATTAACTTGATACCTTTTTTTATGAGATTACAAGTTTGGTTGATTAAAGGTATTATTTTTGATATAATAGATTTCTGGAAGGCATTTGACTTGCTACCGCCTGACATTTTAAACTAGACAGATATAAAATTAACATGACGCACAGCTAAATGGATTAACAATAGGCTGATAGGTGTCAAAATGTAATTATAAATGTGGAATTGTCATCGAAGGATTATGTTTCTAGTGGGGTCCTGGAGGGTTTGGTTCTTGGCCCTGTGCTATTTAACATTTTTGCCAATGACCTAGAAGAAAATATAAAATTTTCACTAACGAAGTTTGCAGTTGCCACAAAAATTGGAAGATGGTAAATAATGAAGAGGGCAGGACATTTAATACAGAGCATCTGAATTGTTTGATATGCTGGGCACAAGCAAACAGTGTTTGTTTTAATATGTTCCAGAGGATTTGCTGTGTTAGTCTAGTTCAGTAAAACAAACAAGGAGTCCTGTGGCACTTTAAAGACTAAGAAATTTATGTATTACATGAGGTTTTGTGGGGGGAATCCTACTTCATCAAAATTTCAAGCATCTGATGAAGTTGTATTCTACCTTGCAGAGCTCATGCAATAAATAAAATCTGTTAGTTTTTAAAAGTGCCCCAGGACTCCTTGTTTGTTTTAATATGGTGAAATGTAAATATAGGCATCTAGAGACAAAGAATATAGGCCAGCCTTACAGGATGAGGGATTCATTCCGTCTTGGGAAGTAGTGAGACTGAAAAAAATTTGGGGGTCATGGTGCCTAATCAGCTGTACATGAGCACCCACTATGACACTAAAGCTGAAATGGCTAATGCGATCTTTGAATGCATAAACAGGGGAATCTTGAGTAGGAGGAGAGAGGTTATTTCCCCTCTGTATTAGGCACTCATGCAGTTGCTGCTGGAACCGTGTTCAGTTGCCCACAATTCAGGAAGGATGCTGATAAACTGGAGAAGAGCCCCAAGAAGGATTAGTAAATATGCCTTTATAGTCATAGACTGTCTGTATAGCTTTACAAAGAGAAGGTTGAGGGGAGACTTAGGTACAGTCTAGAAGTATGATGCAATGGCTGGAAATTGAAGCTAGGCAAATCAAGGCTGGAAATAAGATGTACATTTTTAATGGTAAGAGTAATTAACCAGGATTTTACTGAGCGTTGTAGATTTTCCATCACTGACAATTTTAAATGGAGATTGGATGTTGGTCTAAAAGCTATGATTTAGGAATTATTTTAGGAATTTCTATGGCTTGCACTATTTAAACAGTCAGATTAGATCATTGGTCCCCAACCTGTTCATGTCGCACTCCCTAAACCTTCTCTTTTTGACCCCCCCCATCCCCTATCACAGCTGGGAGCTCAGGCCAGGCATGGCAGCAGCTGGGGATGTGTCTGGCTGAGAGTGGAGCTGCCGCCTAGCTGTGATTGGGCTGGGGCCACAGTTGGAAGCCATGGGCCAAGTGCAGAGTCAGGGTCAGCATCTGGAGCAGAATGGGTGATGCTCCCTCTCTGTTCCCCACGGGCACTAGCTCAGAAACCGCTGCACCTCCTGAACATTCCCCACTGTGTGAGGACCTCTGAACTAAATGGTCAGAAAATTCCCTCTTGACCTTAGAATCCATAACTATAATATAATCAAGTCAAAGATGGGTTGCCATCAAGGACAGGTTTAAAAAACACCTGAAAAATAGTGCTCTTCTGTATGCAGTGGGAAGGATGTAGACATCTTGTGAATCAGGTGGTTCCCAAGCACATTTATGGCAATAAGATCCTCTGTGAAGTTTACACCCAGGCCTACCTATGAGATTTTGTAGACTTATTCACCATCAACTGTTCCCTCCCAGACAGCGCTAGGAACATTGTTGAGCCTGTGAACGCAGCACAGTTGTACAATTCTGTACAGGTTTTTTTCATGACTTGTGTATCGATAAATCTGTTTTAACAGAAAACAAGCATTACTGGCTCTCTATATGGGTTTTGAAGGATTTAAGGCTTTTAAAAGGTAGACAGTAGATCAGGCTTTTGTTGTTACCATGGAGTCTTCCAGAAGCACTTTTCAATAACCTTGTTCAAAAATCTCAAAACATTTAAAGTGCTTAGAGACAGCCAGTAATGGGCTACTAGCAGTCCGTGGACTGCCAGCCCCAAAGTTCAAAAGCTGTGGGTCAGCCTCCCCTCCCCCCATTAACACCCTGACTTTTTAAAAAAGATTGTTGTGGGTTTCGGTTTGTTGGGTTTTTTTACGTCCCATTGCCCACCTTCAGTGTGAATATGCTAGCTAGTGTTGGCAGCTTCCCCACTGTATCAAGCAGTGTGTTTGTCTCCTGCTCTTGGAATTCTCTCTCGCTGGCTGAAGGTGTGCAGCTGCCAGCTTCTCCCCAAACCCCAATGTCCTCATGAATTTTGTATCCCTCCATATCTGCTCATGTTCACCCAGCCCTACATCTCCCCATCCCTCAGCCTAGCAATTTGTTATGAACCCCTCAAGTCCCTAAGTAAGCCTCTCGCCCCCTAAGCCCACATATATCTCTGTAGCTTCAAGCTTTCTTCATCTCCCTCTCCCAGACCTGTGAGGCAGAGGCAGCTGTAACTGGGTCCTCTTCTCCTTCTCCCCAGATATGGAGAAGGGGAGCTCCAGAGGTTATTCACCCTTCTTTGCCCCTTTCCAGTAGAGCACCTTTCCAGTGATTCTTTATTCCCCTTTCCAGGTTCCTGTTTTGAGGAGAGGGGGTGCATTTGACCCAGTCATTACAGGAGGGGAGAGAGAAGTTCCACTGCTGGGGTCTCTGCTCCTTTCTCCTTCCGCCTCCTGTGAGCGTAGTGTCACCTCTTCCCTTTTCCCCCATCCCTCACCCCAAATGCTTCTTGGCTCCTGAAAGAAAAGGGGAACACTTCTTTCTGTTGCCCTTCAGTTTTGATGACCATCATCATTTCCCCACAGATGACCCTCAATGTTTTAGAATCAGTTTGGCTCAAACACAAACATAAATCACATTGATGGATGATTTCCTCTGATCCCTCAGACAGACAGAGACACCTTCAGGATCTCTAGCAAGCATTCTTAAAATCACAATACCCACCTGCGGGTGAAGAAACAAATTGACAGAGCCAGACAGGTACCCCAAAGTCAACTACTACAGGACAACCCATCAAGGCAAACAACAGAACGCCACTGGTCATCACTTACAGCCCCCAAGTCAGATCGCTACAGCACATCACCAAGGATCTTCAGCCTATTCTACAAGATGATCCCTCACTCTCTCAAGCTTTGGGAGGCAGACCTCTCCTCACTTACTGATAGACCCCCAACCTTAAACAAATACTCACCAGCAACTACAGCCCAAACAACAGAACCATTAAAGCAGGCACATATCCTGCAACAAACCACACTGCCAACTTTGCCCACATAGCTGCACAAAAGACACCATCACAGAACCTAATCAAACCAGCTACTCCATCAAGGGCTCATTCACCTGCTCATCCACCAATGTGATTTATGCCATCATGTGCCAGAAATGCCCCCCTGCCTTATATATTGTACAAATAGGACTGTCTCTGCACAAAAGAATAAATGGGTGCAAATGTAACATCAAAAATCACACCATTCAAAAACCAGTAGGGGAACACTTCAGTGTCCATGCTCACTCCATTGATGATTTGGTAATAGCTTGCTCAAACAAATGGATAACAAATTGAATCTTGAAGAGAAACTGCAGAATTGGAACTTATATGCAAATTTGATGCTGTTGCTTCAGGGCTAAGTACGGACCATGGATTTTTTTTTCTCATTAAAACAGGTGATTTGACCTCCCCTTCCTCTATATGCTGTTCCCCAGTGTTAGAATCTAAACCTACTTTAACAGTCTGACCTGATCCTATGACTTACACTTCCTTGCATTTATCTTCCTCCCGTTCTGTAAATTCCCCACCTTCAAAGCATCTGACGAAGTGGGATTTTCTCCCTCAAAAGCTCATGCAAAAATTAAATGTGTTAATCTTTAAAAGTGCCACAGGACTCCTTGTTTGTTTTGCTGAACTAGACTAGCATGGCCACCCCTTTGGAACTTGTCCAATTGTTAAGTAAGACCTTGAGTTTGTGAGCAATCAGCACTGTGGTTCTCATCATAGGCTAACAAACTGATTCACAATCTGGAATGGAAAGGGAAGTGCTATCAAAGCAAATTCTCAGGTTTTATGAGAGAGAGGGACAGGGTCTAAAACTTCCCCAAAAGAGATCAGCCTGGCCCAATCTTTCTAAATATTAAAAAAGGGAATTCAAACCAACATTTACTGTAATTATTTGGTATATGTTGCTGAATGTAACTTTACACAGGAAATAAAGCTGGGCCCAAATACAGAAGCATGATGTGTTTTAAGTAGATGGTTATCATCCATAGTTAGTAGACAGTTATTGATCAGATACCTTTTACTGGTCAAGAGAAATCCATCCCCAAATACACAAAAACACATTTTGAAATGGAAATAATATTTTAAAAAGTTCTCCGAAAATAAACCTGATGGAGTTGGAAAGTATGATCGGATTGTATAACCAAGGCAGGAACAGTTCCACCCTCTTCCCCCCCACCTCCCCACTATAATGCAAAACCTTAACAACAACCTAATATTTTCCCCATAATCACAGGACAGATCACACATATAACTGGTGTACAATGTATGTCCATGCTGATTACAAGTTGGTTACTGAGGTTATAGTTAAGGTGTTGCATTATCATGCAAACTAAGTTATTAGGTTGTATGCAGAGCTTTGCTTTACATGTAAGAGGTGGAAAGGAATTAACTGCGTAGGTGCAGAGACTGCCAGTAAAGCTTAATGTGATGTTTAATGTAGTGCTTCAAGTGACTGCTGAAGAAGTGTTTTGTAACTTGACGTATAATAAACTTATGTCAGCTGGTTTTACCCTTCAGCATCCTTAGTTATTTTTTAATAAAAAAAATGTTGGTTGAAATTTGAATTTAAGCATTTTTTGGAACTGGCATTAAGTATTTGAAATTGGTATTATTTTAAATGGTGCCTTACTGAATCACCATGTCTCCGGCATGGCCCAATCCTATAGAATATGCTTCGTTACATGAAGAAAATGAACTATAGTCCACTTTCTTAATTCCTGAAAGGATCTGCTATCGTTATTGTTGGTAAGATTGAGTTTATTTTATTTGTGTGTATTTACACTGAATGTCATACTTTAACATATGCCCAAGGAACTTGTATGACTTTTGAATAAATGTTTGATTGAATTTATTCTTGGCTTCTAGAAGCTTGTTGTCACATTTCATGGTTCATTTCTGCTGGTCCAGAGAAATATGATGCAATGAAGTATTTTAAAAGCTCTTGTTTTCAGTTAGACCTACTCAAGAGCACTGTATTGTTTTCTCCCTGCATTCTCTGTTACAGCAATTAACTATCAAACACTGTTCTTAAATGTGGTGCACGTTCCCACTGATTTCACTGATGAAATAAACAAAATAAAGCCATGCTACTTTGAAAGATTGGAGAAAAATCAATCTGTGTTAAGTGAAAAAAGACAGACTTGTGGTAGGCGAAAGAAATTGTATTTTCAAACTACTGAAAAGGCATGGCAAGTAGTGGAAAAGTAGAAAATAAAACCTTTCTTTTAAAAGTTAACTTTTGAATTGTCTGGACTACTAGCAGGAGACAACACTAAACAATTATGTTGTTTAAAAAGAGAGAAAGAAAGGACTTGTAATTCAGAAGTATTATGAGAAGCTTCCTTTGTAAAACCTCTCTAATCTAAAAGAACACTTGTACATTTTATGAATAATACTTAATCAGTCTTTTTGATGTGTGCACACAGATTTTTGTTCTGGTTCCCTGATCTCATTAGTGCTTATTGACAGTAATTAAAACCCATGGCTCACGATCATAAAGGAAGCCAGTGTAAAATAATATAAATTTACACAGTAATGAAGAAAAAATGGTATTTGAACACCTAGGATTGCCTTGTTACTGAGCATTATAGATTACATTAATGTATTATACTACACAATGTCGTTCTCACTGTATTGACTGTTTTGAACACAAGAAAACCATTTAGTTCAGAGAAAAATAAACACCCCACACATTGTTTATTTACTGTGACTCAAGGGAACATGGAACTATACCAACTGAGGATCTCACCCTAATAATCATTCTGTTGCTGTTTTGAAAGTCTAATTCCTTGTATATATCTGGCATAGCACAGTTTCTGTGCTGTTGACTATATTTCATGTGTAATTTTTCTCTAACAATTACATTCCCAACTAGATTGATTTATTTAAAAGAGCACGTCATAATTTATTATTTTAGTGGTTCCCCATGATGTTTTTGTAGTGTAAAGGCTCTGTCTCCTTCCTAGAATTTATACCATAAACTGAAAGAAATAAAAGGCACAGAGCTGAATGATTAGTATGCAAAATACTGCAATGTCCATTCAGGAATTAATAAGTCATAGCCTGCATGCTCAGGACATAGAGATTGGACTATAGACAACTTCCTTTCACAACTCTTCAGCAACACTTTCTGTAAAGCATCAGCATAAAACTGATGATGAAATATAAATTCCACTAATTGCCATAATATTGTATCCTGTCTGCTTTCACTGTTTTTCAGGGATGTGTACTCAAAGAAGCTGACTACATCAGCAGTCCAGTCAAGATTTATGTAAAAACATCTATTAAAGTTCATGGGAGTTATGCTGGGGATTAATCTGGGTATCAATTAACTGATCGAAGTGTAGAGTGCAATAGTTTTATATCTTCTGATTATCACAGACTCAGAGAATTGTAGGGCTGGAAGGGACGTCAAGTCACCAAGTTCAGCCCCTTATCCTAAGGCAGGACCAGGAATATCGATAATAGGCATTTGTCCAACCTGTCCTTAAAAATTTTCCACAGTCTCCCTTAGTAGCCTTCCAGTACTTAATTATCCTTATCTTTGCAGAGTTTTCCCTAATAACTAACCTGACTCAGGCCAGGTCTGTATTGATGGTGGCAATAAAGATATTACTCGGGCCCCTGCAGGGATAAAACCAAGAAGGCCAAAAGGCAATTGGAGTTGCAGCTAGCAAGGGATGTGAAGGGTAACAGGAAGGGGTTCTACAAGTATGTCATAAGAAGAAGAGGATCAGGGATGGTGTAGGTCCCTTACTGAATGGGACAGGCAACCTAGTGGTGGATGATGTGGAAAAGGCTGAAGTACTCAATGCTTTTTTTTACCTTTGTCTTCAGAGGCAGGGTCAGCTCCCAGGCTTCTTCACTGAGAAGCACAGAATGGGGAGAAGGAGAGCGGTCCTCGGTGATGGAAGGTCAGTTTAGGGACTACTTAAAGCAGTTGGACGTGCTTAAGTCTATGGGGCCGGATGAACTGCTTCTGAGGGAGTTGGCAGTGTGATTGCAGAGCCCCTGGCCATTATCTTTGAAAACTCGTGATGATTGGGGGAGGTCCCAGCTGATTGGAAAAAGGCAAATATAATACCTAACTTTAAGAAAGGGAAAAAGGAGGATCCAGGGAACTACAGACTAATCAGCCTCACTTCAGACCCTGGAAAAATCATGGAGCAGGTCCGCAAAGAATCCATTCTGAAACACTTGGCGGAAAACAGGGTGATCAGGAACAGTTAGCTTGGATTCACGAAGGGCTAATCATGCCTGACCAATGTGATTGCCTTCTATGATGAGATGACTAGCTTTGTGGATACGGGAATAGCTGTCGACGTGATATACCTCGACTTTGGCAAAGCTTTTGGTACAGTTTCGCACAGCATTCTTATCAGCAAGTTAAGGAAGTATGGGTTTGATGACTGGACCGTAAGGTGGATAGAAAGCTGGCTAGATCTTCAGGCTCAGCGGGTAGGGATCAATGGCTCAATGTCTAAGTGGCAACCAGTAACAAGCGGAGTGCCCCAGGGTTCGGTCCTGGGGCTGGTTTTGTTCAACATCTTCATTAATGATCTGGATAATGGGATAGATAGCACACTCAATAAGTTTGCAGATGACACCAAGCTGGGGGGATGGTAGATACGCTGGAGGATAGGGATAGGATTCAGGGAGACCTAAACAAATCGGAGCATTGGGCCAAAAGAAATCTCATGAGGTTCAACAAGGACAAGTGCAAAGTCCTGCACTTACGACAGAAAAATCCCATGTACTTCTACAGGCTGGGGACCGTTTGGCTAAGTAGCAGCACTATAGAAAAGGACCTGGGGGTTATGGTGGACGGGAAGCTGGATATGAGTCAACAGTGTGTTCTTGTTGCCAAAAAGGCCAATGGCATATTGGGCTGCATCAGTAGGAGTGTTGCCAGCAGATTCAGGGTTGTGATTATTCTCCTCTATTCGGCACTGGTGAGGCCACATCTGGAATATTGTGTCCAGTTTTGGGCTCCCCACTATAGAAAAGATATGACAAATTAGAAAGAGTCCAGTGGAGGGCATAAAAAATGATTAGGAGGCTGGGGCACATGACTTACGAGGAGAGACTGAAGGAAGTAGGCTTATTTAGTCTGCAGAAGAGAAGACTGAGGGGGGATTTGATAGCAACCTTCAACTGCTTGAAGGGGTGCTCCAAAGAGGAGGGAGCTAGGCTGTTCTCAGTTGTAATGGGACAGAACAAGGAGCAATGGTTTCAAGTTGCAGCTGGGGAGGTCCAAGTTAAATATTAGGAAAACCTTTCTTACTAGGAGGGTTGTGAAGCACTGGAATGGGTTACCTAGGGAGGTGATGAAATCTTCATCTTTGGAAAATTTTAAGGCCCAGTTAGACAAAACCCTGGCTGGGAAGGTTTAATGAGAGTAGTCCTGCTTTTAGCACTGGTTGGACTAGATGACCTTGTGAGGTCCCTTCCAGCCCTAATATTCTATGATTCCATGATTCTAATTATTGTGCAAGTTCAACTGAGCATCAATAAAGACACACTCAGTCAAACCTGGAACTACCGGGAGGTCAATTTATTAAGACCTATCCGGTAAGAAGAGTAGCACCGGGGTTGAAGTGAGAGCATTTCCTACAGTGGAGGTGCTGCGGTAAGTAGGCGTTAGGAGGTCGAAGGGAGTCATGCAAGTTACTGTATGTAGCTTAACACACAAGTAGTCTGGTGGCACTTTTAAAGACTAACAGATTTATTTTTGTTAGCCTGTAAAAGTGCCACCAGACTACTTGTTTGTTTTGCTGAAGTAGAGTAACATGGCTACCCCTTTGGAACTTGTATGTAGATTGCGTATCTTCCTTCGACTGCCACTGAAATCCGCAGGCAGTGTAGCTCTGGGCTCTCTCTTACTACACGTTAAGCCCATTACTGCTTTTTGTACCTTGTTGGCCTGGTGAAAAGTAGATCATTGTCCTCTCTTCAATAGCCCTTAATGCATCTGATGGTTGTTTTCATGTTCCCCCAAGTCTTCTTTTCTCAGGACTAAAAGATGTCTAGTTTTTAACCTTTCTCCATAGGTCAGGCTTTCTAAACCTTGTATCATTTTTGGAGCTCTCCTCTGGAAAGCACAGTACTCCTCCCAGACCTAGAAACATCTTAATGGGCTTTTATTTTTTAAGAAAAACCAAATTAAAGTTAGTTATAAAGAGGCAATGATAAACAAGTGAGTCAGTAAACTTAATAGAAATCTACCTTGTGACTCAGTGAGGCTAATTTGTGTAGGAAGCAATTTTAATGGCTGGGGGATAACATATCTAGCTCCCAGATCTAGTATTAACTCAGACAGTGCAGCAGATCTGTGGCAAATACAACTTGGAGCAAATGGGGAAAATAAAAGTGGCAGTCCTTCCAACTTGGCGAAGGGGGATCATGCAGAGCTCTTTGGTAGTGTGAGCAAAAGAATTGTGTCTGTCCCCCACAACACACCTAGAAGGGACAGTGGAAGAAGCTCCAAATTTACTGTCTTTGTTACCTTCCCAATAAAACTATACATGTCTATTAATTAACTAAAAAGAGAGCATTGCTTTTCTATGACTGGGCCTGGTGAGTCCCAGCCAAATGGTAGATGATGAAATAAATCATTCCCAATCATGTAATAAAACAATAATGAGTATGGCAATGTAAGAGATAATCAAATATGCTTAATCCTCCTAATTTGGGCCAAATACTAAATGTTCATTATAACTATATAAATATGCACACAGTGGTATAGTGTAAAAATTAAAAAAAGCACAGCAAAACTAAGACAAATGCCTATACCCAGGCCTATCACAGCTCTTTTCTCTTTTTTATACCTGATGACACACTAAAAGACATCTGTAGCCACGGTTGTATGAAAGTTTCCATTTTAGCCCCGTCTATTGCTTATAACTTGCCAAAACATTCATCTTTTGAGATGAAATTTTCTTGATTTGGTCATTGTTCAATGGTGATTTAAAATTTTTAAAAAAGAACAAAAAGGTTGACCTCTCTTTCAATAGAAAAGTTGCGGGGGAATTATTTTCTCATAGTGAAATAGCTCTGGTTCCTCCATCCTTCTCCCCAGTAAAAAGCTCTGGCACTAAAATGGTTGAGGACTTTAAGTTTAAGTTTGGCAGTGAGGGAAAAGTTCTTTGAGTGTTCAAGAAGAAACTGGTTTTGTTTATAAAGAGCACTTTATACATAAGCAGTTCACTTACTATAAATTTGTAGTCAGTTTTTTCAATCTTCCAAATGAAAACTGAGTGGCTCATGGGTGGATGGCTAATTTTAGGTGCTGAGCATATGTGGCAGGACTCTGTGGATGCTAAGATTCTCAGAAAGCGTAGATTCTAAAGGAGCTGCAGATAGTGTTCAGGAAAGCACCTATTAATATGAGCCACTCTTGTAGAGATCAGGAACAACACAGGTGTCTATCTACTATGGTATGGAATTTCTGAGTTTTGCAGGAAGGAAGAATTATGGTGCTGGGGTAGAGGTTAGGATGAAGGAAAAGGAGATATCGTGCATCGAGTTTGAAGGGAATAAGAAAGCAGGAAAAAAACAATGCTGTTACTGTAAGACAGTGGTTTTCAAACGACAGGTCGGGACCCAGTACTGAGTCACAGGCCTTCAGGTACTGGGTTATGGTGTCCCCCACTGCTACCACCGAAACACTGGAATGCATTGCTGAAAGATGTAATTATTGGGTCGCAGGCATAAATGATTTTTTTCAACTGGGTCCTGAGGAAAAAAGTTTGAAAACCACTGCTGTAGGAGGAAGGAAAAATCTCCTAAACTACAATTTGTGTTCCATATTTTCAAGAGACCCAAACTCCCTGTTTCACCAGCAAAGTGTACCTGTGAAACTTGTCTAGGATTCAAAATGTCTTGGAGTAACATCACCTCTCTTTGCCTAACTGTGGACATAAATAAGGTAGCCAGAGGCACCAGTTCTCAGAGTTAGGCCTGTAATTTATTTTGTGGTGCAGATTTTGCCTGCAGAATTAGTATAGTCGAACAGAGAGACCATGCAATTTGCAAATTGTAGTGCTTTGAAAAATCTACCCCTGAGTGAGGCAAGATTCCTTGCAGAATCTTGGTTATGTGGAATGGCAGCCGATGCAGAGTGCTTCTTCTAATATTTCTCTATCCCAGACAGACTGTGTTACTGATGGGGCCAAAAGTGCTTTAAGGATCTCACTCTCTTCTTTGTATGTTTTTGAGAAGCTATCATAACAGATAGATAACATTGTCAAGAAAAGTAAAAGAAAGAAAACCAGTACACAGCACTACAAGGAAACCTGCTGCTCAAGTTAGCATTTGCCTGCAAAGCAGCCCTGAGGCACAAATAAACCTGTTTTGGGGGTTTCAGCTTCATTCCTTGCACTACCAAGAGAGATAGAATTCAGTTCCTCTAGAACGTGGATCTAGCAAAAAAAAAAAAAAAAAAACACCTCTCCAGCACAGGTCCAACCTGAATGATGAGATTGGGGAATAGCAGACTATCTGGATAACAAGGAAGACATTGAGTCTTAAATGCTATGTCTACACTTGTAAAGTTAAGTCGACTCTGTTAAGTCGACTTAAGGTTGACTTTAAGTCTACTTAAAGTCGACTTAACAGAGTGGCTGTACTTTAAGGTGACTTAAGTCAACCCTGTTAAGTCGACTTAACAGTAGACAGAGCCGTCCACACTGGCTTTAAGTCGACTTAATAAGGTCGACTTAACGTTATTCCCTGTCCATACTGGGTTTAAGTCAACTTAAGATGTCGACTTGAGGCTTAAGTCGACCTTCAGAGGTGGTGTTATTAAGTCGACTTAAGGAAGCCAGTGTGGACGTGGCTTTGTGTACGTCGACTTAAGCATCCTTAAGTCGACCTATGTTGCCAGTGTAGATGCACCCAAAGGCTCCCTGCCCCTAGTGATCCCAACAGAATTACATGTTGAAGAGCATACTTTAAATGGTGGGAGCAGTATGCTGGCTGCAGAAAGGAAGAATTTGGATCTTGCATTCCCTTGCTCAGATGATATCACATTATGGTTGTAGAGATATGTTTGTAGAAGACTGTGATTTAGAGATGCTCCCTATCATGGGACAGTGTTTGGTGAATTGGGAGTAGTGCCTTACATCAGATTTAACATGGCTGCTCCCAGCTCCACACCTGGGAGCCACATCTGTCTGTGTCCATTAAAATTCTTCAAGACTGTTACATGGTGTTAACGGTGGTGAATGAATTTGGAAGCTATAAGTATTTGGAGGAAAACACCTTCGTTTGTAACTAAAAGCGCTGAAAAAATACGGGGGATGCCTGAAAACACAGGCAAACAAAGGACAGAGCCTTCAGCAAGTAAGTGAAAACACAACTCTAAGAATGGATGTTTTACCACTTCCTTCCAGTCTGCAAATGTCAGGCAATGTTGCAGAGAAGTAGCTAAAGTTTAAACACCAATTTCTTTTGTATTTGTCTGCCATTGAGACACAGGACAAAGATGAAAACCTAAAATCAACCTATATTTTTACATGTTGCTGGGAAGGAGGTACTGGATGTTTGTTATAACTTGGAGTTTGGGTAAGGTGGGAAGTTAAATATAATACTGACTACATTTGAAGAATATTGCATACCAAAAAGGAATATGATTTAGAAGAGACAGATTTTTTTTACATGCATGCAAAAATCGGATGACACCAAAGAGCAGTATGTCACAAAATTAAGGAAACTCAGTAAAACAAAAGTAACTTTGGTGGCTTGAGAGTCTCTAATCACAGAAAGACTCATTTGTGACATTGCAGGCAATATGTTGAGAGAGAGACTGCTCTGGGAAGAGGCGTTATCTTTGAACAAAGTTCTCCAAATTTGCAGGGCCGCTGAAGCAGTAAAAGCACAAGTGAAATAGCTGAATTCATCAGAAAGAGTCATCCATGCACTAAAAGGAAAGCAGCATATAGCCAGAATGGCTCAAGTCACAATGTGGAACCAACCTCTGCTAAAGGGAAGAGGACTGAGTCTAGACAGTCATGTGGCAAGTATGGATCACAGCATTGTCCCAAACAGGAAAACTCTATCATCACTGTGGGAAACGTAATAATTTTGCAAACTGCTGCAGATCCCAAAGGCAGAAAAGTCAAGTGTATTTAGTTACTGACAGCGTGACTCAGGAGAATTTTGTAGATGTACTGGGATTTAGCAAGCCTGATGAAAGGGACTGTGGATACTGCCTCTGACAATGAATGGAATAGTCGTCCTACTGAAACTGGACACAGGAGCTCAGGTTAACATTCTATCTGCATAACATTATGAGCGACTGAAAATAAAACCTAAACTGGGACCAGCAAACATAAAAGTAAGTAGGTATTCTGGAACAAATATACCAGTGCAAGGCATGATGCTTCACTAGTGTTAACCCTAACATACCATCTATAGGCTCTGTTTCATTGTAGTGCGGCAGGAGCTGACACCAGTTTTGGGCCTGGCTGCGTATGAGAAATTCAATCTTGTGGGTCTGGTGCACTTACTGCAAGATTATACTGCACCTGGCTATGAGGCACTCTTTCAGGAATATCAGGACCTTTTGCAAGGGTTGGGTTACTTGCAGGGTGAACATACAATGCGTATAAACAAGCAAGTCCCTCCAATTATTCATTCATGTAGCAAGGTGCCATTTGCACTCTGTGATAAACTCCAGACTGAGGCTATGTACACACGAGCTTTACTGCGAGATAAACTGATCGTGTGTACAAGGCCTGAGCTTGCAAGTGATACAAAAAGTAAAGGAGCCAACAGAATGGGTGAACTCCCTAGTCATTGTGGGGGTTAAAAAAAAGCATTGACCAGCTACTCATGTGCTTAGATCCCAGAAACCTCAACCAAGCAGAAAGAGAAACATTTCAAAGAGAAATGTACAAAGAGAATATTTCAAACTGGAGCAACACTAGTTATGTTTGTTAGGTACCCACAGACCTTGAGCCATGAGGTGCCATATACACTGAAAAGGATTAGTCCTATTTGCTCATTATTAGTTTGTGGTTATACATACATTTAAAAAAATGTGTTCGTCATTATACAGTAGCTGCTGAACTGTCGATACTTTGGCTTGTTTTATTTGGCTGTCTCTCAGCTAGTTGTCTTGAGTCATTTGATCCAGTCTTTTTTAGCTGTCATGTACTTTTTCATTGAAAGAAAAATGTGTTCACATTATAAACTGCTGACTTGTCACAGAAGGTAAGGAGACACTTCAAATGTTGCTGCTGCTTTTGGATAGAACAGTGTGCATGGCATGTTGGAAGTTTTTAAGTTGCTTTTTTCCCCATTAGTGAACACCTTTAAAACCCCATTCCACTCTGCTGCTGGAATGTCCGCTATATCCCCTTTTCTCTCCTGGATTAGGAATTCTTGTGGTTGAGATAAGTAAAGCAAAGCAGAAAGGAGTATGGGAAGGTTTGACTATAAATCTCGGAGATTTTTTTCCACGTTTGTTAGTCCGTAGCCATTGTCATGTCGATACCAGCTAGGACCGGACATAAATTTGATTGTGCCGTATCATGTGCTTCAGTTTTGAAGAACAGCTTTAAAATTATCTACTCCCCGTTCCTTTTAATTACTTCTCCATCTTGGGGTGCCAGATCTTACACCCTCTTCCTTTTGATCCTTCCTCAGAACATGTCACCCAAGAAGCCTATCGCTGTTAATCCATTACTCCCCAGCACCTCCCAAAAAAGATGCGCATTTTATTCTCAAAAAAGGAAACAAAAAAACTGCTTCACTGCTTCTGGTCTCATGGCATTTGGCACGTCTGAATTGTTATTTGTTGTTAGTTTAGCCATAAGTTCCTTGGGCTGGAAGAGTGGGTGTTCAGCACTTGCTAAAAATAAAGCTTCTCTGGTGTATCACAGTTGACCTCTACTATTGCTAGTAGTTTCTGAAAATGTAGACTCTTACCTCCACTGTGTTCTGCACTAGCCACATGATCAGACCTCAACAAGTAATAACAGTGAACTTTGGGCAGAGCTCTGTTTATGAAAGTCATCTCCCTCGGATTCGATTATCAATTAGTGCTGTGGCAAATACGTGTGAAAAAACTTTATTAAACATGAGGTGAGGCCAGCCTTACTTATTCAGGCTCTTCTGTTTCATTCCCAATGCTACCTTTCTTAGTTTTTCGTTCTTCTCCTGTTTAGGTCCCTCCTGATCCCCTTTCCTTAGTTCCACACATTATATATTACAAAAGGAATATGCTCTTTTTAAAAATTCAGTTTCCTGTTTAAATTACTGAGTTAAGACATGCCAGGGTCCCAAGATTAATATGATGGCTGCTAGAACGCTAGCATTGTTAATTTTTTATGTTTGTTGGAAAAACTGAGTCCTGATTAAGTGGTTGGGCCTTCTCTCTCTCTCTCTCTCTCTAGGACGGGGAGGAAGGGGGGATTGTAACTGTGTTTAAATCTGGAGCAAATGAGTATGTATCACAGGGCACCTTTGTCACTACCTGGGGAACCTCACTGTCTGACGCGTTCAGGTGGTTCACCATTCATAATCACACACCAGGCTGTTTATCCTTTCCCAAGGTAAGCATTTATTTCCCTCTTTCATTCTCATAACATTCAACACAGCTTGTACCAAGGACAGGCTTCTCTGCAGCCTTCACTCAACCACCCAAGCTCATCCTCTTGAGTTTCCTTCCAAGCTCCTCAGGATCGGTCTCCTCTGCTCCTTTTGTTTCCTGTTTCATTTCCTTATATTCTCTTGTTAACCCAGTGGTTGTCAGCCAGGTGCTCATAGTCCACCACTAAAAACTGTATAATTGCCTTCAGCTGGGCCTGCAGCCTTCCCCAGGGTACTGCTGATAGACCCCTCTCAGGGTACGTCAGCCCTTAACACCAACTCTTCTTGGACCCACACATTGACTCTCCCCCCCCCGGGGGGGGTTGGGAGGAGTGCTCCTTCCATTTATGCCAGCTCCACAACAGCCTGGTTGATACTGAGGAGTTGACTGTTGCTGATGGCTCCAGTCCTGTGCCTGGCTGATGAGGATTTCTCTTTTGCTGCTGTAAAGCACAGCATTCCCAAGGGCATGCTAACACGGAGAAAGCAGGATTTGATCCTTCTATTTGCATAATTCCTATCGAGACACCTATTACACAAATTAAATGAGTGGGAAGAAAACACAATAGAAAATCTTCCATTTCTTGCTTTAAAATGCACTGTGAAGGCATTGGTTGCAAAGGCAACGTTAAGCATCTGTTTCCTCCACCTAGGTTCCATCTACCCTTTCGGTGCCCAGCTAGCATTCTGAAGCTAGCAGGGCATATTTAAAGGTTTGCTTTCACCTAAGGTTAAAGTGACCCTTTTCTTAAGGGTTGCAGATTTAGGATTTTAAGTGAGAATGAAAATGTACCGAGACCTGGCTGGCAAGAGAGAGCTGCAGCAATTTCCTTTGAGGTTTGACTGCCAGCTCTTCTCAGACTGCTGAACTTCAAAAGGAAATGCCATGTTTTTCCTCCAGTCTAGCCACTGCACTCCTCAGCACTTTGCAAGCAACTCGGCTGCTTTGAACTTTTACTTAAGAAGATAAATCACACAGTCTTGAGTTTATTTCCTTAGGTTACATAAAAGAAAAGGAGGGGAAAAAGAAAAGAAGGAGAGTTGGGGTAAACTAGAGAGCAGCCTGGCTGCTGGCACAGGACAAAAGTGGATCTAACTTGCTACTGCTGTAGAAGACTGAAAGGGAAGAGACGGAACAAAAAAGTTAGGAGGAGGAGAAAAGGAGAAAGTGATAATGAGAACAGAAAGAGGGAGAATGTATTGGAGGGTTAAGTTAGCAGCAGAACAAAAGAGATTGTGAATTGGAGGCTTTTCAGAATAACATTATTAGTTTCCAGCATGACTTTTTGGGGCGGGGGAGGGTCTGTTCATAGAAGACTGGAGTGGTTGAATGCATGAGATCACCTCACAGTACATCAGTCATGCATTGATGAATCAGTAAAGCACATCTGGCGGTGTCTGAAATCTTTAGTAAAATACTTGAAAGCATTCAGTTTCTACATAATTATTTCTTTCTTAAAAAAAATTGTGCCTCATTATTGCATATTGGAAGAGATGGGACCATGTGACCAACAAGGAGAGCAGCATCTTTGCCTACTGACCTGTCGACCTAGGGAGGATGGCTTTAAACTAGCTCCAAAAGAAGCAGGTGATAACAGCCCATCTGTAGGTCTGACCTTGAAAGAGAGCTAAATTTTATAGAGGAAGTGGAAAATTACAGTAGGGTTATAAGAGTAACAACAAAGAAAGAATCTGCTCAACTTTTACATGTCTATACACAAATCCAAGAAATATGGGGAACAAACAGAAAGAACTGGAAGTATTAGTACCGAAGCTAAATTATGACTGAATTGGCATTACAGAGACTTGATGGGATAATTCTGATGACTGGAATATTGGTATAGAAGAGCATAGCTTGTTCAGGAGGACAAACGGAGAAAAGAGAGGAGTGCTGCATAAAACATCAAGAATATCTACATTGGTTCTGAGGTCCAGAAGGGGGCTGTGAAACTGGCTGGATTAGAGGAACCATATATGATCTTATTTAACATCAATATATCAAAATTTCAACATTTCATATGAGATAAGTCGTATCAGCTACTGTTAGAAAAGTTATAATTTGCTGAGTAAGATGACATTGTTTATGTGCGTGTTTCATATTTGTATTGGAAGTTATGCTCTATTTCTGGATGACATCCCAGGCAGGATGGCTGCAGCACTAGCTGCTTGTTGGCCCATTAAGAGAATTCAAAGGTACAGTAAGCCCAAGGAGACAACTTTGGGGTACAGTGGTCCTCAGCCAGTAGATCGCAATCTACTTCTGAAGGGCAGTTTCCTTTGAAAATTATGAGCATTGCGCCATCTGCTTGCGAAAGGTTGGAGGCTGCTGGACACCTTATGAGTCACCAGGACTTACTTATGTGACCCTGGACTCTAGCTTATTTCTGTAAATTTCCACAAGCAGCATGGCAAAGGCCAAAAGGACATAAAAGGTAACTGCACCACATCCATTTTGTCTTAAGTCTTCAGCCTTCACATACCTCTCAATAAACTCATTTACAACTGAAGCTGAACAAAGGACTGAGACCTGTCCAGGTACTGGATATATATTAGAGAGATTATACAAGCTTGCAAACTCCACAATTCTACTTGTAATATGATATATGTGGACTTTCAAATCATTTGTATGTATCTGAATTCTTTAGTCATAACATTTCTCTTATAGTTTGTTTCTTTCCTTTTATAATAAACATTTAGTTTTAGTTACTAAAGGATTGGCTGGCAATGTGGTATTTTGAGTTAGATCCAAACATATACTTACTTTTGATTAAGATCCAAACTGATCTGACCCTTTGAGGTCAGGAAACCTTTCTGGTAAAGTGCATGAAGTTTTAAATAACTTATGTGGACTCAGTCTTGCATACCTGGCACTCTGTGATGTTGTGAGACCAGACACTCCCACAGCGTTGCAAAGTGCTGGGTATGCGGCACCACTCTCTCTTATGGACCCAGTGGCTGATTGAGACTGAAAGGCAGTAAAGGGTACTGTGTATATTTTGTTTCAGCTTGATGACCAGTGTGGGGAATCAGAATTATTGTTTGTGGCTGGTTGGAAGTCTGACTTCAGTGTCACCAGCCAGTGCTGGGAGAATCTGCTCTCCTTTTGCAGCCCGGACAGACCTAGGCACTTTCAGGTGGTCTTTACCCTAAGCATAGACGGGTCACAGAGGTGTTGGGTAGATGGGTTGAAAATCTCTTGAGTTAAGGTAAGAGTTAAAAACAGGTACAATGTTGTAGAAGGGGGTCTACTATAGACCACCAAATCAAAAGGATGAGGCATTTGTAGAGCATATACAGAAACACCTCAAACACAAGAGCTGGTACTAATGGAGGACTTTAACTATCCAAACATCTGTTGGGAAATTCATATAGCGAAACACAAAATGTCAAATAAGTTCTTTGAATGCATCAGGACAACTTTTCTTTCAAAAGGTGGAGGAAGTAACCAGAGGGAAGCATTATAGACTTGATTCTGACTGATAGGAGGAATTGGTTGCAGATCTGAAGGTAAAAGGTGAAAATGATCATGGAATGCTAGATTTCATGAGTCAAAGGAACGGAAGGCATGAGAGCAGCTGAATAAGGACAATGAACTTCAAAAAAGCAGACTTAAACAAACTCACGGAACTGATAGTTAAGAAGGAGTCTCCTGAAGGGGAGCTCAGGGCACCTGACATTTTTTCAAAGAAGCAATATTAACATCAAACTGTCTCAATGCAAAGGGAAGATAGGGAGAATAATAAGAGGCCAGTATGACTATATCAGGAGCTCTTTAATGAGCTGAAAAACAAATGGAAACTCTATAAAAAGTGTATGGACAGATTGCTAAAGATGACTACAAAAAAAATAGCATAAGCATGTAAGAACAAAATCAGAAAGGCTAAAGCACAAAAGGATTTACATAGCAAGCAAAATAAAAGGCAGTAAGTAGAGGTTCTATAATATTCTAGAACAGGGGTGTCAAACATGAGGTCCATGGGCCGAATGTGGCCAGTGAACCTCTTCCATGCAGCCTGCGGGCCGAATCACTTCCATCCGGCCTACACTTGGTGGGACCACACTCTCTCCCTAACACAGAGAGAGAGAGAGTGTGATATTGCAGAGCACAATTTCGCATACCCAGCACTCTGGGTTGCCACAAGAGTGCCATAGTATTTTGATTTATGGTATGTACAGCCCACTTGAAGTACATTTAAGTCAAATCTGGCCTGCCATAGCAAATGAGTTTGACACCCCTGCACTAGAAAGGTGAAGTGTTAAGTCCTCTATGTAGTAGGGAAGGAAAGCTAATAACTGATAACATCAAGAAGGCTGAGGTGTTTAATACCTATTTTGCTTCAATCTTCACTAAAAAGGTTAATTGTGATAAGATAATTAACACATCCAATATTCACAAGGGGAAAGGAATGGAGGATGAAAGAGGAGGTTGGAGAATATTTAGATAAGGTAAATGTATTCAAATCAGCAGAACTGGATGAAGTTTAACATAAGGTACTCAAGGAACTCACTGAAGCAATCTCAGAACGATTAATGATTATCTCTGAGAACTCATGGAAAATGGGTGAAGGCCCAAAGAGAGGGACCAGGACAAATATAGTACCTGTAATTAAAAGGGATAACAAAGAGAACCCAATGAATTATAGACCCATCAGCCTAATTTCAATATATGGAAACACCCTGGAATAAATTATTAAACGATCTGTTTGTAAGCACCTATAAGGAATAGACAGCATGGACTTTTCAAAACAATTCATGCCAATTAAAGAATATTTTTTTCTTTGACAGGTTTACTGGTCTAGTGGATAGAGGGGAATCTGTAGACATGATATACCTTGATATTAGTCAGGCTGTTGACACAGTTCCACCTGTCATTTGCTTAAGTGAACAAGGGAAGGGAAATGTTGTTTAGATGAAATGACAGTAAGGTGTGTTCAAAACTAGTTGAAAGACCATATTCAGCTTAGTGATTAGTGGCTCACTGTCAAACTGAGAGAATGGAACATATCTAGTGACGTGCTGCCGGGATCAATTTTTGTCCAGGTTCACTGTAGGTAGAGAAGAAGTAATTGTCTTAAACTGCAGCAATGGAGAGCTAGGTTAGATATTAGGAAGAATTTTCTAACTATAAGGCCTTGTACACACTACAAAGTTATTGCGCGATAAAGCCCTTTAATGCGCAATAACAAACAGAGCGTACACACACAACTTACAGTTATTCCGCGTTAAGTCCCTTCTTTTTGCGCAAAATGTAAACCACCTAAACGAGCGTGGTTGCTGCTAACGCGGAATAGTTGTTGCGCGATGGCCAGTGTGTGTACGCTTATCGCGCAATGTGAATATAACGGAAATGGCCCACAATTCAAATTCCATCCCTTCTGCACTTCCGCCTGTCCTCTATCGTCGTGACGTCATTTTTCCCGACCTCCTCTTCTGTCCCGCGAATTTTTGAATTCACCACTCTCCCTTCTGCCTCGCTGTTCGGTGCTGCTGCCTCTGTGTGCTTCGCTCGCAATGTCGTCGCGCCGCAGCAAACGAGCTCCAGCCTGGACAGCAGCAGAGGTGATGGACTTGATCGGCATCTGGGGAGAGTCCGCCGTGCAGTCACAGTTACGTGGCAGCCGGAGGAATTTTGACATTTTCGGTCAAATATCCAAAGCCATGACCGAAAAGGGGTACGAGCGAGACACCCTGCAGTGCCGGGCAAAGGTGAAGGAGCTGCGGATAACATTTCACAGAGCCAGAGAGGCTAACCGGCGCTCTGGCTCCGCGCCAGCAACGTGCAAGTACTATAAGGAGCTGGAGGCGATCCTGGGCGGCGATCCCACAACCACCCCGAACTGCACGGTAGACACCTCGGAGACTGCACCCCAAACAGAGAAGGAAGCAGAAGGCGACGAGGCAATTGTGGACGAGGAATCAGAAGAAGAAGACTACGAGGACGGAGAGAACGGAGCCACTGACCCGGGGAGCCAGGAGTTATTTTCCACCCAGCCAGAAACAAGCTCCACTGATTCCTTCTCCACGCCTACCCAGGAATCATCAGAAGGCAGCTCTGGTAAGTCCCGTTCGCAATGTCCTCTATTCTAGGTGCTACAGCTCAGCGTAGACATGGTTTTTTTGCAAGGGGTTTTTGTTTTCGGTGTCCTCAGTTCTGTTCCTTACAGAACTGTAAAGGTGTTACTAGCATTACTTAAAAAGGTCATCGATGTATGCCTCGATTTCCAAGTAGTCGTTCCCTTTCAACTCACTGAACGCGTCATCCAAATATTTCCAGAGTCTTCTCTTGAGATTACATGGTAGAGCATTCCTTTGCACTCCACCATTCATGGACACTCTTCCTTTCAGACTCGCAAGCACTCCTGCGGGCAACATTGCTGCGCACAGTCCTGCAGCGTAAGGTCCCGGCTTGAAGTCGGCAACATGAAGGAGGTGCATTCTCGCTTGCAGAGGCACTCTAAGCAGTGTGAGATCTGCCTCTATTTCAGCCATCTCGGGCACGGGATCAGAACTTGGTGTGGCAATAGTCAACTCTCCGTTGTACTAGCTCTGCAACCCGTACCAAGCTTTGGGAAATCTGTTACCGCCCCCCCATAGGTCCCCTCTTGTGTATTGAAGGAATGTGTGGGGAGAACAACATCATTTGCTCGTGACCGTGGCGAGAACAATAGCGGCATTCTACATTTTTCATATCTGAACAGGAATGACCTTCGGTGGACAGTCTACAGCTGCAGCTGAGCGTCTGAGGAGGATAAGGCGGAGGCCTCGCAGGAGCAAGGAAGACGTCTTCCAGGAGCTCATGCAGTTCCATGAGGCTTCTGCGAGGGAGACAAGGCAATGGAGGAGGCAGTGCAGGCAGGACAGGAGACAGAGCAGTGCGAGGAGAGAGCAGCAGAAGGATGCCCTGATAGGCATCATGCAGGAGCAGACCAACCTCCTCAAGACCATGGTCGGTCTGCTACAGGCTCGCACCCCCCATCATCAGCCTCATATGCCTTTCAGTGCATCCACGCCACATTCCCCCCCCAGACAGTTTTTAGACCACCATGGACATCCATGGTGTAACCCTAACAGAACCCCTCCCCCAACATATGTAGTTGAGTCCCGCACCTACACCCACCTTTAGTCCCTACTCCCCTCAAACCCGAGTTTTGATCAATGTTAATTAAATAAAGTTGAATCCTTGTTAAACTTAATCAGACTTTCTTTATTTGTTTCATTAATTTAACATTAACGGTTTTTGATTCAATGAATGTTTACAGGGGAAAAACACAAAATTTCTAAAGCTTAATTTTTAACAGTTGAAACATATAGGAAATGGTTAGTAACTATATTCAAAGGTACAATTTTAACCAACAGTACTAAAATGGGTTTTTAACGCATCCCTTATGCGAACTGCCCTTAGCTGCGCCCCCCGGATACCCCTCGTGTCTGGTTGCTGGTAGGCATTTTCCAGACGTTGTGCCTCAGTGGTCCAAGAGTTCCTGAATCTCTCCCCCCGGCTTTCACATATATTGTGAAGAACACAGCAAGCCGAAATAACTAATGGGATCCTGTCCTCGTGGAGATCTAGCCTGCCATACAGCGCTCTCCAGCGCGCTTTTAAACGGCCAAAGGCACACTCCACAACCATTCTGCATCTACTTAACCGGTAATTGAAACGCTCCTTGTCAGGATCCAACTTCCCGGTGTACGGCTTCATGAGCCATGGCATCAGTGGGTAGGCGGGGTCCCCAAGTATCACCACTGGCATCTCTACACCGCCCACAATTATTTTCTCGTCTGGAAAAAATGTGCCAGCATGTAGCCTTCTGAATAGTCCAGAGTTTCTAAAGATGCGTGCATCGTGCACCTTTCCAGACCAGCCAGCATTAATGTCCATAAAGCGACCACGGTGGTCCACCAGTGCCTGTAGAACCATCGAAAAGTATCCTTTCCTGTTGATGTATTCAGAGGCAAGGTGGTCGGGAGCGAGAATAGGGATGTGAGTCCCATCTATTGCACCCCCACAGTTCGGGAAGCCCAACTCATTAAATCCTGCGATGATCTCCCTCACGTTTCCCGGGGTCACCATCCTCCTGAGCAGAATACGGTTGATGGCTCTGCATACTTGTGACAGTGCCACTCCAACGGTCGAGCGTCCAACCCCAAACTGGTTTGCGACCGAGCGGTAGCAGTCTGGAGTCGCCAGTTTCCAAAGTGCGATAGCCACACGCTTCTCCACGGTCATGGCGGGTCTCATCCTCGTGTCCTTGCATCGAAGGGCAGGGGCAAGCTCCTGGCATAGCTCCATAAATGTGGCTTTCCGCATTCTAAAGTTCTGTTGCCACTGATCATCATCCCACAGCTGAAGGACGATTCGTTCCCACCAGTCTGTGCTCGTCTGCCGGGACCAAACACGGCGGTTCAGGCTGTGTTGCTGGTCCGCGAAACTGATCAGAATGTCCGTTTGGTTTTCAATGCTGTCATCATCCGAGACCGAGTCATCCGTGTCATGCTCCGAATCATAGCCAAAGGCAAACCGCAACAGAATCTGGGCTGTGTTCACAATGCTGAAGGCAGCATTCAAGATCACAGCTGAATCCATGTCGATTCTGAAAAGGCAGTGCCGAGAAGAAGGTTGCTTCAATTTGAAATTCGCGCTCGTTGCTATTGGCAACCGCTGGGTAGCGTCAGTAGCGGAATGCACCACGGGAGATGATACTGGGGACTCTGGGATACGTACCCACAATCCCCTTCGCTTTCCTGGAGGACTGCGCTCAGAAGGGGGGGGGCTTTGTTCCGTTAGAGCAAGCATAGTGTGTACGCGATCTCGCGCAACAACAGCCACGGGAGAATTAATGCGGAAGAGGATTATTGCGCGTTAAAAATGGTAGTGTGTACATAGCCTAAGAGTATTTAAGCACAGGAATAGGGCTTCAAGGGAGGTTGTAGTAGACCTGTCACTGGAGTATTTAAGACTAGGTTAGATAAACAGTTGTTGGGATGGTCTAAGTATACTTGTGTTTTCTTCAGTGCAAGAGGCTGGACTAGGTGATCTTTTGAGGTCGGTTCCTGCCTTGCATTTTTATGATTGAGTTAGTTCATAGGATGCTGGGCATACAGGTAGGAAATACCTAAGGAGTGAATTGTTCCATCAAGGGGCACAACCAATATGTAAGGATGACGCGGAAGCAGAGGGAGGTGTTTTGTTTCAGGAAGACAGTAATGTCTCCTGGAGCTGCAACAGTGTTTGCCATTTCATGGAGGGAGCAGTGTAAAAATGTTCGTACATTCTCCACACCCTTTAGGAAGCCACCAGGGGAATAAGTAGAAGGCAATCTTTGTGCCATTCTGTCTCACCTTTATATGGGCCATACAACAAGATGGCTTTCATCCTTCCTCACCCACTTAGAATCCACAGAAAGACCAGGGCTAATGAGATCCTAAATCGGTAGCAGGGCTGCGTGGACCGGAAGGACAACGGCTGGATTGGGCAGAAAACTTTGGGATCTTACTGTGTGAAGGAGAAAAGTTAGGGCAGTAGGCACAAACATTAGTGTTGGGAGGAAAGGAGAAGGCAAAAGTTTATTTGGCCTAATTCTAGAATCTTAACTTGGGCAAAATTCCCATTGAACCTTTAAGTGCTGGATAGTGAAGAGCTGTGTAGAAAGCCAGAGTGCAAAGATGGCAGCTATAGCTTTCCTTACACAGATATTTATGCAAGTGGGACAGAACATGGTAGCTGCGTAAAGATGGAGTAGGGAGGGATGAAAACTGAAATATGTGCAGCAGCCGCTTTAAATGTTCAGTTTTTGGAGAGCTACGTCAGTAGTATTTCTCTTTTGCTGGCTCCTAGTTAATGGGATAAGAGGGTGGAATTGTACTAATTATGGTCCTTGAGTATATACATTTATTTCAGCCATAACCATACTTCACAACAGTTTATGGTAACTAGTGAAGAAGTCTTTGATACTGCACAGGAAATTTGAGTTGGCAGGATGTTACTAACTAAATTAGAGTTGAGACAAGACATGAAGGTTCTCTGCTCTCTGTTAATCCAAACCTATTTAGTTAAAGCCAATGGAGTCATTTTGGATTTACGCAGACGTAGCTGAGACAGATTTTGGCCCCATCCCTGGGAAAAGATCAAGATGCCTTTAATGACCACAGATGGTTTGGACCTTGGTTTACATCTCATCAGAGATGTCATGTCCAGCAGCACAAAGCTTTTGACAACACTCATAAGGGGCATCATTTCTGTAATGGGTGACACCTCGCCAACACCTGCAGCACCGTCAGAGCGCTGATTCTTTGAGAGAGCCACCTTGGTGTTCTTTTATGGCTGCATGAATTTAATATGACAGACATGACAAAAAATGGAAGGGGAACATTGTGCTTCTTTGCTCATAAGTTATTGTTATTTGTATTTTGTACCTAGAGTGAAAATCAGAGCTCCACTGTGTTAGACGCTGTACAAACACAGTGAGAGACAGACCCTATCTCACATAGCTTGTCAGACACCTTAAAGACTGAGACCAGACTTGACCAAAAATAGCAGAATGGTTTTAATAATAAAAAGCCAGTTTAAAAATCAGCTTGTCTTTCTATGTATTCTTATAGATATGGTTTTTTTAAAAAATCATATGTTCTGGAATACCATATTCAATGCTCTTTCAAAGAACTTTGCTACTTTTTCTTTTCCATGCTTGTATATTTTAGGGGGCTGAATGAGTTGGAATGACCAGTTAACATTAAGAAATGGATTGCAGTAACTAGTTTAGTGGCCAAAAAAAGTTCTTTTGAGAAAATGGACATCTGTAATACCTCTCTCATACACAGACTGGCTTAATGAACCACTATTGCCTTAATTGAAAACTGACTGTCTAATAGAAATGCTTGTGGAAAAAAATGAGGGCATCTGATTACATATGAAACTACTGCATACTTTTGCAGTTTAGTATATATTAGTCCTCCATACTCACAGGTTATGTTCTCAGTCTTTTATCTATTTAGTCCCTTCAACAATCGATTCCCACCATGACTTCTGTGGGTTCAGGTTTTTATTTTATTTTCCTATTTGTTTTTGGTTGTTCCCCGCTACCCCACCCAGGTTTTACAAACAATAAACACTGAATTTTGTTGTTTGTGTGGCATTTCCATCTTGTGCATGTTTTGTTTTGTTATGTGTTTGTATTGATATGAAACAATAATAATAAAGTTAAAAAATAAAAAGATGAGTCAAAAGGTGAGAAAAGGGGAAGTATTGTGCCCATTTTACAGATGGGGATACTGAGTCACAGAGCAACCAAGCAACTTGCCTGAAGTCACAAGGGGGCGAGAGCATTGTAACAGTGCTGGGGACTGAACTAATTTCCTGAGTTCCAGTCCACTGCCCCATTCTTCCTCTCAAAATATTATTAGTTATATGTACTTTGGAAGCCCCTAGAGACTACTAGAGTGGTGCCTTCTTTTAATAGGTACTATGCAAATAAAGAAACTAGAGCAGAGACTATATTACCAGTACCATTTGTGACACATGCGACTTCCTTTGTTACTCTGATTATGCAGAGGCTGAAAGGGTCTATTTTGGTTTGATGCAGATTGATTTTTCTTTCTTGCTGTTACATTGATTATGGTTGAGTGTGTATAAATGTTTTGTTTTGTGTAAGAGAAACTGGAGATTGTTTGATCGAATGGCTACTTTTTCACTTTATTATTCTACATAAGGCAAATCCTCCTTTCTTCCTACTCTTTTTCTCCTAAGAATAAATGTCGTTAGTCTGTATTTATTGTATCTTTTGATACAAGCTTGTTGGTCAACCAGCCACACTTGTTAATACTCATTCATCTTGAAATTCATGTGCTGTACACATCTGTGTGCTCTGTGTTGTATATCTAGCTATTTTTAAAATGCTTTTCAAAACACTTCTTTTTTTTCCTTTACCTCTCCTTTAGCTATAATCCATTTTTGATAGATACAGCTGATTGATGTCAAAGTTCACCATCTTTTCATTATCTTTCATGCAAATATTCTGGATTTCTACAATAAATACTGTGTTTTTATTGCATCCCTTCCCCATGGGTCCTGCCTTCTTAGATTGGCATGTTTACTGAGAAACATTTACAAGGTCTTTTTAATATACAATTTAGATACTGCAGGGTTTAGGTTTTCATCTGACCTTTTTTTCCCTATGTCTGCTCAAAGGAGAATAATATATTTTAGAGTTACTTTTTGAAGATGAAATGCACTCCTGTGCATGCAGGGAACCCAACACAGAGCCTACATAGTAACACCCACTTAAAGCCTCAAAATAGGGCTTATGTATGACTTAGGTGGTTCATGGGCATCGTCTGGGTCCTCTGCACAGGGGTGAATTTCACTGTGTAGAGTTTTTGTCTCAAAGGCTCCCAGAATGGTCTTAAGAATTTTCAGATATGGGCACCTGAAGTTAGGTATCCAACCACATATTTAGATAGCTTGGTAAGTGTCTTGAATTTTACAGGTGCTGAGCACCCACAGCTCCCAATGAAAATGTTGTCCTAAATGCAACTGTCTCAACTGAAATTCAGCACCCCTTGGTAGAAGGAGGTGGTCAGAGGCCGAATTTCCATTTGTTGGAAATTCTGGTATTTCAAAACTTGTTTTCATTCTGCATCAGAATGAAAAACTGAAACTTCAAAATTTTCTATGAAATGGAACTTCTGAACAAATTTCAGTTTGGAACCATTGAACCATTTCATTTTGATAAGGTAAAAACAGGATTTATAATGTATTATCAAAATGATTCATTTTGACTCTCTTCTATCTCTAATGTGGTGGAAATCGACACGTTCCTGTGATGCATTTTGATTTAGATGAAACTGCATTTTCTGATGGAAGTCTTTCACCCGACTGTAGTACACAGCTGGGGCTGTGGGAAAAAGGGAAACCCCCGCTGTTCTGAAAATTGCCATGAAATCATACATGTCCACGTAAAGCAGACAGGATGATGGCTTTCAAGGTTTAATTCAAATGACAGTACTCAGTCTTTCTACTTCAGTAGGATGAAGGACTTCATTGACTCATCCTGCGAAATGTACTTGACCTTCTGAATAGTCCGAATATTCCATGCTAGAGTGTTAGATTGCTAGACAGCCATGTAATATAACAGCAGTTAAGAACGATGCCTGTCATGTCTGTCTCACTCAGTTTCCATTAGTTGGCTTTAATTTTATATATGGTGTTTGGCTTGAAATAAAGTTTGAAGTTCATACTCTAATTTTATATGTGCCATTGTGGTGTTGTAGCCATCACAACGATAACCTGATTTCAAATTCAAATCTGTGTGACTATTGAGTATCCCTTGACTGCCAAGCATAGCTACAGAGAAGAAAGACAATGGGTTGTATTGGCCAGATTTCCAAAAATAGGAATCTAATATTAGATTCTCAAATATGTTTTTGGGCATCGAAATAAATACTTTTATTTTTTAAAAATATTTCCATTCAATAATGAATCTAATAAATATGACATATTATTGGTAGCATAGGTGGGAAAAAATGGTTTGTAAGACTGATTTTTAACCTAACAATTTCTGTTTAAAATAATTTTTATTACACCCATTCGTTTTCTTAGTCTGTATCACTGAACGTCCCAAGACCTGCCCTTTTGCTTTTCAAGTGTCTTTTATAAACCATGTCACATTGATGTACTGTCACATCAATAAATTGAGACGATGCCAAACAAATACCAAAATCATTAGCACTTAATTAACCTTCCAAACGTCTCTCCAAATTGACTTCTGTTTAATTGGCAATATGGGCTCAGTTCACTTGAAGTGTGCGAATATAAACAAATAAAATGAATTCAATACAAAACTGAATTGGGGGGGTGGAAGGGAACGAATATGAAGTCTGTTTTACAGTATACCCAACACCAAAACTCTCACCTGATAGTTGTAACATAGGACTAGAAAAGGAGGAGTAGGATTAGAAAATTATATTTTTCTTGCTTTCTTTTCAGATGACAAGGTTTTTAATATCTTTGACTAATAGATTTTTAGAATAGGCAACATTTAGAAATTCCTCTAAAATTGACATTAATGCTCTTGAAATAATGCCTTGAACTGCACAAATTTAGAAACTCTTGAGTTCTGTTCATCCTTCACTCCACAGCCACTGTGGGCATAGAGTGGAGTTTCTCGCGCAAGTCCATGCTCTGTTTAGCACGTTCATTGTGTCCAGTCAGCGAAACAATAAGGACAAAACCAGTGTTTCACTGAAGTCATCTCTAACACTCTCCTGCTCATGAGGGGCTGTAGTGATGATCGTGTGGGAGCAGTGTGATCTTTAAATTTTTAATGGTAATTCTTAGTTTAATTAGCAATTGTTATGTTTTTCATCATAGCCTGTAAGGTCAACTGTGTTTGCCACTTAGTGAGGTGCATCTTGCGTACATATGTGATAGACAAGCAGTCCCTAAGCTGCTGTAGTGTGGCTGCATGAGATTTTCCCAGGTGGTGGGACAGAGCAGTGACTGTGGCCTTGAAACAGTCCCCATGAGATTTCAGTGGGGCTTCACGTGGGTGCAGGGATTCACAGCATGGAGCTATCTGTGGGATCAGACTAAGGCTATATCTTTGCCATGCACCACCGTGGTGCCTTGTACGGTATCAAGGCCAACCCAAGGGTTTTTGGCATCCTAGGAGAACTATGACTTTGGTGTCTCCTCCACCCACCCACATTCGATATAGAGAAAAATGATAATATATATATATATATATATATTTTTTTAATGGAAAAAAACATTTACTTCCATCTAATGTGGTACCCCTTAAAACCTGGTGCCCTAGACGACCACCTAGTTCATGTAAATGGTCAGGCCGGCCCTGTATGGTATGTTTAGGTATATGTTACAGTGAAAAGTGGGCTGCGTCTACACTACGGTGTGCGACTGCTTCTGCGGTGAAAGGCTCTAGCCAAGGGGAGGCAGTGGGAAAAGGTTTCAGCAACTCCCTGCTGCGGGAATCTTTCACTGTGGCAAGGAAAGGGTCTGACAGTGGAGAAAAGCTGAGTCTTTCCCTTTTGCCTCTCCCTACCAGTCCCTTTCATAAGAATATAAGAGCTGCCGTACTGGTTCAGACCAATAGTCCATCTATCCCAGTGTCCTGTCTTCTGACAGTGGCCAGTGCCAGGTGCTTCAGAGGGAAAGCCAGTGTCTTTTGCTGCGGTGGGGGGAAAGGGTTCATCTGTGGAAAGCCACCAGAGCCTTTCTCTGCTAGGGAAGTCTTTTCTTGAGGAGGTGAAAGGCTCTATAGAGGGATGCAGTGGAATGCTAGCTATATGGCTATAAATAGTGGTGTAGACAGGAGACACAGCTGGGGCAAATAGAGAGCGTGTGGGATATGTACTCTCATACATACATACATACCCACATCTTTCTGATGTGTCTCTAAAGTGTTATTTGGAAGTCTAGGACATTCATTGAAGAGGCTTTTATTATATAACTGTACCAGAAATATGTATTTTTCTGAAGATTAATAACATTTTTGCATATCATTTTAGCTGGAATGTCACTAAAGTTAATATCAAGTCTCTTTACCCAAAATATGAATGAAAGTATTTCTGGAACTTCCTTTACGGTGGAAGAGACGTGGTAATGACAATAGATATTGTTTCTCTGTTTTCAAAAGAGACAAATGAGCTTTTTTTTAACTGCGGTGTTTAAAAATTCCTTATGCCTTTTGTTGTAAGGTATTAAAGTGTATATAGCATACACCTATATTTAAACTGTAGTAACATCTATCTTTTAGGAGACGTCCAGAGGTTCTAGTAGGTTTTACAGACACACCCTGGTAGAGAAAGTAATAGAAAGAAAGGAGATAGTCCCAGATAGAAGGTAATTAACTGGAATACCTTGGTTGAAGGCCATGATTAGAAGGAAGAATTTCAATTATGTTTCATTTTCTAAGTAATTCATCAGTGATAAATTTGTTTGGATTATTCCATTGCTTCTGAAAAAAAGGTCTTAGATGGATTTCTGCTTGGTCATTCTAAATGTGCTAATTTTATATATGTCATTATATTTAATGCAAAGATCTGGGGGAAAGGAAATATATTGCCCCCCCCCCCCAGGTCTTTGCATTAAATATAATGACTGGAAGCCCTGGTTGAGGTTGTATATTTAAAAACTACAGGAAATAAAACATTAAAGCTATATATTTAAAACCAGAGGAAATAGCATTTCCCAGTAATTATAATAATAATTGATACATATTGGCTTTACCTGTTCACATATTTCTCTCTCTGTTTTTTTTGGGTTCCCCCCCCCCTTCTTTCTAAGTTTACCAGTCAATGAGGGAATTTGTTTTGCGTCTGCTATTCTAAGCTACCAAGAAGTAGATTTGTGTGTTAACTTGAAATGGCTTTTAAGTTTGCCGATAACTTTGTCCTTCCCTGATGAGATTATCTTTTATTAGTTAATGCTGACTTCGCTGCATTTAGATTGCGTTTACTGTAACTGTTTATGAGTAACATAGTTACAACCTCCATAAATACAGAGAACATAGAGGAGGAGGAAGAAGTGGAGTAAACAATTTATTTTCATGAGTTTGGGATTACCACATAACTCACAAATGGCAGTGGAAAGTGGAGCTTAATGGTCATCCTTAACAAGTTTTTTAAAAAAAAGGTAAAATTGTGTACTCAGGTTTCCTCAATGTCTGTGCTTATATTAATGTTACATTTGGTTTAGAATAATGATTAAATAATGTCTTATTCAGATTTGTTTAATAGGATAGGGATTGAAACCTATCTATCTATCTATCTATCTATCTATCTATCTATCTATCTATCTA
>ML685756.1:11130348-11145727 GCA_007922175.1 Pelusios castaneus | reverse complement strand
TATCTATCTATCTATCTATCTATCTATCTATCTATCTATCTATCTATAGGCATTTCCCTTTCACTGCTGAAAGAATTTTGGTAAGAGTGATTGATTGTAAGTGAGCTTACCTGGGTCCAGAAGACATGGGAAAACTCCCATAAAAGCAAAATTATCACCATGCAGAGAAATGATCCGAGGGCCAGGTTGCGATTGTTATACGTGCACTTGTGAGCAGTTACACACATGAGTGGCTTTACCGGAGTCGGTAGGATTAGGGGGTAACTACTCACCTGTATGTGCAAATGAGTCACAAATCGGGCCCTCTGTGTTGTAGGACAAATAGCACAGAGACTATTTATTGAGAACTTGCACTAACCCTATAAACTGAATCCTTATTGAATGGAATAAAGAATGTGGGGTGGTCCTTTCTGCCTTAGTGGGAGGGAGCAGGAACTCAGGTGCTGTGTAGTATCTTCAGCTGTTTCTCAACCTGTCTCCACCACTGTCTGTGGAGTCTGTATCATTTGGGGGGTGGGGCAGTGTCACCACCCTAGATAAACAGATATTTAGTAGATAGCCCACAATGCGGGTGGTCTTCATAGAGCTGCATGTTCCTTTCCTCCCTCCAAGAAGGTAGAAGTGGGAAAGCACCCATATAATAAAATATTTTAATATATTTCCCCCTAAGAAGTAGCAAGAATGCAACAAAGGTTATCTTTGATTATTCTCATGATGAGAAGCTTGTGCTTGAGCATGTCTAGTGGAGAGGAAAAGGTGTATGTGGGAGTGGGCAGTTGGGGATGTCCTGGGGTTGTAACCTGGTTGTGCCACTCACAGACTGTGTAAACTTTGGGCAAGCCACCAAACATTGTGCTTGAGTTTATCTGGGATATTATCACATTTGTGGGACCAATTTCAGGTTGCTTCCTCTTTATTTTTATTTACTTAGATTGAGCACTCCTGTGATGTGCCACTTTCAATACCACTGATATCTAGATGTTTATTACATTTAAAGTCCAGGTCACCAAAACAATGCTCAGGTTTAGGCACATGAATAAATCTGTCCCTAGTCAGCAAAGAAATAACCACATGCTTAATTCGAAGCACATATGTAGCTCCATGAATTTCAGTAGCACTTAAACATGCATATAAGTTTCTCAGGGGAAGCTGTCTTCAGTGTGAGCTGAGACCGTTGGGCACATTGAGCGCTAAATGAGAAAAGCGAGTTTAGAAATGAGTCCCTCTCAGACCTTTCATTGTGAAATCAGACCTGACCGTGCATTCTCAGGTGTCTTTATAGCCTGAATGTTTCCAATATAAAACTGGAGTAATAAAAGTTTCATTGTTTTCCAAATGAAGATAATACCCTCTCTAGAGTCTTCTTTTTTATATCTTGCAATAAGAATTTCCTTATGGTTTGATTTAAAATCCACAAACATTGCTTACATTTTTTGTTGCCAAAATTTCAGTTTTGTACAAATTTTCCAAACCTCTTCAATGGTAAATTACCTTCAGTGTTAATGCTGAGTACCCATGTCTCCTGAAGGTGGTAAGTACCATTAGAATGTGGCTAAGACTCTTGTGGCATCTCAACAGTGCTCACTTGAGTGCAGAGCCACAAACATTTTCCCCTCTTGACCCAAAAATCCTTCTACAGAATCTTGTGCCCCCAAATCTCACTATCTTCTGATGGGAGTTTCTGAATTGGGTTTATATTGGGTGGTGCTAGGAGGAGGGTGATATGTTCTGGATAGAGATGCTGGTGAATGGGTCTAGTGAATTATCTGACATTTTCAAAATACAAATTCAATAAATACTTTTTCACTTTCAAACCATCTGTGGTATTTTACAAGGGAGAAACTTTGATCTCTTGATATTCATGAACGTAATGAATTTTTGTTACAGTTGATATTCTCTCCCAGGCAGCCTCAGCATGAAAAATGTGCTTCTCGAGTTTAAGATAACTCTGGGAAAACAAAGAACTTATGGTTCAGTAACATTCTGTACTCTGTCTTGTTCTTCTGAATTTTATTAATATTGTCTTCAGGCTTTGGAGGCATCTAGCCTCATGTGTTCACATATGTATATTATATCAAACTTATCTTCAGTGTTTTTCAGTGGAGAATTTGGGACAGGGGGCAGCACAACATTATACTAATCAACATCAGTAAAATCTATTTAAAGGGAGAGTGATTCACATCTTTATGTTTGTGAAGAAAACTTATCAAAATGATATGTGCAAATTGATGCTATCCTGAGATTGCTGTAGAACTCCCTATTGAATGCCACTTTGAATATTGTCTCTGGAGGGCAATTTAAAGGTGGACTTTTCAAAACTCTTCCACACTGACCTGATTCCATTCCTGTTGAAATCAATGGAAACATTCACTTTGACCGCAGTAGGAGCAGAGTCAAGCCAGCACTGAGTGCTTTTGAAAATCCCACCCTAAATGTGTAGTTTATGGGCAAGTGGTGTGGTCAGATACGCCCATTTTCACAAATCCCAGGAATCTTAGAATTGTAGAACATTAAGTTTGGAAGGACCTCCTGAGATCATCTACTCCAACCCACTGCTCAAAGCAGGATCAACCCCAACTAAATTATCCCAGCCAGGGCTTTGTCAACCCATGCCTAAAAAACCTCTAAGGATGGAGATTCCACCACCTCCCTGAGTAACCCATTCCAATGCTTGACCACTTTCCTAGTGAAAAAGTTTTTCCTAATATCCAACATAGACCTCCCCCACTGCAACTTGAGACCATTGCTTCTTGTTCTGTCATCTGCCACCACTGAGAACAGCCTAAGTCCATCCTCCCTGGAATCCCACCTCCCTTCACAGGTAGCTGAAAGCTGTTATCAAATCCCCGCTCCCTCTTCTGTTCTGCAGACTAAAAGCTTAGTTCCCTCAGCCTCTCCTCTTAAGTCTTGTGCTCCAGCCCTTAATCATTTTTGTTACCCTCCATTGAATTCTCTTGAATTTGTCCATAACTTTCCTGTAGTGGAGGCCCAAAGTGGGCACAATTCTCCAAATGTGGCCTCACCAGTGCCAAATAGAAGGGAATAATCACTTCCCTTGATCTGCTGGCAACACTTCTATTAATGCAGCCCAATATGTCATTAGCCTCCTTCTCAATAAGGGCACAATGTTGACTCATCCAGTTTCTTGTCCACTGAAACCCTCAGATTATATGTGAACAGTAACCTCATGGGATTTGCAGAGACACAGAGGCTATGTCTACCCTTACTAAAATTAGTTTGAATTAGTTACTTCGAACTAACTAATTCAACTAATTTTAGTTAGTTCGAATTAACTTAATTTGAACTAGAAAAAATTAGTTCAAACTAAGCAAGTACCATTCATGGCACTTGCTTAGTTCGAATTAGCGATCTCCATTGATTTCAATCGGCCGGTTAGTTCGAACTAAGAAATTAACTATTTCGAATTAACCCTTACTTCTAATACCCTATTCGAAGTTATTAGTTCGAATTAAGGAAGCCCTTAATTCGAACTAATTAAAGCCTAGTTGTAGTCATGGCTTTAGTTAGTTCGAATTAAGCTTCCTTAATTCGAACTAAGTTGCCAATGTGGATATAGTCAGAGAGACTCCGATTAGAGACTGAGGGTTGTCCAGTGATTAGGGTACTAGTTTGGGATTTGGGAGACCTGGATTCAAGTCCCTGCTTTGTCACAGACTTCCTGTGTGACAGTGGCCAAGTCTAAGCCTGAGTTTCCCATCTGTAAAATCAACATAACAGTATTTCCGTATCTCACAGGAGTGTTGTGAGGATAAATAGTTTAACAATTGTGAGGTATTCTTATCCTATGGAAATGGAGGCTATACACAAGATCGGTAGAAAAGTATCATATTCAGAAGAAAACAAACAGAACAGAGGATTCCAGTCAAGTCTCCCTATTGACAGGACAAACGCCAACTGCAACTAGTGACTGGCAAGAAATCAGAAAAAGGAAAAGATTATTTGAAACATTTAGCCAAAGAAACATTATTAAATAACTTTTCTATGCATTTTGAAAAAAATTAAATCCTTCACAAATTCACAAATCTTTGGCTGCACTAGTTTCCTTATTCCTTTTTCTGTTGTCCTTCCTGCTTTCCTTTCCTACTCAACACTGGTATTGGTGAGGAGAAGTATAGGAAGGAATAGAGAACATCATGGAAAAAATTCAAGGGTGAGAGACTGGATTTGAAGGGGAAATATATGTTTGTGAATGAATAGTGTAAAGCGTGTGCTCCTAAATTGATGTTCTGAGATCTGCGTTTTCCATTCCATCACTACAGAACCGTTTTTAAATAGACCAGTTCATTCAGTCATTAATTTGAGCTTTTTTTTTTGTATTTCCAGGATGCATACATGGTGTTGTATATAAAATAACTGTTGTTGTATATAAAATAACTGGTGTTGTATATAAAATAACTGTTCTCATTTTTAAGATTTTTATACATATCTACATCAGAACAGCAGTTCAAGCTTATGCATAGGTTCTCCAACTATGTCAGCTAAATGGCCTGGGATATTTCCATCTGAAGGCCTGATCCCAGTGCCTGTTGACATCAATAGAAAGATTATCATTAACTAGAGGAAGCTGTGGCTCAGGCCTTAAGAGTCCCTCCCCCTTCTCTGAGATACCACCACAACTGTGGTCAACTGAGCTGGATTATAATTAGTGTGTGAGAGGGAGAATGTTGGTGCCTGGATGTATTCTGTTACGAACCTGCACCATCAGAATTTACTCCTCCCTCATCCATAAAGCCTTGAATTTTACTTCCAGAATGTGATGTAAGGTCCATCTTTTCTCCCTGATTTAGAAGATGGATGGGGCTGAGGATCATGCCAGAGTAGGGTTACCAGATGTCAAGCAAAAGGAGGACATGACCTCCTTTTTACCTTCATGTCCTCCGTCTGGCAGTTAATGTGCCCCCTACGAATATTTCTGTTGTTCAGCTTGTTCACCATTTTTTTTCATGCTGCCATGCATTCATTAATTATTACCCATTTTCCATGACATAATATGGTAATGACAGTTATATTAATACTACATTTTCTCCATGTCCTCCTTTTCGTACTTCCCTGTCCTCCTTTCCATGCTTTGGTATCTGGTAAACCTATGCCAGAGGGACTGTGGTGGGATTGATGTATTGAGGTTTTTAGTGTTTTGTTATATTTGGAAATTCTGAATTGTGTTTGGTGAATAATGGAAGAAGTCTATTTCTTGTAATATTCTGTGTTGGATATTTTTATTTAAGAGATTGTTAAGGGCGGTCAGAGCTTCAAATCATTGCTCTCTTGTCATAAAATATTTTAAAAGTAGATAAACTGAATATCTAGGCTCACATTAGGACAGAAAAGCTCCAGCTTCTGTTAACCATGGGACATGATGGCAGCTTGCTATAGCTGATTTGGGTAAAAATGGAATACATTTTATTGTGCTCATTTTATTGTTCAGGTGGAGAATTAAGCTCAGGTCAAGAGGTGGCATCACAAGTAATGAAGCAAAAATGTTGTCACAATCCATGTTTTGAACTCAAATGTCTGCATTTGGCCTAAAGCAACATTTTTGCTCTTTTGCTAGCTTGGCATTTTGACAACAAAGTTCATTGTTTTCTTCAGGATGGGTGTGTGCTTGCGCTCATATGAACAACTTAAATAAAGTCTTTGCAATCACAAAAGAGGGTGGAATTAAAAAAAAAAATTGCAAAACTAGCCTATAGTACAATCAGTTTGATGTTGTTAGAAGAAAGTGAATAAGGAAAACAGATGGATTTTTTATGTGATTTTGATACTCCATGGAACAAAAGTGTTCTGAATATACTGAATATATTGAAGCTTTTGGGTAGTAATTCAATATTTTTTTCATTACATTCTGTTATCTTTTTGCTACATCATAATTACATTTCCCTCCAAAAGAGCCCTTAAGTCATTACCTTAAAATAAAGCAAAGCATTCGTTGGAAAGTAGCCCCTGGTTTTCTAGTTTTCAAAACAGAATTTCCCTGAGCCTTCTTTGTCAAAGGTGTATTCCAACCTGTGTTTTCCAGTTTAGATATGTGGTAGCCTGTTATTTAAATCTATGGTAAATCAAATTTAAACACATTGTGTAGTTTTCTGTCCCCTTTAAAGAGAGTAAAAATCCAACTTGTACGTGAAATTATTTCCTGTTTAACAAAGTTTTGTTATCGGTGAATAATACAATGTTTAAGGTGAAACTACATAATCCTAGTTTTACTAAATATAGGCTTCAGGATTTGATTTTTAAATCCATTTATTTTAATGAGTTTTTTCTGTAGAAAAGAATATATCAAGGAATTCTAATTGGAACAAGAAGAAAACAAATTAACAGAATAAACAGTAATTTTTATATACAATGAGATACGAGAATTTCACTAGCATTGACGCATATGCCAGTTTCTCTACGGATAAGAAAGGGAGTGGAAATATATGTATGAGGAAGAAAAAAGGAAGGGGAAACAATAAATAAATCAGAACTAGAAGTTGTCAGTTTGCCTTGTACTTTACCATTTGCTCTATCCTGCCTTAATTGGTGTCACTGAGCCATTTTTCTTTCTGTGGATTCAGCATTTTTAGACCACTTTGCATTAAGCATAGATATTTTATCCTGGCATATTTACTCTTTTGGCTGTTTAATAATTTTCTCCCAACTGGGTAGCACCATTACTCCCTAGACAAGCCTATATTCATTCCTGTCCCCAACGGTCCCATAATTAAGGGTATTTAATATGTGTGTATGGAAGATTGTTTGGTTCTAATCCATAAATATCTACAGCATTTAAAATGTTAAGCTTATGGAGACCCAAACTCATGACTAGCATTTACACACATGCCCATTGTAGGAATGAAATTCTCACAACAATAAAGTGCGTAGGAGTTTTGCCATTAATTCTTAAGGGGCCGGGATATTAACCTAGAACTCTTGGTTAACAATTTAATCATTGGTCACGTGATCCTGCTCTGTGCTTATGCTGTCAGTGGAGTGATCATGAGGCTCTTGCCTTGAAGCTTTGTTGTGCTAGGCACTGTACATAACAAAGAGATGGTCCCTGCCTTAAGGAGCCCCCGCCTTATTTGAACTAAGCTGGTGTTGTATGTTGTAGGTATTTGTTGTAGGATGTCTATTTTTTGTCATGTGTTTGTTATTTGTATTGCAGTGGTGCCTGATGTTCCCAACTTGGATTGGAATCCTATTATGCTGGCCACTCTAAAAACATATAGTGTTAGGTAGTGCCTTAAATAGACAAGACAAATGATGACAGTGGAAACAGGCACAGAAAGATGAAATGACTTGCCTAGGGTCTCTGGTCAGTGGCAGAGCCAAGAAGAGAGCCACAGTCTCCCGACCCTCTGCTACACCAGTAATCCGAGAATGCTGAAAATCCTATTTTCAGGGCAAAGGTTCATGGTTCATTCCTGCAAAGATCTGACTAGATCAGGGGTCAGCAATGCCTGGCACATGTGCCCATTCCGAGTGGCATACAGGGCTCCCGGTGCTGCTCAGTGCCACAACTCCTCTCCCTGGCTGGCCCCGCCCCTTGCACTTTCTAACCCCACCCCCGGCACCTGCTGAGGGTTAGGGGGGCGGGGCTGGCCCAGAGTCACCAAAGGCTGCCAACCCCTGTTCCAGCCAGCAGCATCAAGAGAAGCCATATGTAGCAATGCACTCTGCTAAAGCATCTTGGGTCACCTCTGAAGAGACCTTTTTTGCGAGGCAATACACGCTGTTGCTGCTCTAAAGCCATTGCAGAGGGGAAAATGGCCTGAGGCTACAGAAATATTGTCTGGCAAAGTTTTTAGTGCTGAACTCAGAGAGGGAAAGCAAAGGCACCATGCTAAATATGAAAGAAAATTAAAAAAAAAAAAAACCCAACATTTACCAAAAATAATTTTGTATACAGACTTATGCAACTTCATTATTGCAGTAAACCATATGTGCTTCTTTTGAGGTGCTGCAATGCAATTGTGACAGTTTTCAGGATATCCTGGGCTGGGTTACTCCCCCAGTACCTTGCTACCCCCCTGCCTCCAGTGGGAGAGTGACTGCCTTGTGCGTATCTGGATGTCAGCTCTTGATACTACTGATGTGTTAGCCCGCCCAGCACTTTCCTTTGGGCTCTGCCAGCCCTCACTTTCCTTGTAAGTTAAACATAGATGCACCCCAGTCCCTGCTCCTTCATCTGTTAAATGACTTTCAGTTGTGTTAGCCAGAGAGTCAGACGAATAAACATCTTTTGTCATTTCTTCCTTGAACCAGACTTTAAAAAAAAATCTTCTCAGTATATGTCCAGAACTCTTCACACATAGAATCCGTACATGATATTAATGATCAGTGAGACCTTGGCTTTCACTTGACACCTCGTGTGACATTCTTCTGTGAACCAGAATGTACACACCAGAAGCAGGATATTCTTGTAACCCTCTTTCCAGTTGGCATTGAGTGGCTCATGGGTCACAGCCATGTCAATGAGCAATTTTGTATGCGCTGTTGTGTGTGTCTCACAGAATTCCTCTATTGTACAGTTGTATGCTATGGAAGTTCTTGTGTCTTTCCCTTAGGAAAACATGGCCTACAAGAATACTTCATAGGAAACAACATCAAACCGGTGCCCCTGAAACAAGACTGTCCGCTGCTAAATAAATGTTCACTTCTATTGAAGTTGTAAATGGAGAATTAAAAGTACTTCTTTATGCTACTTTAATGGGTCATGTAGCAGGAATTTATGGCCAAATACTGAGAGATTCTGACCGCCTGCAACTCCCATTTGCTTCTGTAGGAATTGCAGATGCTCAGTGCTTTCAAGATTTTGACCAGCGTCAGTCTCTTTTTAAGCTTTGGCACTATGTGCTTCTAGTGAAATGTGACTCAGCTTTGTAAGCATTAGCTTTACCTCTTGAACTAAATGAGAATGTCTAATATTTGTCATTAGCAGCAACAGCAGCCGCACTCATCTCCTATTCCTAGCCTATAACCATTAGAGCAAGACCAATCGCAAGCCGCTTCTAGCATATTAAGTTTGAGCAGTCCTGTTTCCATCAACGTCAGTAAATCATGGCTGCAGTGTTCTAGTGATCTCTGGACTGGTGATGCAGCACTTTTCCAGCCTAATAATTATGCGCATTTCCCTGTGGAAGCCCTAGGATTGCTTTTGCAGCACTTGTTTTAAAATAAGTCTTTTTCTACTTCTTTTGCAGTCTGTTTGTAACTGTTTGTGGCTCTAACTGAAAGCAGAGCCGCCTTTTTCCTCCCTCTCAAATTAGATCAGTATAAGAATCAATTCTTGCCATCTTCAGGCGATGGTATAAGAAACCCTTCGAAGATCCTCCAGAGAACTTAAAGAGCAAACGGCCCTTAATAACAACCCGGGCCTGAACCAACAGCAGGATGGAAAACTAAACACACTCAAAGTCAGGTGTCTGGACTACACATAGAACTGGGTGGAGAACTAAACTTGACTATCTTCTATACATATCTTACCGTAAATTTAAACTGTGCTTGGTCCTTAGATATCAAAGTGAACAGGGGCTTTATAAATACTTAATTTCCATACTAGGGCAAGCAGAAATGAACCAGCATCAGCCTTTTTGAACGTAATGGTATTAATGCCAGATAGAGGGCAGGTCTTCACTGCCTGCCCTTTTTGGTGTAACTTGCGTATCTGTGTTAGGCTTCCCTTCTACATTAGGCCTCCCTTCGAACCAGCGTTTCACAGTTGCCAGGGTGGTGTTGCAGGATAGGCTTACTGATTGGCTGAGCGAGTCTTCACAGACCGTTGTTAGTGAAGACCTGCCCAGCATGCCTTCACTTCCTGAACTAGAGGGCCTGTGGTGTGCTAGGATCTCAAAAGTTTTATGACTGTCTAGTTTACCCATCCACTCAATTTTAAGTGCAGCCCTGATACTGATGGGCTCCGAGGTCCAAGTTCCTTCTTTTGTCAATTACGAAACAGTTAATTTAAAATTTTAGGAAAGTTTCTCCTGTGCACTTCAACTATTAAAATGATTTATACTGAAGATGCTGTCTCCTTTTCTGTTTTATCTTATATGCTAATGTTCTCTTTTATGTATTAGATGGCAAAATTCATTTTCAAAGATGCACTTTTGCAGTTGGTTAAAAAGCCAGTCCTCAAGCCAATAACTTGTTTTACAACTGTGTTCACATTGCCCTGAGTATCCAATAAAGGAACAAAAAAGTGGGAAATGATTTAAATAGGAACAAATTAGTTAATAAGGCCCTGATTCAAAGAGGTACTTTAAGTACAGGCTTGAAGTTAGGCACTTGTGGTCCCATTGAACTCATTCGATGGCTATTCATAGTCTTCAGTTTAGGCATGTGCTGAGTTGATGCCTAAATAAATTCACGACCCTACACTGCTGTGTTCTGTATAAGATATTCTGTCTGCTATATTCCTACACTAGATAGCATGGTAGTTAAGATCCATTTTTGTCCTGACATCTGGATTAGGTTGAGGTCTATATGAGTATATTAAGAAAAGCTTTTATAAATATTTAAAGGGCCTCATCCTTCTGTTTTGCTCTCTACGGCTTCCCTTTTCTCCATTGCTCTACTTGTAATTTCATCCATTTCAGAGCCTGTTTATGCCAGGTGGGTCTACAGGTATGGTTCTTTTGCTCTAATGATTTCAGTGATCGTTGCAGAAGTTTTATTTAGTTAGCGCCTTGAAATAGTGCTCTCAAAAGTCTCAATAAATGTTGCTGCATTCACATTTTAATTATATGCTTGACAGATTAGTACCAAAAGGGTGTGTGTGGTCTGAAGTAGAGAGTGGCTTATCACAGGTATCACTGTGAGAAATAACAGCAGACCAGGAAATTTGGCTACTGTTACTAAAATTTAGCATTCTGGGCATGACAAAGCCACAAGATAGAAGACTAAACATACACCTGTAAATTACAAAAATGAGGAGGGAGTCTTCGTGGGGGGAGGGAAGATGAGGGTGATCTGTTGTTATACTTGGAAATAATCCACCTAACCATAACTCTATGATTGCTTGTCCTCTACAGCAGTGGTTTTCAAACTTTTTTTCTTGGGACCAAGTTGAAAAAAATAATTTATGTCCAGGAGCCAACAATTCCATATTTGAGCAATGCATTCTAGTCTTTTGGCAGTGGAAGCAGGGGACCCTGCGACCCAGTACCTGAAGGTCTGCGACCCAATCCTGGGTCCTGACCCTAAGTTTGAAAACCACTGCTTTACTGGCACTGTAATTTAGGAGCCTTTCTGAGTTAAATTCAGTGACTCAGTGTTAGATTAATGTAAATTTCCCCTTTAACTATTGGATTATATTGGATAGATGGTCAGTTCTTTCAAGGGAGTGGGAGGGAGTCGTATTTACTTATTTTTTTCAGAGTTCAGAGAACTGCAAAAGAGACAGCTTTTAACATCTGATGAACTTGGAAAAGACAGATTTAACTTTCAGTGGTCGCACCACCGCCACCTCTCCTATCCTTCTTTCTAAAACACTGTGTAAACTTTGAATTAAACTTTAAAATGTACAGCTTTAGGTTCGAAAGAACTACTGCTAGAAAAGCTAACCCTTAACTCATCTCTTCCCACTGAAGTCCATGAACAATTCCACCCTAAAAGGTGCTTTATTTGGGGAGTAGCTAGCTTTTTGTTTTCACTAAATAATGTAGTTATGGTGTACATGCACCGCAGGCAACAGACACCAGTAAAGGAGTGAGCGCTCTGCATTTAAATGGAAAACCCCTCACATATAATATATGTTATTCATAGCTGCTTCTAATCTGTAAACAAAACAGTGAGGTTTTCCATACTTAAGTATTTATTTTTATAAGGTGTATACTAGCAAGCTGTTCTCCATTGATCATGTTTGCGAACAAATATCACTTAACATGAGGACTGTGTGGTTGCCAGCTGTTGAGAATTTCCATGTTACCATTCTTGATATTGTCGCCTGACCATCCATAATGCTTTTCTTTTTTCCTCATCCTCATTTTTCATTTGTCCTCATCCTGATTTGTTTTTATGCTTGCCCCCGTATCTGAATACTACCAGAGTCCCCGTACAGCTGCTGTGTAGTGACACCTGCTGTCTGAGACAGGACTGGAACAAACGTATTGCTTCTTATCTTTGATGTGTAACTTTCTGCATCTGTATCACCTGCTAGCAGCTTATCTTGAACATATTTAAGTTTCTTATCTTTTTCCAGTCCCCAGTTTATCACCAGGCAAAGTAAGGCCTTCATTTCAGCAATTCTGAACGATATAGTGCTCATATTGGGCGTAATTCTCATTTACACTAAGGCCACTTTATGCTGTTCTACTCACCCTATCAGGCCCAACGTGACTATTATGTTAACTTCAGATGTCGTGTGTAAGGTGTTGTAAATTACACATTGGTAAACAGATGCAAGGGAACATGTATAAATATAACTTAGAATCATAGAATTTTAGGATTGGAAGGGACCGCATGAGGTCATCTAGTCCAACCCCCTACCAAAAGCAGGACCACTCCCACTAAATCATTCCAGCCAGGGTTTTGTCTAACCAGACCTTAAATGTTTCCAAAGACGGAGATTCCACCAGCTCCCTAGGCAACCCATTCCAATGCTTCACTACCCTTCTAGTGAGAAAGTTTTTCCTAATATCCAACCTCAACCTCCCCAGCTGTAACTTGAAACCATTGCTCCTTGTTCTGTCCTCTGTTACTATTGAGAACAGCCTACCTCCCTCCTCTTTGGAGCACCCCTTCAAGTAGTTGAAGGTTGCTATCAAATCCCCCCTCAGTCTTCTCTTCTGTAGACTAAATAAGCCTAGTTCCTATTAATGAGCTGGAAGAGGGAAGTGTAGGCTCTAGCCACAAAAGTTAGTAAGTGGAGGGCATGAGAAGGTATAACTTTCCATAGTTCACCCACTGCTTTAATGTCATCCAGCACCATGGAATAAGACCCCAATTCAGCAAGGTACGTAAGCATGTGCCTAGATTAAAACCTATAAGTAGTACGATAAAGTTCAGTGTTCATGCTACACATTAGACTTGTGTTTAAATATCTATGCTATTTATCACATCTTTGATTCTACATTGAAAATGGCTATGCAGACTCCTGTGCAGAGTTTATTGAAAGGTTCATTTTCTAGTGGTCCCAGGTCCCACTCCATGCTCGGACATAGTGAGTAGTGCTGGCTGCAGGGAGCTGGCTGCAGCTGTCCTGTGGCCTGTGTCCCTGCAGAAATAGAGTTGCAGGTGGGCTGATGCACTTACTTACCCTGTGTCCCTTCAGCTCAAATTTGATAACTTCCCTACATTCCACTTACACCTTGGAGTAGTGAGCAACTGGTATAGGAGGCAGCTGCATCACGTCCAACAGCTTGCGGGGGAGAGGGATTTAATTTCACTCTGAATATTAAGGTCTAATTCAGATGGCTCAGTTAGAGTTCAGCTTGACAGCAACAGAAAGTGATGTGTAGTGTGTCACTTACAGCCTTGTCTCCCATCATCCTCTGTCCTCTGAATGGACCCAGTTTGTACCACCTACTTCTCTGCTCTTACCATAGATAGGTTTGCACTTTATTCTACACCACCTCTCTTCCTAGCTGAAATGTAAAGCCACTGGCCAACTCCATTTCGAGTCCATTTCAAAGCTCATTTCTACCACAGGACCTACAAGCAATCAGCCAGTATTTAATAGCTCAGGGACAGTTGGATTTTTTATTTATTTGTTGTTACAAAACAGAAATGTTTTGGGCTTTTAGTACATTAGATCAGTGGTTCTCAACCTATTTACCATTGTAGGCCAAATATGCAGCTTTCTCTGTCACATGGGCCACATCTCCACAATATCTATACTAGTACAGCCCTGTGGATATCCCTTAGGCAACAATGTGTGCTAACTGGGTCGCCATCAACTTGAGAACCACTCCATTAGATGGGCATTCATAAGCACTTGCCCTAGCTCCATTTCCCTGAAAGTCAGTGGTCCCATTGATTAAACTGAGAGGAGAGTTAGGTTAACACTGTGTGCTTTTCAAACCCTGATGCATTTGTCTGTTTGTGTTTTAAAAAAAAAAAAAGCTGTGCATATTTGGTTTTGTTCTTCCCCACCGTCCTTTATATTTTTGTTTGTATTGTAGGAGTGTCTAGGCACTTCAGTCATAGACCAGGACTTCATTGTGCTACACAAACACAGAAAAAAACCCAAAAAAACCCCAGTTCCTGCCACAAGGAGCTCACGATTCTTGCCCATCTTCTCCAGTTGTAAACTTGTAAATCACAGGATGTGACTGCAACTTGCATAGATATACCCAAGCTAGCTTTACTGAGCTAGCTCAGATGCCAGACCAGCAAATTCTGGCTGTGTACAGCACTGAAACCCTGAGAAAGTATTCAGGCATCTTGCCTGCATGGAAGTATGTGCTGCCACAGCTTTTCTTCAGTAACCGAGCTAACAAAATTGAAAGCTAGCTCAAGTGTGTCTACTGAAGCTTCAGCTGTACCGCATGCTTGCAAGTAGACCCTGTATCTAGCACAATGGAATCTTCTGAGCATACTATGGGTCTTTAAGCATTCCCTGGTATCAAGATACTATAAACAATAGCACTCAGGCAAAGTTACCAGTGAGGTCAAGAAATGAGCAAGAATGTTAGGGCTAAAGGTTTATTCATTAATTTTAATGCATAAGTGTTATGTAAATCATGTTGATTAATGCAAAAAAAAAAAATAATTAGCTATGTTACTGCTGGTTAAGAATTTTAAGCACCTGATGAGAGAAACTTCATTGATATTCTATTTGATGAAAGATTTTGTGGGGCTGAAATAAATTTCCTACTGTTAAACCAGGTAACTTATTTCGGTAATAGAAAAATAATACTGTTTTTTCCAGCGTGAAAATAATCCCAGCAGGGGTGCACATAATGCACCATACTAATACCATTCTACTTTAATATATATAAAGTAGAAATTTAATGTTGTTCCTCAGATGTTACTACTGCATTATCTGTAAGAGCAAAGGGACTGATGTGGTTATAAACATTATTACTGAAGTTTGCAGTAGTTCTCCAGCCAAACTGTAATACTCATTTTTGTAAGGTCTAGCTTTAATTATTTTAATGTTTTTATGGTATTAGCTATCTTTTATTATGCAACCATAATTTTTTTCCTAATATTTTTGTCTTCAATTCAGTGAGCATTGTTAAAGAACTGGAATTACTTTATCTAATTTTTGAATGTGTGGTATTTTCTTATATAGAGAGAGTGAATTTAGCTGTTGTGGGCAGCAAATGTTTCTTTTAATAGTGCCTGTAGTTTAAATAACATATTTTGAAATGGTTGGCCTCTCCTGGAATGAGCAGAAGAAATGACATAGTTCACTTTTCTACCCATCCATCCC
>ML685756.1:11063549-11116441 GCA_007922175.1 Pelusios castaneus | reverse complement strand
CGCAGGGTAAATTAAGTCAACTTAATTTACCAATGTAGATGCAGCCAAAGAGCTTGTGGAACTTAAGGGCTTGACCACTGAAATATAACCACTGTAGACAATAGACTGGCTTAATAGGGGAGAGGTCACCTTGGCAATGAAGTCACCTAGGGAGGCCAATAGGTGCTTACAAGGAGCCCCCAGACAGAGGGGCTAAAAGTTATAAAAAGGGAGGAGCTGATATATGTGGAGTTTTTGGCAAATTTGTCTCCAGCTGAAGAGGAAAGAAAAGTAACTAACCATGTAGGGGCCATCATGAAGTCAGCGTCTCTGCCTGTTTTCCTGAGCCCAGATTTTCTCCTCCTATTCCCTACAAAGATATCTATAGGCAGGGTGTGCTAATGAGGGGCTTTGCACTTAGGTTATTTGATTTCCAAATAAACGACACTCATGCTTTATATGATTGTGTTAGACTCTGGAAAAAGTGTGTAATAAATGGTTTACAATTATCACAAGTCTCCAGAGAGACTTAAACTGTAAACCAGAAGACTCGTACACCGAGGGCTTGTTTAAGCATGGAGGAGTCTGAAATATCAGCACTAAAGCAAGAGGCTTACGCAAGTGGATAGCAGGTCCCAGCACTCTGAATGGGGTTGTATACGTAGGGTCTGTACCCCAGGAGTGTGCTAAGGAATGCCAAAGCCCAGGGCAGTGGCTAGTCTCCATTCAGGCCCCAGAAGTTTAAATTTCCCTCACGGCAGTTTGGTGGGCAGATTTGTGACAGTACCTAGTGGCACTAAAGAAATTGTGATGCTTGCTTCAGTGGGAAAATACTCTGCTACTGGTCTGTACTAGAAACATTACTTTCCCCTTCATGCTGGCACTCTGTTGGCCAACATATTGAAATAGGCAATCAAAGCCTGCCCCATTCACATTGTGTGCCTGATCCCTCCCCACACACCAATGGCAGTGAGACGTGCACTTGGCGTGGCTGCTATCTCGCATCTGTTCTGAAACATGCATCCCAAGTAGTTCATTCAAGGAGCCAGAGAGTGCTGAACTTCCCGTGAGTGGGTGCATAGCCAAATTTGCCTTTCGCATACTTATTTTTCTAAATGCTGTCAGTGTTGAGAGTTTGTTTTTTTCATTAAGGATTAAGTTAGTGTGCCTTTAAAGTTTCCTTGATGGAAACCCTGACTAGCAATTAAAATCACAGATAGTGGGAGCATTCCATCATACTAGTAGATGTTTGTCTTCATTGTGTCAGAAATCAATGACGCTGCTATGGAAAACAACATGAAATGAAGAAATAAAAGTCAGTCAGAATCTAAAGCCAGTGCATGTTGCACTGAATTATTAAACAATCTAATTTTAAAACTTTGCAAATACCGTCAGCACTGAAACACTTCACCTGCAAAATCAGATAATAGATGTAGAAGAAAACCCAGGCACTCCCTGTTTTGGTAGTTTTAGTTTTAATTTATAATTTGATGTATGCATTCTCTGCAAGCTCAAGACATCTGCTCAAGACATAGAAGTTGTGGTGAAGTGTCTACAAAGTTTTGGTGTAGAGGTAGGATGTATTTAAGAAATTAATGAAAGGAGAATGGTATTTGAAATGATAATGGAGAAAAGCCCTATGCATGCAAGACTAAATTCAGTCCTGGCATCAACAGGTGCAGTACCTATTGAAGTTTCACTGTCTTCAGAGCTAACTAGGATATTTACGAATAATGAGTGATTGTGTAGATATTTTAAAGTGTCTTTACTGCGATATAGGAACAGGAAAAAAGGAGGAAAGCTAGCATTCTGTAACCTATGGAGGACTTTCTTTTGTTCTGCAGACACCTGACTAGTCAGATGATGCTAGCTGGTGTATCTGTAGGGTCGAGATATGCAACCAAGTGTGTCACGACTTGCCAATGAAGGATGCCTCAGACAATTTTTTTGTTCTTGTTTATCCTCTCCTTTTTAGTGTAGGTAAGTAGGAGGGAAGGTGATGTCTGTCCTAGAACGGGGATTAATTTTAAGAAAAATGTCATGAGCCAGTACTTTTATGTTCAACTATCTCTTCTGTTTGCTCATGAATGACATTTGTTAGGAGAGGACTCAGTGAAAATCCTGATGAAGAGACTTTACACAGATACAAGAAAAAGAAAAGCACATCTCCCCCGAATGAATGTTCATTTGACTTTGGATTTTCAGATTTTAACTTTTCTTTTGTTTGTTTTCTTTGAATCTTTAAACTGTTCTTTCATCTGGTTGCTTCAGGTTGAAGTCCCTTTGCAAAACCCCATGCACATAAAAAAGAGATTTTAATCATATCATGTAAATTGCCTTTATACAACACTAACCACCACTTTAGCATCAAGGCTGCTGCTAAATGTTAGTGTTGCAGGTAGCTGCTTCCACTAGTTATTTGCGAAGCTTTCGAAGCCCCTCCTCACAGAAACCTCTCTTTCTCAGACACCATGCAATATCCCATTGGGTTTGTCTAGATCAGGGGTCTGCAACCCAAAAGATAAGAAGAGCCATTTTTGAAAATTCCTTCAATAACAAAGTGTTTTGAGAGCCACAATGGGTGTAGCCTCCTGGTGGGAGGTGCAGGGAGGTGAGGGATTTCTGCTGCAGGGTCCCCTTATGCAGGGGGGGGGAAGCCTGGAGCTTGGCATGGGCCTCCTGCAGGGTACCCCGGTGGTTGGGGGAGCCCAGAGCCGCGAGGGGGCAGCCAAAGAGCCGCATGTGGCTCCAGAGCCACAGGTTGCAGACCCCTGGTCTAGATGAACAGTTTGTTCACAGTGCTGAATCTTACCCCACATTAGCCCACTGTACCTAACTGTCCATGTGGACCCTGCTGGTGTACGTTATGAGTTCTTTAGGGCAGTAGTTCTCAACCTTTTGCAAGTCGTGACACACTTGATTGCATATCACGACCCTACAGACACACCAGCCCACCCCTTCCAAGCCAAATCCAGCCATCTCCCCAGCTCTCCATGACACACTTACCAGTGTGTGGCGACACAGTAATGTGTCCCGACACAGTGGTTGTGAACCACTGCCTTAGTGCATTTTGATTTGGTTCCATTTCAAAGTGTGGTAGCTAAAGGTGCACTGTAGAATTTTTAGTACATGTCAGCGGGTTCCATGTGGACACTGACATTATAGGCTAGTGCAATGCAGATTTCCCAGCTTTATGTAAACGAAATGTGCATGTAGACAGACCTTTTTTCTCCATTGCAAATTCAGAAAAGAGAACTGGTTGGATTTTAGGAAAAACTTTCTCACTAGAAGGGTGATGAGGCATTGGAATGGGTTACCTGGGGAGGTGGTGGAATCTCCATCTTTGGAAACATTTAAGGTTCGGTTAGACAAAACCCTGACTGGGATGATTTAGTGGAAGTGGTCCTGCTTTTGGCAGGGGGTTGGACTAGATGACCTCATGAGATCCCTCCCAATCCTAAAATTCTATGATTCTAACTTTGATTAGAAAGATGTGGGGGAAGGGACAGAGCAAATCTAGCCTGTTAAGACTTGCTGATTGATAATTTTGTTTACAGAAGGCCATTTTTACAAGATGCCATCAAAATCCTCCTTTCTCTGACACTCCTTCTTGTCTGCCAGCAGGTTGACTGGTGATTGAACAGCCAGTAGCTTTAAAGGATATAATAGCATGTGGCATTCTGTGTAATCCACCAAGCTAGCTTATAGTTCCTTGTGTCAACCTAATTGCTTATGTACAACAGCACTGCAGTGTTGTTTATTCAGATCACTGTTACCTAGTTTGTTGCCTAAAGCCCAAAGAGCCAGGCGGAACAATTGCATTGCCTTCAGCTCAAGCAAATTGATGTGGACATCCAGTTTCCTAATAGATCAGGTTCCTTGGATCATGTAGATTAGGACTCAACAAAACCCAGGTGCCAGGTCACCATGGTGACCAGGGTTTGTAGCCTGACTCCTAGCTCCACTGAGGAAATGCAGTGGAGGAGTGCTCTCTGGCGACCAAAAATGAAACTGTTGGGGCCTGCCTGGGAGCCAATTTTGTCGAGCCCTGATGTAGATATATTTATGCTAGCTCTCATTGAGTTTGCATGCTACAACTAGTATTTGCTGCAACAGGTGCTTAGGCGCAACATAGCAAAAGGGCACCAATATGTTGCTACTAACGACTGTCTACTGTTGCGTAGCCATTACAGCACAAGTGATGTGTGGGTTAGCTGTGCTGAGAACAAATCTGCCTGAGCCCTGTGGGTATGTACTGCCCATGGCTAGCCCATGTCACTCACTGCTGCCCATTCTGCCATGGCAACACTTCCAGCATACTTGCTCGCTGAAAGCTAGCATGACTTTGTCTACCCAAGCTGGGAATCACATCCCTTAACTTCAACTGTCGACATGCCCCAGGAGAACATTTATATTATAATTTTATACTGCAGTTATAGTTCAAGATGTTGTGCCTGTCCTATTAAAGCACTGATTGGTTTGGAACTTAATGTCTGACCCAGCAATGTACTTAATTTTAGGTACGTGACCAGTTCCATTTACTTCAGTGGGACAATCCATGCCTAAAATTGTACTTTAGTACTTTGCTGAGCACTTTGTTTAACAGGACTAAGATGTGTTGTCTGTTAACTTTGAATGAATAATTGGGTAAGGAGGATTTCATGACTGCCATATAAAGAGAGAGAAAAAAAAATAAAGGGGTTAAGGGTGGGGAAGTAGAAGACAGTGGCTATTTTTTTTTTTTAGTTAAAACTTAAATGAAAAACTTTTCAGTTTTTTGATGGGTCAGCTCATAAACATTTTTTTACTGCTTATGCAGTGTGAGTGAGGTATAGGCAGGTCTTAAAAATATAAATAAAAATGAGGAAAAAGTTGAAAAAAGAATATATTTTATTTTACATAATGTGACAGCTTTCATCCTCAGAGTCCCTTCTGCTTCACAAGCTATAGCAGGATGACAGGATTTATGACAGGGTCTTAAACTGTGTGCATGTGCATGTGTGCATACGCAAACATTTTCATGGAAAACTTCAACAAAACCCTTTTTTCATTTTTGTCAAATATCCACAGAGGGGAGTTTGTTTAGGATCAACTTTGGTTTTTAATGATAAATGCAGTATTTTGCCTACCCTCCCTGAACACTGTAGTAGTGTATTGATTCAGTATTGACTCAGCGAGAAGAACGCAATTTACTAAATCACTAACAAATACGTCATCCTAGCTTTTCCTTCGTGGTCTTCCATTTAGTTACTTGACCAATCCTGCCTCTACTTGGCTTGAGAGATCTAATGAGTTCAGAACTACAGGTGGAATAATTGCAGGAGGAATTCAGTAGTTTTGCAAGAGAACCCAGAATTGCCTCACCAAAAGTTCCTTGCTGTCTTTGAATCTAGGCACTATAATGCATCACATATAGAAGTGTACCTTCAGCTACAATACTTAGGACATATGCGTAGCAGATATGATTTTATTTTAAATGCTCAGTTGAATGATATTGGTAGAAAACGTGCACCTAAGACTCTCTTTAAATTCTACAAGAGAATAAAAAAAAAACATCAACCATCATTTTGTTTAAAACACTTGTTAAAAACAAAATTTGCTCAGGGGCTAAAATGGCATACACAGAGTTGTAAATGAAGTTGCAGACTTAGTCATAACTATTAGCTCAATCTTGTGTAGTGCTGAGTGCTCCTGTGAGATGCTGCTCTTAGCTTCCACTGAGTAATAACAGTGTGACTGCACGCTTGTAACTTCTACTTAGGAAAGAACCTTATATCTTGTTAATTTGGCTGGCCTCATAGAGTATCCTGAGCAGAGATGGCATGCTTAATCATGGTTATTTCCAGCTCTGTGCAACACTGAAAATAGAGGGATAAATGTTGTACAATTAAATATCAATGACAAGACTCAACATTTTTAGTTGTAGATGAATTAGCTTAAAATATAAATATTTTAAATGGTCAAAAGTAGGCCTGATAGTTACATTAATGTCTGTTTGCAGGGCAGAAAAATTTATGGATTTACAGCACACAGGTGGACTTTGTACACAGAGGTAGAGCAAAAGAAATCCATGGGTTCTGTAAATGTGTTCTCATACCTTCTAAAGAATTAAGGAAAGATGCGCAGAAAACATAAATGCACAAATCTATGGCCTTCCACTGCTATTGATTATTATTTTAATGAGGCAAAGAATTTTTGCGTTATAAGTAGTGGTAAACAATCTGAGTAATCGTGTGCATTCCTGTTATATACTTTTACCTATAAATGCCACAATTTCAAGTCACTAATTTGATAGTGTTGTCTTATGTGTAGATTACTCCAGTAGGTTACCAAATCAATAAATGAGATAGATGTGAACAGCTCTGCTTGGGAAAAGATGGCAAGAGGAAGTTGTGGACCAGTATGAGGAGATGGGGTAAACTTATATGTGAGTCAATTGTTTGTTAATTTCACCTTCTTGTAAGAGAATAGATTACATAGTGTTGCAGTTGCAAGACATGACTGTAGTTACATTCCTCTTCCTGGGCTGGTTGTGGTTAGGAAAATATATTCCGTTTCCCTTATGTGTCTTTATCTTACTTTTCATTCAGAGCATTGCAATGGAACATGCTATACAGGTGCAAAATATTTTTTTCCCAATACTGAATGTGCAGTATTGTTGATCACCTAGTGCTATGGTCTTTAGGCTGTTTGCCTTTCTCCTGTAAGCTGCATGACATTTTGTCATGTGACCTATGGTTCTCTTGCCTGCTGTGGTCACAGAATGTTATGTCGTTTGTAAACCTTAGGGTGTAATGCCTCAATGTTTTGCAACGGTGTTCTTTTTACTAGCTAGAAGTGTCTGTAGCAAACTCACTGATGACAGTAGAGGGGTCTCCAGATTTCCATTATAAAGTGTTACAGTTTACTGAATCTTGTCAGGAGAGACACGTTAACAACAGTCAAAGACCTTGAGATAGTCTTTCCAATAAGTTACACTGGATTTATGGCTTTTTGTCCTGAGACTGTAGAGGTGTTCACGGGCCACTCTACCTTGGATGGTTCCTTAGAATTGTGAAGATTCTGTTACTGCAGATCAACTTTAGGGTTGTGTCATGGGGTCCCCCACTTACTGATGGACTAGCACCTCCTGCTTGTTACTCTGGGGCTCTTGAGGCCAACACCCAGGAAGTGAACTTCCTCTCGCTAGGTCACTCACTGTTTCCCCTTCTGGGATTCAGTGTTCCCCTTCTAGTGTTCTTCAGCAGTCCTAGGCAGTCTTCTCATTCTCTCCTCCGCTACTGCTCTCCATGGCTGGCAGGGGAACTTTGGCCTCTCCTCCACTCTGGGTTCCATCTAAGGACCCTCAGCTCAGCAGTTCTGGGCTTTCTTGCTCTGCCCTCACTGCTCCTTCCCTGGGCTGCTTCCTATCACATCTAGATTCCCTGCTCTTTCTTGGTGTAGCAGAATGAAGAACACTTCTCCCTCTTCTCAGGAAGTGATTTTTGCTGCCAGTGTGTGGCTTCATAGGCCCCACCTGTTCCTGCACAGGTGGGCCTTCTTGCAATCACTTAGTTTCCTGCTCCCTACCTTCTCCTCTATATATAGCCTGGGCAGTTAATTGGCTTGCCTGGCCACCTTAATCCTGGTCACTACTGTGTGGGTCAGTACTCTTCTGTGTCAGTCCTAGAAAGGGCTACAAGTATTCTTTGCTTTATGATTCTCATGGGTTTTGTTTCCTCAACGTTTGTGTCCAGCCCTATTAACTATGCTTAGGTCTGGAAATCACTATTTATTCATTTTAGCTTGCATATCTTTTGGTGCATAAGACGTCAGGTTGATGTTGTCAGCAAAGTCATGATCTTCTATCATTGGTGTTAAAATTCATTGTAAACCACTCAGTTGTTCGGTGGTCTGTCTCATTGCCCAATCCAGGACCAATAGGAAGTTTCATGGGTGACTAAAGACATCCCTGTCAGACATTGGTGATTACCCTGAATGCCTTAGGCAGTTCACTGTAATGTATTGCTTGACATTTAATGTATTCATAGAAGGTCTGGGTAATATTCATAAACTTCTGGGACATTCCATAATGGTATAGCAACTTCCAAAAGACAGTTCTACTCATGTGTCAAAGGCTTTTGGAAATCTGTGAAATTCATGTACAGCAGTGGCTCTCGTTCTGTTGATAGCTCGCTTATATATACAGTTACTGTCTGTTCCATGTATGATTTCTTCAGTCTGAACTCTGCCTGTTTTTGCCATAGCTTGCATCTACTACCGTCTTTAGGATATTGTGTGTATTTTCACTGGGACGGACACCAGTTTTTGACCCCCGGTTTTTGCACTGATTGACATCTCCTTTCTTTGGCAGCTTCACCATGGGACTATTTTTTCCTACTTCCCGTATCTCTTGTACATTTTCCCTATCAAAATGTTTGCTTTGTTTTTCGAGTCTGTCTCCACTGAGAGGTTGTCCAGATCACAGTGCTTCACTGCTAGAGATATCTTTCAGATTAAATATTAAACTGTGTCTAAGGGCTGTGTAGGTAGATGTTAAAGAGAACGGGATAACATCCATATTTTGGCTGGTACACATTCTCTCAAAAAGTCATAGCTTCCTTGTCCACAAAAAATATGGGTTCTGTTCTTAGCTCTGCTGTAACTTTGAGACCTTGATCTTTCTCTGCCTCTTTCCCTTCATCTTTTGTCTGTCTTGTCTATATCGATTCCAGGCTCTTACAGGCAAGGGCTTTCTCTTGCTATGTGTCTTTAGGCATTGCAAATAAGTAATGGTAATTAATGATTTTGGTGAGTGGCTACTGAATGCCTAGAGCTTGCCATGTTTGCTTACATGGTTTCTGCTCTAAGGCTTAAGTAGTGACTATTATTTGTAAAGCACTTACATCTTTAATATAAAAAACACTGTACAAAATAAGCTTCTATTTTCTTGTATTCTCTTTTCATAGAAAATTTTTCCATCTGAATTGCAAGGTCAAGATTGCCGACTGTCCGCTTAAACTCATCTGGATAATAGTGTTGCATGTTCTTATAGCTAATACATATAATTACTTTTTATCAAGCAAGATTTGGTCCATATCTGTAAATATACTGTGAGTTATTGACTTTTTGCCCAACAGTTAATTACCTGCTAGTTACCTAAAGCACCTGGGGCTTTGGTCTATACCACTGTAAGTCATTAACTCGCAGGTAAAGGATCAGCACCTTGTAAATAGCTTTCTAAATAACTTTACAGCACTTCTAAAGTGTCAAGAATGATATGGGGGCGGGAAGCTCTTTAAACTCTAGCTACATAAGGCAATTATTTTAATTTGATATATCAAATAGTTGAGTGGCATGTGAAAAAGAAAGATTGTTGAGCTTCAGATTTTCATTAGAATCACAACAGTGATTACCAGATCAAATGAGAGTTATTTTATTTAGCTCCTCTTTATTTTGGTTTGTTTTTTGGGTGCATACATATTAAAAAACAATGGGCCAGACTGCTAGCTGGTGTAAATGGCTGCATAAAGTCATGCAGCCATACCCCTTTACAACTTCTGCAGTTTGTAGGCCACAGACTAGTAATGGGCTTTTTTCCTCTCACACATCTGTATAAATATCTCCATAATTTCTAACCCTCCACTTTTTTTAAGTCCTGGGAAAATAGCTGGAGATAGCAGCATTCCCAGAAAGACAATTGACTTCAGGTTCTGTTGGACTGAGTACAGAAGCAGGTTGCAAATCCATGGGCCATTCACTGGGATTACAAGGCTATGTGCTCTGAAACAAGCTGATGGCTAGTGTGGATCGCGTAACACATGGGCTATGTGCCCTTTCAGCAAGGAACACTGCTAGTTGAATGGACTGTCAAATTGTGTACTGTACTAGCTGAAGCGATCTTTACAACTATCCCTGTGTCAAAGTAAATTCCAGTAATCCAATCTCAAGATAACAAAGGCACATGGTGATTGTAGTGGTATCTTAATTTGAGAGAAAAGATTTCAACCTTCTAATGGCTGCTGTGGCTTGGCCAGCATGCAAGAGGGAGGGGTCTTGGCGGAAGGGGGAGGGTTAGCATCCCAAGGGGAGGTCAATTGTACAAGGTGTAGCTGCAGCAGTATGCCCTCCCAGCCAGAAGTGGCTGATCTCCCACACCCACCTCTGCTGCTGAGTCCTGGCTGATGCAAAGCAGGGTGGTACACAGGGCTGGAGCAGAAGGGGAGGGAGCAGCTGTTTCCATCTGGCACGGGGCTGGAAGGGAGGCACTGCTCCTTGGCTCTGGGTGTGGGGGAAGGCTGCTTCTGCTGCACCCAATGGGCTGGATAGCAGCCTTTGGTGGGCCACATTCTGGTCCCTGGGCTGTGGGTTTGAACGACCCAGTTCTAGCTAAAGGCAGGTGACTAAGTGAATGCTTTGCCATTCCTGCTAGCTGATGATTCTGAAGTAGTTAGGAACCTCATAACATTCCTGTCTCACAAGCGCCTCAGTTTCAGAGAACAGCAGGGATCTTTTGTCATTTCTTCTCATTGTTTGATCAGATAATAAGAACGCCTGCTGTCTTGCTGGGATCAAATCTGTTGGGTCTGGGCAACAGTGTGAGGAGGAGCTGGTGAGAGACTGAGATTGAACAAGGAGTCTGCAGGTTGAGGGAGAATGGGAGCTCAGTTAGTCAGTGTGGGAGAATGCAACAGGCTAGACAAGGATCCCAGCGGGGGGAGACTGGGACTGAGAACCAGAGTGGTGAAACCCAGGATCGCCGGGTGGAAGACTGGGGCTCAGAAAGGGAGCCCAGAGGGGGAGACTTGGACTAGCATGAGGAACCTCAGGGGATGGAGACTGGTGGAGGTGAAGTGACTGAGCAGGTTTACACTTAAAATGCCGCTGTGGTGCAGCCATCCTGGGCGCAGCTGAGCTTCTGTGGCACTTCAGTGAAGACACTACAGCGTCAACAGGAGACCTTTTCCTGTCAACTGAGTTAATCCACCTGCCAGAGAGGTGGCAGCTGTGATGGGAAAAGCCCTCATGTTGACATGGTGCTGTCTATACCAAGGGTTAGGCTGGTATAACTGTCATTCAGAGGTGTGGATTTTTCACACCTCCGAGTGACGCAGTTATACTGAGGTAAGTTTACAGTGTAGAGGTGGCCTGTGATCATAGGGATTGTGATGAGCAGCTGTGGTGGGGGGCAGGACCTACACTAGAACAGTCTAGAGGAGTTCTGAGCAGAAGGGGCAGAGTTTGGGGAAAGTGGCAAAAGCGACCGGGATCACTAGAGCTCAAGGTCTGGAACATCCAGAAATCCAAATTCCTGGTTCTTGCCATTCCTCTGTCTACAAAGATTTGAACTCCACTAGCAAAATGTACAGAGGTGCTGGAACAAAGTGCTGGCTTGAGGTGATTTTCTTCATCTATAGATTTTACAGATTGGCTCAATGGCTCTTAGCACTCCTACTACACAAATTGTTCCAGCACTCCAGAAAATATATGTATCTAAGGCCATGTACACATGACAGCCGTATCGCGCGGTAAGGCTCCTAGCATACACATGTTCATGTTACTTGTTACGGGGAAGACCCTCTAGAGCCCATGTGTACACTTTTTCTGCTTTTGACAGCCTCCAGAAATGTCCCAGGGCGCCAGTTGAGGCCACTCTGGGACAGCGGAGCTGTCAAATATGACAAATAGCAGAGCAGTGAAACTGACAAGGTGCCAGCGGGTCTCTAGCTGCCAGCTGGCCTGACAGCTGGAGCCCCGCTGCCACAAGCCGCTAGGCTTCCTGGCTCTCTGCCGGGAAACTGAGTGGCTTGAGGGACTCCCCTGGCAGAGGGGCTCCAGTCACCAGGAGCCCTGATGGCTGGAGCCCCACTGCTGCAGGTGTCTTGAGCCCCAGTCCCGTTCCCAGGATTCAGCTGCAGCTGCAGCCAGAACCCCGGTGCCACCTGGCTTGCTGGCTCCAGGGGCGGAAGAACCGACAAGCAGAGCGGCTGGAGCCCCGGTCCCGCAGCCAGGGCTCAGCTGCCGCCGGGGCTGGAGCACGTATTATTTATTTATTTCTATTCCACTATCACCTAAAGGCATCAGCTGAGATTGGAATCTAATTGTCAGAGCACCATGGAGATACCTAGTAAAACACGACTTACCTCAAAGAGCTCGCAGTGTAAATAGATCAGACAGACTGGGTGAGAACAGATACACACAAAGAAAGGATAAGTGTTTTACCCAAGATCACACGTGGAGTCCATGGCTAAGCCAGGGATAGAACCTAGTTCAGCGCCCTAACCACTGGGCCATGCTTCCTCTTTGGTATGAGCTGTATTGGTTGATTGTACAGTAACAGATGCAAAAGGGATGCAGGAAGGAGCTGCATTTAACTCCTAATTTGATTTACATGTTGAAGTCCATAGAATTAGCAGGAGCCAGTACAGCAGAAAGTGGCTCATTTCCTATTATGCAACATGCTTCCTCCAAAATCATGCAAACTATTCCACTTGCAAAGTTTCTTTGGAGTCTAGCGAAAGGGAGAAGGATGTTCCCCTACCTCACTCCCAGCTTTTGCTCTAGATCATGAAATTGGATTCCTCCTCTGTTCATAGGAATGGAAAGAATGACCTGATCTTATGTAGGTCTAAGGGCTACTTTTATCCTGGATATTGCTGTTAAGAGGCTTACACATATCTGAGTGTAAGTAATAGAAGATGGTCATCTACTTTTTTTAATAGCATGTAATATTTTAGAGGCCTGTGTGAGAAAAGGCTGTATGCCTAGTAGGTAGTCATTACTAGGATTGCTTATGAATAATTTTTAATATTTCATAATGATACAGTTAGGACACATTTCCCTCTGATAAAATGTAAGATAAATATATAACTAACTACAGGATCAAAATAAAGCCTCATCTCTGATGGCAACCAAATTGATTGCAATTTTGATTCTTCTGGACCAGTCTAGCTAAAGATTTAATATCTAAAGCTAATCTACTTAGGTAATATCAATTGCGTCAAACCATGTGTGGAAGAGTACAGGAATTATTTGCATACTTTGTTATCATTGTGGAGCCAGAATTGTGTTCAGATGGAGGGCTGCACTGGTTTAATAAAACCAGTTTAATTAAACTGGTGCAAATTTGGTGTAAGACATAAGAAATGCTGACGCCTAAGAAAGGCAGAGGTGAAGAGTGCTCTTATGGTTGAGATGCAGAATTAAGAGCCAAAGAGATCTGGAGTTTATTCCCTACTCTGCCATGGACATAATTGATTTACCCAAGATCTCATATTAATCTCTGTACCTCGGTTTCCCATACTGTAGCTGACATAATGCTTCTAATAATAGATTTTCACCATGCGAAGTTGTTGTGAAGTTTAGTCCACTGGTGTTTGTAAGATTCACAGTCACTAATGTGTTGATCATCACCGACATGTCTAGAAGTAAATAAATATAAGATTATTTGTTTACAGTGGTATATCTTGACAACCTTTTCCTTTATTTTCAGCTGTTCTAAGAGCTTGTGCTGATGGAGGTGCTAACCGCCTATTTGATATCACAGAAGGAAATCCTGAGAGGTACATTCGTAATAATCTGTTCTACTACTTTAATCTTGAATGAGTGCATCAGTGGGCCTGCAGTTTCTATCTGTACATTCTTTCTCTAATATCTCTCCTTTATTCAGATGAATATATTTTCATTAAACTCACTATCATTTTAACTGAGGTAGAGTGTAAATTATAGCCTCCCCTCCCCCAAAATGGTAGTTTAACAGACTAATGCAACTCTATTGAAATGAACAAAAGTTGAACCACCAGTAAGCAAACATGGTTGTTTTTTTACTGGTGTGTGTGTGAGATTGGTACATCCGTTAACAATTCCGTCTTTCCTTCTCCATTCTTTATATAATGAGACATTAGTCAACAAGCAAGAGGAGAGTGTGGTAGAGGACTGAGTTAAAGAGGCATTTCTATAAGCAATTGATTTGTTATTCTTTGCCAGCCCTCTAAAGTGATACTTGTATTTTGTATAGGGATATAAGGGATTCACTAGTCTGATCACCACATCATCTCATTTACATAAAAAAAATCAGGATAGCTATAGACAAGGTACTGTGTAGCAAAACTCCTTTTCCTGTTGTATTTAATGATTTTTCCAGTTCTGCCTTATACCGCAACATTTAGAAACACAAACAGCCTAAAACATTTCTATTTTTTTAATTGTAAGCCTAGTCCTGTTTTTCTTTGACATATTTATGTTGTGCTATGATCCTGTCATGCCACACATGGAACAACCCCTACCATCTTACAAATCCCAGCCACTGGTGATTCCTAGTGAATGATCTTCCGAAGTGTCCAAGAAAGATTGGATGGTGCCTCTAAGGAAAATCTAAGTGCTTGTAGGAGATGAAATTAGAGATAAAATAAGTGTATCTCTTCCTTCTAAGTCAGTTTTGAGCCAGTGCTGCAGCTCTATAATGACCAAACTCAAATACAAATGTCACAATTCCCAGAGAAGAAGAAAAGGCCTTGACTGACAGCAGAGATGTGACTGATGGAACATAACCCTGAGGAGGCCTTCCTTTTCTTCCAACGTATCTCTGCGCCAAATCCATTTGCATGGAAGGCTGTGTGTCCATACATTCCATCACAATGGTGTAAAATTTTGGAAGTGAAACCATGGAAGAGAAGACAACTGAATTCAGAGTCTTATCAATGTTTAAAAAATGTGCACTCCTCTGAAGCATGGTCTGGATCAACTGAGTATGTTTTAATACATTTGGATTGATTTGGTCAAAGTATAAATGGCTAAGTGTAATAAAAGCAAATAAATCAGTAAAGCTGTATTTAAGGGCAGGCATGAAAAGGAGATAGCCCTAACTAGCTGGTAGACAGGGAGATTGGCAACTGCATCGTGTATTTTCCTTAAAGTATTGCAAACATACCAGTTTGCAAAGGTGAATCCCATAGTATGAATTTTGAGTTTTAATTATTTAAAACTTCACGGGGTTTCCTTGCCTTTCCCGATACACTCCCAGTAAACAGCACAATGTATGGTGTGGTGTTGTGGTGTGTTTGTTTTTTGTTTTTGCTTTGTCAGAAACACACCTGTACCTTCTTCAAAGCATCTGACGAAGTGGGATTTTTCCCATGAAAGCTCATGCGATAAATAAATGTGTTAGTCTTTAAAAGTGCCACAGGACTCCTTGGCTATGTCTACACTTGCACTTTTAAGTCGACTTTAACTAAGTCGACTTAGATAAGTCGACTTAGTGTGTCTACACTTAAAATTAAAGTCGACTTAAAGGGGAACTTACAAAGTCGACCTAGAGAGTCCACACTGGATGATCTAGGTCGACTTTGTGGGGCTAGGGGGACCTTGGGCAGGTCCACGGTGGTGGTGGGGGGAGCACCCCCTGTGTACAATGGGGCAAAGGGGGACAGGGACCCTGGCAGGGCAGAGCCCTCCGTGTGACACTGTCTGGATTTAGGGAAGCATTTGGTTGTAATGGTTGTATTCTTTATGTCCTCAATGGCTCATCAGTTTACTCCCTGGAACCATTCTACCTGGAAAATTCCTAAACATTAAGGAGACAATGGTTGTTCACACCCTCTGTCTAAGGCATTTGTCCAGAATGACACAAGTTAAAGTATGGATATAACATCAAATTCTTAACTTCTAATCAAAATAGAATTCCTAGACATAAACTATATAATCATTCCCAGCAAATTACTACCTTTCTATTGATACCAAACATGACATAGTTCCTATGGATTATAGCATTTATGAGATATCCATAGAAAATAATATCATAAATGCTTCCCTAAATCCAGACAGTGTCACACTGTGCCCACATGCCCTGCCCTTTGGGGAGCATGCCAGGCTCCCCCTGTGCCCCCCCCGGCAGGGAGGGCATTGGTGTAGTCCTGGGGTAGCCCTAAGTCAACTTAGGGCTACCCCAGGGCTACACTGGCTTAATTCGACTTTAGAAAGTCGAATTAAACCTTAGGTCAAGTAGAAAGGTGGTTTAATCAAGTCGACTTAATTTTCATCAAGTCGACTTTATTTTCCTTAAGTCGACTTAAGCAAAGTGTAGTGTACACGCAGGGCACATTAAGTCGACTTAAGCCAAGCTTAAGTCGACTTAATTTACCAGTGTAGACGCAGCCCTTGTTTGTTTTGCTGAACTAAACTAACATGGCTACCCCTTTGACATCTGTACCTAACATCTGTGGGGAATATGATGCCTAAGATAAATGATCACAAGAACAATGGAGGTTGGCCACTGCCTAGTGCTGAAAGAATTGAGGGAGTCTTCTTATATTTCTGTATTCCCCATCCCGTCTCCTACTGTGTAACGGCAGACACATTCTGACCCTTAATGTGAATTAGAACCTGTTTGGCTCAAAGCAAATAGCTTTGGTTGATAAAAACATAATATGTTTTACAGACAGAGACAAAAAATGAGCTGTGAAGTAATGGCAGCAATATTCTAGAACTCTCATCTTAACTCATTCCATAAGCCATTCATCTCTCCTGCACACATTTCATTCATTTAATATAAAAGCAATTCAGGAAAAAATAGCTGATTGTACCTTGACTGAATACTTTCATATATTCTTTACATACCTGGCCCTTGGAGTGTTCTTTCTAGGTAGGTATATTATACCATCAAAGTCAATTTTTAACAATTAAATCCAGCAGGGCTTTGTGTTTTTCATTAAGGAAACTAAGTCTGCTGGAAAGAATATTAATTTACTTTTCTAAAGTATTTTTCCCTCTAAATTCCCTGTCCAATATTATTAAAGAGCTGTCTGTGCAGAGACTACTGACATGTTAATTATTTTTTTAATGCAGGCATAGTCTTCTATTTTATTAATTCAAAGTTTTGATAGTTAATAGTATTGTATCAAAAACTAAAAGCCACAGTATGTTAATTTTAAATTAATATAGTATTAAAGGATACTATTGAAAGGACTAGACTGAAACTTTGGATCTGATTCTCATTTACCCAAAGGGAACTTTACATTTTCCCAATAGCATGAAGGAGCATTTAAAATGAGAGTAAATTACAATTGTTCAGTATGAATGGGACTCACGCTCTTTATGTCTTACTTGTGTGCAAGCTGGTAACAGTGAGGGGATTTCATCTGGTTGTGGAGATGAAGTAACTTACGTTGCAGCCCTTGATGGGATACTTCCTATTCCCACCTCAAGTTGGGAAGTACACTGTGGGCAGGAGGAGAAGGAACAGCAGAATCTCGGCTTTGTTCACTTTGTGCCGCAGGTGCTCACAAGTGAGGTAGACAAGCATAGCTGCCCCACCGAGCATGCTCTTTCTGGGCTCCTTTCTCCTTCAGATGGTGGACTCTTTATCTCGCTAAACATTTTGATGGGCATGCCTTATGGGCTGCACCACTTAGGCTAAATTGCAGCCTCATCCAAAATCATTAGTTTAAATTATTTAAAATTTTTAAAACCCTAGATGAAATTCTCTTAAGAAGTTATTTTTTTCTTCTTACATAGGAATGTATATTAGAGCTGGCTGACATTTTCCAAATTAGGATTTTGTTAAAATCTGGAATGGGGGTGGGAGTGAAAGCTAGATGAACTTGTGGCAACAGTTCTGATAAAAAATGCATCCCATTTTCCAACCAGCTATGAAGATGATAAATATCAAAATTTCAGAAACAGAAGAGATACAAAATTAACACGGAATTAACATGGATTAAAATTAGGAAAATGGATAGATCTCTAAATAGAGCTGTAAATGGAATCATCATCAAGTGGGTTTGTTTCTAGTAGTTCTTGGCCCTACCCCATTTTACATTTTTGTTAGTGACATGGCAGAAAACATAAATCACCAATAAAGTTTGCAGACGCCACAGATTGGGGGATTGGTAAATAATGAAAAGGACAAGTCATCGATACAGAACGATCTGGATTGCTTTGTAAACTGGATGCAAGCGAACAATATGCATTTTAATACAGCTAAATGTAAATATATGTATCTAGGAAAAGGGCAGTGGTCTGGGAAGCAGTGACTGAAAAAGATTTGTCAGTTGTGATGGATGATCAGCTGAGCGTGAGCTTCCAAGATGATTCTGTGTCCAAAAAAAGCTAATGGAAATCTGAAATGCATAAGCAGGAAAATCTTAATTAGGAGTAAAGAGGTTATTTTTACCTCTGTATTTTGCACTGCTGTGGGACACTGTGTCCAGTTCTGGTGCCCACAATTCAAAAACTATGATAAATTTGGAGATCAGCGCCACAAGAATGATTAAAGGATAGACTCAGGAAGCTCCATCTGTTTCACCTAACAAAGAGAAGGCTGAGTGGTGACATAATTACAGTTTAGAACAGGGCTGGACAAAATCCGGGTGCCAGGACACCGTGGCGACTGAGATTTGAAGCCAGGCTCCTAGCTCTACTATGGAAATGCAGTGGCGGAGCACCCTCTTGTGACCAAAAATAAAACTGCAGACAACGAGCTGGGAGCCAATTTTGTCAAGCCCTGGTTTAGAAGTACTTACATGGGGAACAAATATTTAATAATGACCTTTTTGGTGAGGCAGAGAAAGGTATGATACAATCCAATGGCTGAAAGCTGAAGCTAGACAAATTCAGACTGGAAGTAAGATGTACATTTTTAACAGAATAATTAACCACTGAAACAGTTCACCAAGATTCACTCTGAAGTCTCCATCATGGATAATTTTTAAGTGAGGATTAGATGAATTTTTTTTCTGAAAGATGTACTCTAGGAGATATTTTGGGGAAGCTCTGTGGCTTGCGTTATACAGAAGGTCAGACTAGCTGATCATAATGGCCTTATTTGGCCATTTTGTGAATATTTATGCAAATATATTTCCTATTTTTCATCAGCTCCAATGTACAGCAATAAGGGTTGGTTTGTTTTTTTAAATAGAAAATTAACCTTTTAGTCCTATTTTTTGTCTCTGATCATCCTTTGCTGTTGCACATTTTAATGAATTGTTATGGAGTGGTGGTATCCACTCTACAGCTAGGTTTCTCCTTACCAGTCAATCTCTGAACAACATTTTTTTAAACACTTTCTGATTAAGACTTAAGGCATTGATTAATTTCCATGTGTCTAGCATTCTGAGGCCTGTAAAACGAAGCTGCATTAAAAGCTGTTATAATACTGACACTGGCAAATGCAATTTTTCATTCTTGTGTGGCTCTGAAATATTACTTTCTACAATGGTGGAAATTTTCCAGTCTTTACTTCCGTTTTACAGGCATTAAGAACTTCGTTAATTAAGTCCTTATGGCCACAGTAAAGTAGAACTGGTCAGCATGAGAGGAAGGATCATGGGGTATGACTACACTAGAAAAAGTTAAGTTGACTTAGTCCACTTTGTTAAGTCGACTTGATTGGCCTTAATTCGACTTAATAAAGTTGACTTAGGGGTTACTCCCCATCCACACCGTCCTTAAGTCGACTTAAGGCTTAAGTCGACCTAATGGGCGGTTGTTATTAAGTCGACTTCAGCTTTCATTAAGTCGACTTAAGGAATTTCTTAAGTCGACTTAATGAAAGTCAGGTGTAGACGTGGAGTAATTTCGGTCGACTTAAGGGTTCTTAAGTCAAACTAAATTGCTAGTGTAGACATACCCATGGTGTGGTTCAGCTGGGTGTGGAAGACCAATTTACAGCCATGAGACTGACTTCCTATATGACTCAGATCCTGAGGTCTGTTGAAGTAACTAGGGGTATGTGTACACTGGCAAGGTAGGCCGACTTAAGCATTGGGCTTTTATTAAGTCAACTTAAGCATTTCCTTAAGTCGACTTAAGGAACGCTTAAGTCAACTTAATAACGTCTATCTTAAGGTCAACTTAAGCCTTAAGTCGACTCCTTAAGTCGACTTAAAGCCAGTGTGGACAGGGATTAGTGCCTAAATCGACCTTATTAAGTCAACTTAAATCATTAAATCGACTTAGTAAGATCGACAAGGGGCTATATCTACACTAGAAAAGCTAAGTCGACCTTATTAAGTCGACTTAACAAAGTTGACTGAACAAAGTTGAGTTAACTTTTCTAGTGTAGACATAGCCTAGGAGATTATGTATGCAGAAAAGATATCTGAGGTGAAATCAGGGCCTATTGAAACCTATGGCAAAACTCACATGGATTTAATTTGGGCTGGGATTTCACTCAAGGATTTTGAAAGGTAAGCAGCATATGCACTACTGAAACTGAGAACTGAGCAGTCATCTATCTGAGGTTAGAACAATTTAGTGGTGCCAGATCAGTAGCCAGCCTGTCTCATTCTGATTTCATATTTATAAGGCTTTTTAAATTTAGAATTTGCCTAATCGTAGGAGACTCTGGTCCCCATCAATAGCCCAGTGTCAGTGAAGAAGAAAATAAGACTGCTGCTTGTAGCATCCTGTAAAATAAAGCGGAATAGAATTCAGAGGACAAGAAAAAGCTGTACAATAAAAGGGTTCCTTAATAGGGCTGCAGAAAGTCCAAGTTTCATGTGTTTTAAAAACAATATAATATTGTAAATTCTAGACTAGAAATTTTTTACAGTGAGTGCTATTAACCATTGGAACTTCTTACCTAGAGACGTGGTGGGTTCTGAGTCACCTGAAGTCTTTAAATCAAGGCTGAGTGTCTTCCTAAAAGATGTTCTAGAGCTCAGACAGAAGTTATGGGCTTGATACAGAAACAACTGGGCAGAGTCCTCTGTGTTATATACCGGTCAGGTAATCATCATGGTCCCTTCTGGCTTTCAAAATCTATGAAGCATTTGTGTTCAGGAGGACATAAGCTGTCTCAAAAAATCAAGCACCTATTTCTATTATAAAAGTATATTTCTGTAATTTAGGAAAATGTATGAGGCAGAATATAAGGAAAAATATATCTAAAGTGACTCTCCACATCATCAGTCAGTTGATGGTTGGGAACTATCCTTTGAACTCAAGGCCCAGGGTTCAAGAATCTCTAGATACCACTAAAAAGTTTAAAACAGAGAAATCAGTTTATTTGGCAAGAGTTATAGAGAAGGGGTTTTTATGTTAAACATTCTCTGCCTGACTCTAAAAAGGGCTACAGCTGTTCAGGTCTGATCTCAGGCACGTGAAAGATCAGTGTTGGGTAAATCTACTATCTAGCCTGATTTCTTCTGAGGTGCTTGATCTGGCCTGCGTTTTTAAAGACAATTTATTTTTGGAAACTCATTTCAAGGCTATCCTCATGGCTAGAATAAAAAAAAAAAATATTTTATCAAGTATTTTTGCTGAATCCTTTTAAATCCTTGTTAGGAAGAAAAGACCATGAAAAAAATGGGATTGACTAATGTGTTTTTGTTACGTGTTTTTCTAGTCCAGATGAGGCCTCTAATACTAGGAACAACTAAGATTGCATATATTTTCCTTCTTTGTTTAAAATTTTGCTAATTAAACTTTGATGCACATCATTACATTTTCAAATACGTTGTTCTTCTAATAGTTTAGTCTGATAATGTAATTCAAAGCTTGTTTCAGAAATACCAAAGAGCTTTAAAGATCTCAGTGATTAACCCTACACTTAAGCCAGGGGGCTGCAACCTATGGCTCTGGAGCTGTATGCAGCTCTTTGGCTGTTCCCTTGTGGCTCTGGGCTCCAGCCCCCCTCCCGCCACCAGGGGACCCTGTGGGTGGCCTGTGCAAGGCTCTGGGCTCCACACCACTACTGGGGAGAACCTGCTGGGGGCCCGCTCCTGGTTCTGGGCTCCCCACCCCTCACGGGGCCTTGTGGCATATGCCCTGGCCCAACTCCCAGCTCCTTCTGCCCCCCACCAGGAGGCTACACCCATTGTGGCTCTCAAAACACTTGGTTACTAAAGGAATTTTTTAAAATAGCTCTTATCTTTTGGATTGTTGACCCCTGATTTAAGCAAAAATTAGCTCCTTGCATAGGTATTTCCTAAAGGTACTTGGGAAATAAAATTGCTATGTTATATAAGCATATTAGTCTTATTGGGTCTCTTACTTAGACATTCACAGAAATAATGAGAGGTGCAAATGATTGGTACATTTGAGAGGGATTTACTACTGGATTCCTGGAATAAATGAGCAGTGTAGAGCAAAAACATCAGGATGTATTCCAAGTCAGTATGATATGTTTCTAAATATTGGTTACCAGATGCTATAAACTGGAGATCTAAAAGTTGTCTGAGCATTGTCCTGATTCATTTTAGGGTTGTTGGAGGCCAGAAGTAGTATGTTTTTCAGATCACACAGAATGGGACTATATTTTGAAGGAGATACCATTGCAAGCAGTTGTAAAGCTATTTTACAGCTAAAGTAGGTTACTCAGAGGCACTGTTAATTATAGTTATTATATTCCATAAACTATGTTCCTCAGAAACTTTATTCAGTTGGGTAGGTCCTTTGGAAATAGAATACCAGGAAGTCAGCTGGTAATGTGTGCTACACATTACACTACATGACTGAGATGGAACTACTTTTATTAACCAAATATCTGCAGCTCTTATAATGAAAGATGGAAATAACATGATCAGAATGTGTTATAATTCACAATAAGAGTATACATGAAAGAAGTCACAAGTGAATTACAGCCCTGAGAAGTAACTTGCAAAAGTCAGAACTTAACCAGAGGTCTATCAGGCATATTGGAGTATGAGTGGCAGTGTCTGGTGGTTAATGCAGGGAACTGGGAATCAGAATCCCTTGGTCACCCAGAGAGTCTGTAGTAAAGGTGCCTATTATCCTCTGCATCGGCGTGCCCCTCTGTGAAATGAAGATAATATTTGGTTGGGTGGTTTAGTAAGAACCAGCTCTGCCCTTATTTATATAAATATCTCCCATCCATGTTTTTAATGTTACTTTTATTAATGAAAGGTAGACCTGTATCAGATCCTGATCTTGAACCTACTTGAACTCAAGAGCAATGTAGCCAATCTGACATCTGACTAAGTAGGTTGCAGCCCATGAAGGCTTATGCCTGAAGAAATTTGTTAGTCTTTAAGGTGCCCTAGGATTTTCATTAGTTTAGCCAATGATTTAATTGAGAACAGGAGCAGGTCCTAAATGAAGGCAAAATTTACCCCTAAATGTTAACTAAGCACTTTAGCATATTGATGACTTCAGATTGAAAGATATCTTAGAAAAATGGAAGGCTATCAGCTGTGAAAATGGAGAATCACGTTTTATCCATGATAATAATTCATGAAAATATCATTATTCCATAATGGACAATAAGATTGTGGGGCTGAGGAAGCTGAGACAGCTGCCAGACAGAGAACCTGTTTGGGGGAAAATAGGAACAAATTAATCTAAAATTTGTTCCCACCATGTAATGTTTTTTATTGCTTCAGCTCCTTGGGCCAATAGACTGCTTTTGTGCCTTCAGCATACCATAAGTAGAACAATGTCACTGCAGTCTGGGTGATTTTCAGCTTTATGGCATGGTAAGTCATTTTTAGCCATTTTGGTGACAGGAGTTAGGATTTCCTAACAATGAAATACTGTGCACTGAATCACTAGTGGAAAAGAAGTTCAGAAAGAAATCTAAGTCTGAAATACTCTTGTTTAGTGTTCCAGTTCATTGTGTTTTAGGAATAACGCCCATGTCTGGGAGTTTAATTGTGCAGTTTTATGGTGAAAATTATGCTGGTAGAGTTGTTATTAGGACTCTGATTATCAATACAAATGAAGGGTCTGGTGGAAGATAATTTCTTTTATAGATTAGTATTTTTTAAAAAAAAATAGAAGAAAAAGAAATTACAAATCAATTTTTAAAACATGTGGGAAAAGAGTTTCCCTTATTAAAAACAAAGAGAAAAAGAAAAAGACATAATAGGAAGCTCATATGACTTCTTGTTCATATTTTTAAATTTTCAAATAGCAATATTAACTCTAAGCAACAAGAGGTATCTCCAGTTTGAAGGAAACTTTATTACGGCTGAAAAGAAAACCAGGAAGATAAAAGAGCATTCAACCCACAGATGCAGAACTGTGCATAATGCCAACACCTTTAACATATGAGCCTTAAAGTGAGCTACGCTGAAGTGCTATGTCATCAAGAACTAGGCAGTGGTAGGCAGTATTGCAATATCTGGTTGTTTTTTCAGATCTTATGTACTCATAGCCCAGAGAGCTATGAGTACATGTTCATTATCGACCTTGATTGTATTTCTCAATAATATCCCCATTGATTGCATTTGTAAAACTGCCACATTGCCCTCCACAGACACTTTCGTCTGGTACTGCATTATGATGTATGATTCTGCAAGGGATGCTCTTTTATAGCATGCTGTCCACTCCTCAGCCATACATGTCACTCTCAAGCCCTAGCTTGCCAACTAATGGCACCACTTTTTAGAGTCACGTACAGTGGAGAACCCACAGGAATATCACTCAAAGAAGAAGAAAAGTTTACTCACTCTGCACTACCTGAGGTTCTTCGAAATGTGTGTCCCTACAAGTGTGCCTCTCCTCTGCTTTGGTGCCAGAAACATAAATCCTGCTGCAGAGAAGGAACTGGGAGCGGTCAGACTACGCAGTGCTTTATATACGTCCCACACACAGTGTAGGAGGTGCGTGTGTGTGGTCTGATGGGCACTGCTGATTAAGATCTCTGATCCCAGGCACCGGGGAGGTGCTGCCGCTCTGACAGTTCAGCACCCATAGGAGAACATGTCTTGATGAATCTCAGTTGCTGCACAAGGTGAGTAACGTTCTCTATTATAGGAAGTTGTGTAATAAGAGTAAGAATGGCACCTGAATACAAATTATACTGTTACTGAAATGCTCTTTCAGCAAACATATTAGGGATTGTTAGAGTGTAAGTAGATTCTGAATGTATCTTAGATTTTAAAGATTTTCCCATTCTCTTCCTCCTCTAGGCCCTGCTCACTTTTTATAAATATGTGAAAGCCTGAAGTTCTAACTTAAAGAATTTGCATTCAAATGTGCACCTTCATTTTGAAAACAGATTACAATGTACTGGAAATCAGTTTAAATTTTGTGTTGTTAGTGAACTCAGTAGCTCACAAAAGGGGGCTTTTGTACATTGTTGACTGTAATGGGGAACTATAACTTTCAAATGTAAATCCATTTATCTTTAAACTGGTTTGCCTAGTTCCTCTTCTAAGATTTTTTAATCTATTTTTTTTCCAGGCAAGTCCTTCTATTTTATAAATCACCCTGTTCAGTTTATTCATTCTAAAATGTTGTTTTTCACAATTGTTTTCACCAAAAATATTAAGAACAAAGAATTGCATTCTGTAACCATGACAGAATATTTATTGTAATGAATCAACAAGAATAAAATGAAAATTGATACTTGGAATCCCATAAATTAACCATATAGGTAAATCAGTTTCCCCAGTTTTTTATATGTTTGGCCATGAATAGAGAAGCCGAAAAGTAGCCTTTCCCCTCCGTCCCATAATTTTGTCTCTAGATATATCTCCTTGTCAGTGTTGGAACTAATCACTCTCCAGCAGTCTTGTCTGGTGCCTAGTTCTGGCAAAGACAGCTCATGAAGCAATCTCCATTGATTGGCTAGGCAATAAGTGCCGTCTAAGAGAGCCAATAAAGTACTCTTGGCAAGTGCCAGACATCCTTTAAGCAACCTGCATGATGGATTGCTATGCTACTTTGAGCTTTTTGTCACTGAAGACTATGGATGGTGACCTTGGCCAGAAGCTAGAGTTGTAAGTGATCACAGACCCCACTTCAAGTTGCTATGCACCAAAAACAACTTAATAATGTACACAGTAATTCCTTTTGAGCATTTTTAGTTTGACTATATTCACAAAAACTCAAATTTGAATATCCAAATTCCATCCACATGCATAAATACAGACTTGTATTTAGATAAATTGCTGTGCACTGTGACCACAGGTATACAAGCTGGGTTCTGTCACCTACTACTAGATTCTTTTTCTAAGAGACTGTTGGTAAAATAGAAAATCAAGAAGGGCCACATAAATGTGTCGTCTTCCCAAATCTTGCATGCTGTATTACAAAATGTAATATGTTTGTGTAGTTGTCTTTCATAAACTCTGTATTCCAAAATGTTTTAAATAATTCACATAAAATTTTATAATTAAAATTAATAACAGGTGGATAATTTAACAGTTTGGGCAAGGGTAAAAGGTATGTTTTGGGGTAATTGAAACTATGCTGTCAATTATGTGGATATATGAAGGCTGTTGCATTCAGGAGCTATACTGAGGAACTTTACTACCCTTCACCGACAAAAAAGTAGACAGGACAAGCAGTGAACAGTAGACTAATGAGGTAGGCTGGATCTAAGAATTTAGAAGTTCTTCAACTAAAGAGGAACACGAAGGGCCGAGTTGAGTTGTCTGCAGATATGAAGGATGTCTTCATGCTTCATAGAATGTGAAAGGTGTGCCCTGAGAGACCAAAGAATAGAGTTAGCAGTAGCTGTGCTGAACGGAGATAAAAGCATGGGTGAATTCAATAGAATACTGAAAATAACTAGAATAATATGCAAAGTACTCTGTGTTTGTGCGTATACATAATGGTCCATACTTAGTTAATCCAGAGCATGGTTGAGTGCACTGTATACAGGACACCTTAGAATTGAATTGGAAAGAGATACATGTTCCCTGGGAAAACAAAAGGCTGTTTGATACGGACTCCTTTCCTGCTTTATTCTCTTGAGTTGCCAATGAATATTGAATTAAATCGATTACAGAGTAAAGAAAAAGTCATATAAATAATGCTTGGAAGAAAACATAATTTGAAAATTAATATGACTCCATGTTCGCAATTTTTATTTTCTTTAAGGACAAAACCATAACCAGTGATTATCTCTGTGGGCACACTGCAAATTGCTTCTGCTCCATTTTCAATTTTTATTTTTGTTTTGTGTGTTAAAAACCAGCTGCTGGGTGCATGGAAGCTGTGGCTTCAAAGAGTTATATGCATGTGCTTAATGCTCTGCTGACATTGATTTCATTTTTATTTTGGTGGTCATGATTTTTCCTCTATTAACTTCATAACACAGGAATAGACAGAGATAGCACTTGTCAGTTACGAGCCCAATCCACCCCACAGTGAAATCAGTGCAGAGTTCCTATTGACTTCATTAGGAACGGTATCAAACCTTAAATGCCTTAGATCCACCTGATGTACATTTTAATTTTGGACTATCTACGTTAGCCCTTGGATGCAAAAGTTGGAAACACATAGGGTACAATTCTGTATTACATCTTTAAGAGGTGCAGCACAGAAATCTCAGCCCAGCAGGGGAAGTGTTAGCTAAGGTGGCTGAAAGTCTCATTTGTAACCTTCTGACTGGAGGCTGGTGCAGGGCTAAGAGAAGCATCCAGTGTAATTTAGACCCCAATCCTCCCCTTTGCAGGCCTTTCTGAGTTACAGCCCCCTATCCAGGCTGCCTTATAGCCTGAAGTACTGCTCAGAACCACCACAGCACAACATGCCACCTCCCATCCTGGCATGCCCACTATGACAGGGCTTGTGAGATCATCCTTAGTGAACTGAATTGGGGTATCTTTGTCCAACTGGACATGAGACTTTTAACACCCTTTATGCAGGGCTGGATTAAGGCAGGGATTTTAGGGACTGCGATCTGAACCCCGCCGCCCTGCAAAAATTTGGCCCCAGTCTCCTGAGCGGCACACTGCCATCACCCATTGTCAGCCTGCCCCCGGACACACTGGTCTGTTCCAGACCAGCCAACCTAGAGGTAGGGCAGGAGCTCCACGGACCATGGTCTCTAGACCGAGGGCTCTCTTGGTGGCTAGTTGGACTGCAGACCCTCACCCCTCTTCCTTCCCTCCCTCCCCCTCTCCCCCCCTGCAGGGCCAACCAAGCCACATGCCACTTCTTTTGCATCTTTTAAGGGTATGCGGTATAATTGATTTCTCTGGATAGGATTACTAAAAACTATGTCCGTATCTCACAGTTCATCTTCAATGAATGGTGTAAGAACCTTCCTTCTAAACATTTGTTACTCAATGCTGTTCAAAGCATATTTCTTTATATTTAGCCTCTGCATCAGCCATTGCCACTATTTTCCCACCCAGTAGAATCTCTCTGGGCCAGTTCGTGAACTCTAGCTGAGTTGCATGGTTTTCAGTGTTTGTTTCTATTGCTTTTACCTTTTTATGTAACACATTATATATAGTCTACATGTAGCATTCAATGTGATATACCGTGTAGTATGCGTGGGTGATTTTTGGATCAATGAACTCACTTTGTTTTCTTTTCAACATTCTCTCTGGGTGACTGCTTCATACAGTTTCTCACCTGTCTTATGTGTTGAAAATGTGCTTAATGGATGCCTTTGAGCTTCCAACTTACTACAAAAGAAGCAGGTGTTCTTCTCTTAATGCTTGTCATGGAATCTAGTGTGGCATTTCTCTTGGCATTTTCAGTTTTTTCCTGATGCTCTACGTACTTCCTCTCCAATCTTGGCAAATTCAGTTTATGGATGCATTTCTTATAGCATGTAAGGGGGCTGTGACCGAATCCCCCAAGATGCAGCCTGAAAACTGTGGGACTGCTCTGCACCCTTAATGATATAGCCTGGGTTGACTGCCAACAATGCTTGCTAGTGACAAGCAGAGGTGCCCCTTTGGATACTGTGATCACCTAGCACAACAGCTTGTGGCACTCCACACCCAGCTAGATTCTATGAGTGCTTTGCGCAGCCACTTACAAATCAACAATAGAGAGGCACCAGCCTTTCCTTCCAGCACTGCACCTCAGATTTGTTCCATCGTGAACTAGTCAGAAAACTGACTTGTATAAGTTCATTATAAGTCCACTGTCTCTCAATTTGGAGAAGATTTACACAAGTCTTTGTTAACTGAGCTAAGATTGTCCCATCATTTCCACCAGGACGTAATGTTTTAGGTTAAAATATAAAGCAGATTTATTAACTGCACAGAGATAGATTTTAAGTGATTATAAGTGGGAAGCATAAAAGATCAGAGTTGGCTACTTAAAAAATAAAAATGATTTTGCAGGCTAAGTTCTACCAGTAGAATTTAAATCAAACAATGACTCACTCGAAGAGATGGTACAAACAGGTTTCTGTTCCTTAATGCACAGGCTGGAATGTTCCTCTGTTGTGAGATCCCATCCCCAGCTCAAAAGTCTTTACCGCAAGATGTTTCTTTCAGATGTTGAGTTATGGGGGGGAGAGGGAGTGAAGCCAAGTAATGATGTCACTTTCCCCCTTCTATAGTTTCTCCATTTTGCTAGAAAGGTCTATGCTACAATGGTGGGGGTCCACACCCATTGGTCAAGCCATGTCCCATTGTGTACTTACTTTTTCTGTGAAGTCTTCATGGTAAACAGTTTGAGTTTGTGGATTCTTTCTTTTTTGGTTGTGTTGAGCTATTAATGCTGTCTGACTACTCCATTGTTCTACCATTGTGGGCATTCTCAACCTCAGTAAAATATACAGCAATATAGCTTCACATACAATAATACCACATACAATCCAACAGGGTATTAATGTTTAGCAGATCAAGACTTTTAAAATGATATCTCACGAGGCATACTTTGTGTGTGTGTGTGTGTGTGTGTGTGTGTGTGTGTGTGTGTGTGTGTGTGTGTGTGTGTAATAATTAATGTGCAAGTACTTGGTGAAGTATTCCAGCTCCCTATTCTGATTAAAATCGCACCTGCACAAACAACTCATCACTTTCTAAAAGCCTGAACAAATGGTTGGGCCTTGCAGCATGTCCTGCTAGATAATAAATTCCAGCTATTTTAGATTAAAGATGGCAGTGAATTCTAAAATTGAAGGACCCTCACACGGACCTTAGTTCAGGAAATCACTCCTATTCAAGACAGCACTTAAAGTGAAGCATGTTCTTAAATGCCTTCCTGAATTTGGGCTAGTGGGGGGGAGGGGTGGCAGTGAGGGAGGGTTTCCCCTGAAAATACAGAATACTTTATCTTTTAAGCTCTGTGAAAAAGGCATTTGGCATGTAAAAATAGCAAATTATTTATCTGCCCCACTCAATTATCCGTCGTTAACATAGGGGACAGGGATGGATGGATATCTGACTGTTGACTGTACTAGGACTTCGTGGCTTGAGACAGAGGATGATCCCATTATTGTGAAGAGGGCTAATAGAATGTCAGAAAGAAGATTGATAAGGAGCAGAGCTTTAGATAAGTATTTTTAGACTTCGTGAGTTGTGAAGTAATGACAAAGTCAATAAAGGATGATATCTTTGACAATTTCCTCCTCTTATTCTGCAGTGCAGAAATGGCTAAACAGAAAGATTTTGGTACTCAGTTATGGCTCACACTATGCAATTCATGGGATTAGTATGATTTTATTTTTAAAGCATCTGATTTCGGGATAGATTGAAGTGTTTTTTTATTTGGAATCTATAATATTTTAGGAGTTCTGAAATTCATTTATAGCCTTCAGTTTGCCTGACATGCAAATATTGGGCCCAATTTTAAGAACTGGCCATTCTTTCTGTGCCTTCACTTTGTTGACTCTTCAACATTCACATGAGACTTCTCAGGGAGATCATGGCCCCCATGTGATGATAAAACCCGACTGGATGCCTGTCTCTCTGTCAGCACCGTTTCTGCCATCACTGGCATCCTCCAGTGTTTAGAAATCAGTCGGTTGTGCTCATGCTCAACGCCAGAAAGGCAAAAGACCTGCTGGTAGGAAGAAGAAGACATTCTTAACACCAAATAAAGTGGTTCAGCGCTTCTGGGCTGTGCTGGGCTCATGAGTACTCATGGAGGTGCAGTTGCCGCAGAAGCAAAGAACACTTGATCTTAGTGTTGTGTGGTTGCTCATCTTTGAGCCTTAAGAAAGCAAGTGAAGTTCTTTATAGGTAGAGCAAAATATGTTTGGCTATCCAAGCATCAGCACTATTGTCAATCTGCAAAGCGTCTGACGAAGTGGGATTTTCTCCCACGAAAGGTCATACAATAAATAAATCTGTTAGTCTTTAAAAGTGCCACAGGACTCTGTTGTCTTTCTACAATAGACTAACACGGCTACCCCTTTGGAATCTTCCTACACAGTAGGTTTCAGCAGGTGATGTTCACTGCTGGGGACATGTCTGTCATGTGATGCCCTCTGGGCTATGATCTGTGTAATTTTTCTGTTCACTTTTGCAATGTAATTTTGTGGTTGGATGCCAGTTATGCCATGCAAGGGGTTCCTTTATGGATGCTCATAACATAGTCTGCATTGTTGTTGTGGTGGTATGTTTCCTGTGGCGTCATGTATGTGTGTCATGAGAAAGCAGACTATCAGGGCTGCTTCTCAGCATGGAGGCTGAAGAGGTGCATGACAAAGACAATGCAAACTGAGCTCCCTGGCTCAGGTGGAACAAAGATGACCTGGAAGAGGAAGGAGAGGTGAAGGTTGGTTTAAAAACAGACAGGCACTTGGGAGAGAGAGAGGCTTTTTGCGAGAGAAACATCATCTTGGAAACATCTCCATCTTCAAGCAAGATCTAGGCCCTGCCTAGAGGTAGGCAGAGACTGGCTTTAAAACCATCATCAGCCAGACATTGTGAGTAATCCGGGTTAGTGATGTTAGGTTAGAATGCATTTTGTATCTTTTATTTGCTTGTGATAACCCCTGACGACTTTATTAAATGATTGTGCAGTGATTTGCTATATACTCACTTAAAATCATGTTCTAATCAATAAACTAGTATTTATTTTATCCAGAGCTGTGTGAACTTTAGAGAGAGTGAACAAGCAGAGCTGGGGTATTCTCATTTCTTTGATAAATGGGTGAATTGCAGTCCATGGGCCTACAATGATTCGGGAAGGGTCCCAATCCCTGTAGTATGGAAATTCCAGGTGTGGTATATGGGACCTGGGGACTGTCCCCTGAGTGGCTGTGGAGCTCATATCCACTGCCTTAGACTGATTACACGCAGGAGACTGGTGTGGACCAACCCACTAAGTGGGGGGTCCACCTAACGAAGCGGGGTAATTCAGGATCTACGAGTGGACAATAGGGGAGGCAAAATGGCACACCGGACTGGATTCTAGGAGGGGAACGTCACAACATCAGTTTGGATTTGTGCATATTAAGTGGTAGAAGGAGAGACTACTCCAAAAATAAAATTCAGGAATGGAGAAGAGCTAAATAATTTAGTTACATTTTCTCACAAAAGATCAACTTTGAGTTTTATTGGACAACTGTCTTTTTAATCAGTGAATGGACAAATGAAAGAGAAACCATGTGTCTCAGATTTTTTCAAAAATGGATCTGTATATTAGATAAAATCAGTATTATGCATAAGATGGATGCTGATTAGGGGCTTTTGTGCGTGGAGGGGATTTGCTGAGCGTGCATGGTGGATTTATGGAGATATTGGCTCTCTGTGGGGATTCATATGATAAGAATCTTTTATGAAGAATTAACAGCCGTACTAGCAAGCAAATTACTGAACCTGCACATGCTTTGAATGCAACTGTTCTGATTGGCACCGGGTGGCTGACACTGATCCATAATTCTAAACTTTGCCATAAAGAAGTGCAAATGCCTGCATGCTCTGTGGTTCCATCTCTCATCTTGTAAAAAGGTTATTGTTCTCTGATTTCCTTTTATAAACAAAGACTTTTAAATTGGACAGAAGCTTCAGAGATGCAGTGATGGGAACTGGACCCATGCCACTGTTTTCTCCTCCATCCTTGTTTCTCTGTGGTAGGACATGCTTGCTTATTTAAACTGCCGACTTCGGTAAGAATTACATGGGCAAAAATGATAGCAGTATTTGTGGAAGCAGTAGATACAGCTTCCATGGTCTTGTTAACTGCAATAACAGTTTTAAAAGAAATTGCCCTCTTTTTTTTCCAAAATCCTAGTCCTCTTTTACTGTCCCAATGTTGATTTTGGGTGCTAATTCATATCTTGTTTATTAAGCAGCCATCTGCAGGGATCTCATCTCTCATATATTCCCCATGAATACCTCTGTATTTCATTAAATCTCAGCCTAAGAGGAAATGTTTCCTGGCAGGGTAATATTCTAACAGCACATTGCAAATGTGCAGAAGGGCCCCAAGGTCAGAAACTCTTTTTGAAAGGTTAATTAAATCTGAAAGAAAGGTATTATGTTGTAATTAAATAGTAATGAATGAGGAGCCATGAAGTATTTGGTGTATGATGCAGTACTATAAGGCAAAGCTGAAATCATCTGCAAATTTATTATTTTATTACATATTCTATTATAAAATACCCCTGGGTGTCAGTGTAATTTTTATTCCTGAACTTGGATATGACAGAAGGGGGATTAAGTGGTCAGCTCTGCCATGCATATATGTAATCATAATACATCTCAAGAGTGGTTCTAAGAACTTTAATAACATTCATGACATACTTAACAGAACTTTCATCAAAAGTGCTTTTCCTGCTATGTAGAACTTCATTTCTAGTCAGAGTGTAATGTTTTATACTGTGTTCTCATTGGAAAGGCCAGAGCTATAGAATTTTCCTTATAGTCTTGTGCTTTGAGTAGTATTTGAACATTTTAAAGGGCGTTGGGGGGGAACTTGGCACAGTGTCGGAGACAAGTTGTCAGTCCGTATGTGGATATTTTCCAAAACATAGGTATAAATCGGCAGATTCAGATATCTGTCCACAGCCTTGTGCCCAGCTACTGCATTTCGTTATTTCAGAGTTCGGTGAAGAATTAATGAATCTTCTATACTGTAGGTACAACATTACTGTGTACTAGAATTGCAAGATTGGAAGGAATCTTGACAAGTTATCTAGTCCAGGTCCCTGCACTTATGGCAGGACTAAAACATTATCTAGACCATCTCTGACAAGTGGTTATCTAACCTGCTCGTAAAAATCTCCAGTGATGGAGATCCCACAACCTTCCTAGGCAATTTATTCCAGTGCTTAACTACCCTGACAGTTAGGAAGTTCTTCTTAATGTCCAACCTAAACCCTCCTTGCTGCAATCTAAGCCCATTTTTTCTTGTCCTATCTTCAGAGGTTAAGGAGAACAATTTTTCTTCCTCCTCTTTTTAACAACCTTTTATGTACTTGAAAACTGTTATCATGTCCCTTCTCAGTTTTCTCTTCTCTGGAATACACAAACCCATTTTTTCCCAGTCTTCCCTCATAGATCAAATTAGAAAGAGTCCAGCGGAGGGCAACAAAAATGATTAGGGGGCTGGGGAACATGACTTATGAGGAGAGACTGAAGGACCTAGGCTTATTTAGTCTACAGAAGAGAAGACTGAGGGGAGATTTGATAGCAACCTTCAACTACTTGAAGGGTTGCTCCAAAGAGGAGTGAGCTAGGCTGTTCTTGAGGGTAACAGAGGACAGAACAAGGAGCAGTGGTTTCAAATTACAGCTGGGGAGGTCAAGGTTGGTTATTAGGAAAAACTTTCTCACTAGGAGGGTGGTGAAGCATTGGAATGGGCTATCTAGGGAGGTGGTAGAATCTTCATCTTTGGAGATTTTTAAGGCTCGGTTAGACAAAACCCTGGCTGGGATAATTTAGGGGGAGTGGTCCTGTTTTTTACCAGGGGGTTGGACTAGATGACCTCGTGAGGTCCCTTCCATCCCTATGATTCTATGATCATGTTTTCTAGACCCATTGTCACTTTTGTTGCTCTTCTCTGAACTTTTTCAAATTTGTTCACATCTTTCTGAAATGTGGCTCCCAGAACTGGACAAAATACTCCAGCTGAGGCTTAATCAGTGCAGAATGGAATGGAAGAATTACTTCTAGAGTCTTCTTTACAACATTCCCACTCATACATCATAGAATGTTTGTTTGTTTTTCCAGTAGTGTTATACTGTTAACTTATATTTAGCTTGTGTTGCACTACGGTCATCAGATGCAGGCAGTCGTTTCCCATTTTCTGTATGTGCCACTGTTGGTTCCTTCATAAATGGAGTACTTTTCATTAATCCTTATTGAATTTCATCCTGTTTACTTCAAACCATTCCTCCAGTTTGTCCAGATCATTTTGAATTTTAATCCTATCCTCCAAAGCCCCTGCAACCCCACCTAGTTTGGTATCATCTGCAGATTTTATAAGTGTATTCTCTATGCCATTATCTAAGTCATTGATGATGATATTGAACAGAATTGGACCCAGAACAGGTTCCTGATGGACTCCACTCAATATACCCTTCCAGCTTGACTGTGACTCACTGATGATTTTTCAGTCAGTTATGCGCCTACTTTATAGTAGTTCTTGCTAGGTTGTATTTCCCTAGTTTGTTTATGAGAGGATCATATGAGACAGTATCAAAAACCTTGCTAGAATCAAGATATACCACATATGGACAGAAACATAAGCCAGCAGTCGTTGGCTGTTTTAACTAATAATTACTCTGTGTTTAGAAATAAAAACCTTAAAGTTGTTTTAGATAACAAAATAAATCGCATTATAAACAATACTCACATTATTTGGAATAGCAAAACGAGACATTGCAGAAACCCTACTCTAATTCACGGCTTCAAGCAGAGACACTATGAGCATTCACGTAAGGGGCCGGAATCTCGGCATTCACCTGAAATGTTTCTAGCCCTCAAATATGACCTGAGTGTAACTAACACTTTGTCTGCCGCAGTTTGCAGAGAGCCTGAATCAATAGCTGTGAGAGTTGTCCCCAATCATCTCAGTAGGGTATTACTGAAACCTGTAGCTCCAGGTTACTCCCACTTACAGTACCCTATGAGTTCTAGAAAGGACTCTATGTAGCTAGTTCCCCCTCCTCCTCCCTCCTCTAATGCCCCCTAATCATGGCTCTTCTAGGGTAGTGTTGACATTTGTTTGCTCAAGTGAGATGTGGAGGGATGGCCTGGAGAGACTGCATAACTGTTGTGCCCAAAGAGGAGTGATGGTGGGCTTTCACCAAAAAAGAGTTCCATGAGTGGATCTAGCCACTGCTATCCCAAGGAAAGGGATGGTACATGACATGAGGATGGTGTTCAGTGGACACATGGGATATATCTAGGGCAACAGATACCTTAGTCTGATTCTGCCTCATTTGGTTGTGGATTGTGCACTCTGTATTCACAGTGATAAGCACTTATGAAAGTGAGTAGGATTGTTTAGAAGAACATCACATGAATCACCAGCAGAAGTAAGGATGACAGTCTCGACAAAATTGGTTTTTAAAGGGGCCTAGATGTCTCCTGAAGATCTCATCCCTTAGATTTTGTAGGGATAAATTTTCAAAAATGAGTTATCCAAATTATGCAGGTCCATGAGCGCCAGCGTGCAAGCTCAGACCTGATTGGGTGCATAGGTTAGAAGGTACGCCATAAACTTTCTACTTATTTTGTTCCTGTTTATCAATATATATTTAATAATCTAGAATTGCAGGATTTGTTCTTTGGCTTCTTATTTTGGTAGCATGATAAAATCAAGTGCTCCATCTCCTCAGAAGTACTTCTCTTCAGCACAATTAAGGAAGTATCTTCAGCTAAAAAAATGTTTTCTATCAGTACAGTTAATATATGCATCCTTCACTTGTCTCATTATCAGGAAGATTGGATTATCCCTCACGACTTTGCATATACCTGAAAAGCTTACACACTCATGAATAAACAGCCAGATGTAAATCTTGGTCTTAGCAATGAATTTTTCACAGAATGAATGGACCACATCGTCATAGGTAGTATTCCACTGACTACTAAATGCCATCTCTAATGGCATTGAATGTAACTGTGATGTGAAGTAGTCCATGAGCTCTTCCTCAGGGCAGCTCAGTTCAAATTAATTCAAAGTGTTTGGTTCTCCACAATTTACGTTGTGTTTAGTCATTTACACTTTGACAGAAAAGGATGTAAAATGCTACCAAATTGGAGCCTAATTTTGACAAGTATAAATGGCTACACAAGAAATGAGATTATGTTTAATCAGGCCATAAGTATCTTCTCTGGAGGAGCAAGCCAATATATTATATATAGTAATTTATTATTCTGTGTGTTTGTAATCATCTTATTTTATTTATCATCATTATCACTAAATCACTTTATTTATATGTAACCCTATATCTATATATATCCTGAAATTTTAAAATGTATTTTTTATTCCATAAGAACCATTAATCAGTGTTTGAAATATAATAAAACAAAGAAAAATGGTAGTTGCGCCATATAGTATACATATATATAATATACAATAGTATAACAAGTAAAAGGGCAACAGATAATATTAATTTTTGTAACCCCTTTCAACATTATAATGAAGGATTAACAGGAGGGATGATTTTAAACTCCCATACTCTGTTGCTGAGATCAACAGCATCATATTTTTAAATAAAAAGTACATTTAGCCCTTAATATTTCTCTGATATAATTTAAAATATATAATATATTTTATAGCATTAGTTCCCATGGGCCCCAGAATTGGGGCCCATTGTGCAGCTAGGTGGTATATATACACACAGTAAGATTACAGTTGAAACAAAGTGTGGCAAGGAAAAATCAAGATAGTATCATCCTTACACTTTCTTAACAGATGATACACTAGTGTATGTCTATTAAAAGTAAACATGAACAGTAGTATTTTTTAAAACAGCCTACAATTTGAGGGCCTCGATCATCTATGCAAATTTGTGTACTCAATTGCACTCACAAATGGCAGAATTTAGAAATGTAGCTACCATATTGCACATCAGCTGGTTAGATAGCTAAATGCTGGCATTTGCACTCAAAATTCTGTATCAGGAACTAATGTAAGATTAAAGGTGCAGCTGCAGAAAAGGACCATTTGAGGTTTATTTAAAAGTTTGGCCTCAGAAATGAATGTCATTGCTTTTGATGAAGCATTGACAATATTAGATCTACCAAGAGTGAAGGAGTTTAGTGGACAGGTGGCAGCCAAAGTTTTGACATTAAATTTAACATAATGTGGAGCTCAATAGCACTTGTAACACAGCTTTTCTTTGTAAACCAATAACTCTGTATTGAGATAGAATTCATAGAATCATAGGGTTGGCAGGGACCTCACGACGTCATCTAGTCCAACCCCCTGCTAAAAAGCAGGACCACTCCCCCTAAATCACCCCAGCCAGGGTTTTGTCTAACCGGGCCTTAAAAATCTCCAAAGATGGAGATTCTACCACCTCCCTAGGTAGCCCATTCCAATGCTTCACCACCCTCCTAGTGAGAAAGTTTTTCCTAATATCCAACCTTGACCTCCCCAGCTGTAATTTGAAACCATTGCTCCTTTTTTGACTCGCAGGTACAAAAACATATAATTTTGACTTGGAGACCTTTGTTATGCATCTTGTTTCTTTCATTCTTACATGTCCTTTAAGTAGCAAAAATATTGGAAAATGAAGAGTAGTTTAAGACATAAGGAAAAAAAGGAAATGATTTCCATCGTTTTAATATAGTTGTCTGCTGGTCAGTCAGGTCCTGATCTTCCACTCATGCACACAAGTAACTTCATATATGGGGATAGCCCCATTGAACTCAGTGGGACTCTGAATATGTGTAAAGTTAAGTAAGTGCATGTTTGCAGCATTGGAAACTGCCAGATGAATTTTCAAGATGGGATTTTAGGGTCACAGTGCCTATTAATGAGTGTTTTCACTAAATCCTTGGCTATGTCTACACTTACTAAAGTTAGTTCGAATTAGTTAATTCGAACTAACTAATTCAAACCAATTTTAACTTAATTCGAACTAGCAAAATTTAGTTCGAACTAAGCAAGTGCCATTCATGGCACTTGCCTAGTTAGAATTAGTGAATTGCATTGAGTTCAATGGGCCGGTTAGTTCGAACTAAGCAATTAGTTCAAACTAACATGGCCACATTGGTTAATTTGAACTAACTAGTTCGAATTAACCCTTAGTTCGAATAGCATATTCAAATTTATTAGTTCGAATTAAGGAAGTCCTTAATTCAAACTAATGAAAGCCTACTGTAGGCATGGCTTAAGTTAGTTCGAATTAAGCTTCCTTAATTCGAACTAACTTGTCAGTGTAGACATAGCCCTTGTGCTGATAACCAGCTGCTAACATTGACACAGAAATCAAATACAGGTTCCGCTGTGCCAACACATCCTTTGACAACTACTAAAACAAGTCTTCAATAACAGAAATCTGCAAACAGGTACCAAGATCTTGGTCTACAAGGCAGTTGTTACTTCCACCGCCTCTACTGGTGTGAGACTTGGGTGTCCTATGGGGACAACATTTCGAGTGGCTGGAGTGGTTTCAGTAGTGCTGCCTTAGGAGGATCCTCAGGATCAGTTGAGAAGACTGACACAATAAAATCAGCGTTCTCTCTGCAGCCAACATCGGCAGTATAGAAGTGCAGGTCATGAAACACTAACTCTATTAGCCTGGCCACTATGTACGTATGTCTGACACTCAATTCCCAAAGCAAGTCCTCTTCTCTCAGTTAAGTTGGGGAAGAGGAACTTGTGGAAGGCATTGGAAGGGGTTCAAAGACATACTGAAAATACACTTTAAAAAGGGTGGCCTCAATCTAACAAACTGGGAGGATGTGGAGCAGAACAGAATCAGTGGTGCCATACCATACACCAAGCTACAGCTCATTTTGAGGAGAACAGACATACTCAGGAGACAGAGAAGTAACAAGTGAGGAAAGGAAGAACTCCACACCCTAGCTAGCCAACAACTATGTCTCCTCCAAGATTACATCTATCATCTCTTTGGGAAAATCTGCAGGGCACAGACTGGGCTCTTCAGCCAGGTAAAAATCAACCAATGAACCCTTTGTGCAGACATCATCCTCATATCAAGGGATAGCTGAAGAAGAATATATGTTCTATTTCTGTAAGTTCTAATTAAACATGTTTACCATCTGAGGTAGCTCAATTTACTACAGTATTTATAATATTTTCCTTTCTATGCATGGTTAATATTGCGAGATAAAGATAAAATCTATATTTTGGCAAATACCTAGTGTTTTTATGGTTTCAATTTATGATTACCATTTCTATGGTAGATTGTATAGTAAGCAGAAAGAAACTTTATTTCAAGATAGTCAAATACTATAAAATCAAATGAACACTTGATAATACATGATACAACCTGATCTACATTGTCTGGCTTAACATTTACATTTATTATAAACCAAATTCCAAAGGTCCTACTCAAAGGCAGATATTCAGCTGTTGTGAACTGTCACAGCTGCATTAACTTTGAAAGAGCTTTCACAATTTACACTGTCTGAGAATCGGCCCGTCACTCCATACTTGAGCAAACCTCAGTGTGAAGTCCATGAAACGAATTCCCTTTCTTTTACAACATTAGACTCTGTGACTAACTCCTAAGTACATTTTCGGGTATCTTCTCAGTCTGAAATATAATATTTGTGTGTTTCTTTTGCATGTTTTGTGTACAGTGCTGTTGTACCTGTGTTGGTCCTAGGAATCATAGGGACATGGTTATCACATGATGGTATATATCACATTGGTGATATATGATGGTATCATTAGTGTTGATTTGTGGGCAGAGTTGGCAGTGGGGTTTGTTGCAGGGATATGTGTCTGAGTGTTTCAGTTGTATGATCTTTAGTTGTTGTTGTTTAAGGTTGGGGGGCAGCTGTCTAAGTGAGGAGAGGTCTGCCTCTCAAGGCTTGGGAGAGTGAGGCATCATCTTATAGGATAGGCTGTAGGTCCTTGATGATATGTTGCAGAGGTTGGAGTTGGGGGATGTAGGTAATGATCAGTGGTGTTCTGTTGTTTTCCTTCTTGGGTTTGTCCTTTAGAAGTTGACTTCTGGGTACACGTCTGGCTCTGTCAATCTGTTTCTTCACTTCCCCAGGTGGATATTGTAGTTTTAAGAATGCTTGAAGGAGATCCTAAAGGTGTCTGTCTCTGTCGGAGGGATTGGAGCAAATGCGGTTATATCTTAGGGCTTGTCTGTAGAAAATGGATCATGTGGTGTGTCTTGGATGAAAGCTCAAGGGATGTAGGTAACTATAGCGGTCAGTAGGTTTCCAGTATAGGGTGGTGTTTATGTGTTCATCACATATTTGTACTACAGTGTCCAGAAAGTGGATCTCCCATGTGGACTGGTCTAAGCTGAGTTTGATTGTGGGGTGGAAACTTGAAATTCTGGTGCACTTCTTCATGGGCCTCCTTTTAGGTCCAGATGATATGCCATCATATGTCAAATGCCCCACTGCCTTATACATTGGACAAACTGGATTGTCTCTGTGCAAAAGAATAAATGGACACAAATCCGACATCAGAAATGGCAACATTCGTAAAGCAAAAGAGGACCACTTCAATCTCCCCGGTCACTCTGTGAAAGATATGTCTGTTATAATTCTTAAACAGGCTAATTCTAAATCAGAGCTTCAAAGAGAAACCACAGAGTTAGAATTCATATGCCAATTTGACACCATCAGTTTAGGTTTGAATAGAGACATGAAGGGTATGTCTACACTAGAAAAAGTTAAGTCAATTTTGTTAAGTCGACTTAAAAATCGACCTTATTAAGTCGACTTAACAAAGTGGACTAAGTCAACTTAAAGTTAAGTCGACTTAGTCCACTTTGTTAAGTCGACCTAACTGCCCTTAAGTCGACTTAATAAAGTTGACTTAAGAGTTACTCCACATCCACACCGTCCTTAAGTTGACTTAAGGAATTTCTTAAGTCGAATTAATGAAAGTCAGGTGTAGACATGGAGTAATTTAGGTCGACTTAAGGGTTCTTAAGTCGACCTAAATTGGTAGTGTAGACATACCTGAACTGACTTTTTCATTACAAACATTAGTCTTCAAAAGTGCCACAGGACTACTCCTTTGTTTTTCATTACAAACAGTGATTCTCACCTCTCTCAAACTCACTAATTTCTGATAGGTTGTTCCAAAGTGTTTGAATCTATCCAACGTGTTTGATTTGCTGAAGTAATCTGATCTGATGCAGTGAAATGTAATCACAGGGTTTATCTTTTCCTCCCGTTCTGTAAATTTTCCATTTTCTGGCATCTTATGAATTGGGACTTGACCCATGAAAGCTCATGAGAAAAATAAATTTGTTCTTTAAAAGTGCCACAGAACTCCTTGTTTGTTTTGCTAAATTAGACTAACATGTCTACCCCTTTGGAACTTGTCACTATGCTACCTATCTGTTGACTTCCAAGAACTTATTACTGAATTCAGCAACAGAAAGAATAGGAAAGTGAACTTTTAGATTGATCAGCCACATTTAACACTGAGAATAAATTTCAATTTGCTCATGATATGATAATTACATTTTAGATAGGTACATTATATATGTTTTATTCACCATTTGATCATTGATTCAGTTGATCACTGATCATCATTTGGAATAACTTTATTGCTTTCTGATGTAATATATGGAATTAAAAAAAAAAATGTTATCCTTCAAGGGACCCTACAGTGGGCCTTCTCTTGTGGCCCAGATGACCTAATGCTGCTGGTGCATAGGATATTATAGAGACAAGGTGGGTAAGGTAATATCTTTTACTGGCCCAATTTCTGTTGGTGAGAGAGAAGAAATTGGTTCAGGAAAAGATATTACTTATGCCTCTCACTCCCTTGTCCCTTTCACATGCTTGGGTATTTAAGCAGTGAAAATTTTAGAAGTACTTTACTTTTCTGCGGAGAATATTTAGTAGCTATACTGACTGCTAGGCAAGACTGAATTTGTGCCTGCAAACACTGCAAAAGCAATACATTAACAAGACTAACTTTTCTTCTTATATTCAGTGGTCACAGTCTTCGAGAAAGCAGACAGCCCATTAGTGAGCAGTATGGAATTGCCACTGGCTGTGTTTATTGGAGTTTATTTCTTACGTCTCAGTTTGTTCACAAAGGAACAGGATCAAGAAGGAGGAGGAAAACAATCAAACAAAAACAAACCCACAGCAAGTCACTGTCACCGAAACAGCCTTTTCTGTTGATTAAGGTGCAAAGCGTAGGCATGAACCTGGATGTTTGCTTCAATGGCTTCGACATCTTACAGGAATAAACTGCTACAGATGGCAGATTTTGTTCCATTGGATGCCCACAATATTGTCCATCCTTCCTTTCTCCAGCTGCACTAGGAAAAAAGAAGAAAAACATTTGTGTATGCACATAATATTAAATTTAATAAATCAGACTAGAGAAAACCTAAAGATGGAGTTGTTTACTTCAATGGAACAGGGCACAGCTCAGTTTGGTGTTTAGAAATAGGGATGAGAAACTCTTGCATTTGTTTCTGAGTTTGATCAGAGAAGTCAAAGTGCAGCTATGGTCAGAAAAAAAAGATTATTTAAAATACTAACTTGTTTCCCAAGAGCCCAGCTCCTCATGTTTATTCAAATTCACATCTGCTGGCTTCTACTGACTAAACTAATTTTTTGGTACTATTTACTCCAGTTAACTCTGCAGTACCCATATAACTCTGCAAGAAAAAGGGAGATTTTATTGTTGTTTGTTCATTAACAGAATTGGTAAGTGACTTCCAACTTTAGAATCATTACTAATGGTATTTGATGCTCCAGCTCAAGAAGATACAGATCAAATGCATATCAGTTTAACACTTTCTACCTATTAAAATGTAGTTGTTGCTAAGAGTTTCTCAGATCATAAGGGTTCAGGCTGTCTATGCTGTATTATATGCTCTAGATACTATATAGAGAATTTATATATAGATATAGATATCTATATATCTATATCTATATATAAATTCTCTATATAGTATCTATCTATATATCAGTAGTCTTAGAATCATAAGTTAGGGTTGGAAGGGGGTTCAGGTGGTCATCTAGTCCAACCCCCTGCTCTGAGCAGGACCAACCCCAACTACAGTATCCCAATCAGGGTTTGTCAAGCTGGGACTTAAAAATCATTAAAGATGGGGTGGAGGTGGGATATGGGATCAATTTCCTCACTGATCAGAGAAATTGTGCTGTACCATAGAAGTAAAAACAGTATTTAAATAGGGGATTGCAACTTTAATATGGACAGTAGTTTGTTTATTTAGATTTAAAATAATAATTACAAAGACACCTGTCCAGGTTTCAGATGCCTTAACAAGAAATCTCAGCAGTATTAAAGTAATCATTTCAACCAGAACTCAGCCAGCCCCCTACAGAAATTCCTCTTTGACCTTTTATGGTCATAGGAAGAACACCCTCTGAGCCCTCCAAAACACCTTACAGGGTTTTTTCTTGTTGTTGTTTTGTTTTTGGGTTTTTTTTCAGCAGGATTGGAAGGATCACCAATCTGAGCTATTTCAGGCCCAGTTAGGGAGGAGATTCTAGGGTCCTGGAACTGTCCCAGAGAACAGTTTGCCAGCCTGCCCCTCTCATTTATAGCTCAGGTGCCCCTGCTGAGTAGAGCTGTGTTAGCATGGCCTGGGAAGTTAAGTATGCTCAGCACTCTGTGAAGATTTTATTGCCTAATTTTTCAGAAGGACACTCCCAGCTCCTCTAGACGCCAATGGGATCTGCAGGTGCTCTGCACCTTTGAAAGTCAGGGTATTATTTTTGAAATCTCAGAGTAGCATTTTATTTTATATCTTGCATAGCTCATCTGTAACTGGAGAACCGTTTCAGACATTAGCAAAAATGTTTAAAATAAACCCAACAGTTCTACTTACCGTTAACGTTTCTTCTTATCACTAAAGGGTAGGTTTTCAGAACAGAGAATTTCACTCCATGATTTTTATTAATGATAATGGAAGTTCCTTGGCAGTTCCTGTGCCGAAAATTTCCCCCGATGTATGCTTTGGGTAGTAGTTAGAGATGACGATAATCTGTTCTACAATTTATTCCAAGTATTACATTTTTATTATTTGCAGGGTGGCACACTCCATTAGAGGCAAGCATAAATGCATACATTATTGAAGTCATAGCCTCACACAATTATATATTTTTCCTTAAATCTTAGCGTTCCCAAATAAAATAATACTTTAATGTTCTTGATTTAATGTTCTTAAGGCTTTTCAAAGGAAGTGGTAAAAAGATCATCCCCAATACTGCCAAGTATTAGGAAACAGCTTAACACAGGTGTTCTTAGGCTATGGTCCATGCACCAACTGGTGTTCCATGCAGCACTTCCTAGTAATCCTGGTTCAGCAAAGCAGTTATGAACATGCTGAAGTGCTTTGCTTGAACTGGAGCCATGATGTTGTTTCCATTCCACATTTCTTGCTTCTAAATCTCACTATAAGAAGCTAAAAGTCCACTAAATAATTTCCAAATATTGTTTTTTCTATATGGGGTTGTTGTAGCTGTCATTAGGGATTAGTAAAATCTTGGAGGCAGAGATAATCTTTTTGTACAGCACCTAGCTAGTTGGGTCCTGGTCCACAACCTCTGTTTTTAGATTTGGTTCACACTATGGAAAAATCTTGAAAACTCATGCTTTAATTCTGCTAAAAACTATTTTCTGCAGGGCTTGACAGATCATTAATGGCACATGGCGTCTGTTAATTTAGGGTGACTAGTTCATATGCAGATGAAGGTTCTGTGACTGCAAGTTGCTGTCATATAATGGCTTTTTTGGTGATGTGTTTGAAATTAGTTAGTTGTGCCAGCCCCTAGTGACCGGTTTCTGTGTCTCAGACATCACTCTTACGAGTGACAATCTTGTGCATAATCTCAGTAAAGAGTGATAGATTGAATGGGCATGGAAACTGCATGTTTTCCATTACTCCAAGGAGATATCTTGGTAGAACAAAGTAGAGCCATGTTACTGGGACAGTTAAAGAAAAAAATGTTCTTGTTGTACTTGTTTTTAGGTTGAATGGGAGGTGTCAGTCCCCATAGCTATCATATTGCATCCTTCTATAAGTGCTAAAGTCACTTACCTCCACCCCTGCTAAAAGCCAACTCTCATTCATTTATAGGGCAACTCATAACAGAGCAGTCACAGAGTGCATCTAAGGCCCTATGACAGGGGTTGGCAATCTTTGCTGACCCCTGTGCCGGCCCCTCCTCCTCAACCCTCAGCTGGTGCAGATGGCCCACTCATGGAAAGAAGCCACCTGGAGTGGCTCCTCTCGGCAGCGTGCCTGGGGACCTCTATCCCCAGGCACACCATGGAAAGAAGTTGCCTGGAGTGACTCCTTTTGGCAGCGGCTCACCACAGAGAGGAGCCGCTCTGGATGGCTTCTTTACATGGTATGCCTGGGGCATGGACATGGCAGGGACCTCCGCACTGCAGCCGCCCCTGAAGGAAGCCACTTGGAGTGTCTTTTGGTGGCAGGAGTGGCAATTTCTGTGGCGCCACAGAGGATGGCGAGTGCTGCTCCAAATGGGCTTGTGTGCCACTATTGGCACACGTGCTGGAGGTTGCCTACCCCTGCCCTATGAATTGCTTAAGTGGAAGTAGAGGCTGGCTGGCTGGAGTTGTTTGTTGTGTTGTAATTGAACTCAAGCTGTAGTGTACTCTGTCTTTAAATGTTCATGTCTCTGGTGTTAACATTTGTTTAAAAGAGGTTCATTGCACACCATTATATGCTAAAGGAACTACATCACAAGAAAAATCAATAGTAGGAAATTGAATTAATGATACAACAGAGCAGTTACGCCAGAGGAATTTATTTAAGGAAATAGCATTGTATTTTATTATAAAATGACTTCTAAAGTTATTTTTTAAAGTGTGAAAAGGCATGTTTGACTAGTTATGTTGACGTTCGAAAGTGAGTTCATGAAGTTCTGCAAATGCTTCCCAGGCTTATGACACTTAGGAGGGTTTGAAGCTACGTCCTGAAGGGGGTCGGCCTTGTTTTTTGACTATTTGTTACCAGATGCCAAATCAAAGGCCCATGTTTTTGTGGCACCTAGGTGTGCAGCACACCCCCAAACTTTTTGATTATCTAATCAAAAAGTGCAATCCACTGTTTAACTGTGTGTTCCAAAATTGCCTTAATATTGCTTGGTTTTTTTCTGTTATTGGATGTCCCTCAGTGACTCCCCATTTTTATTTTTCAGTTAATATTTTCTTTTCAAAGATGAAACATACCAGGGCAACTCCACATAGACTTACAGACCTTAAGACTAGAAGAGACAATCATGATCATCTAGTCTGACATCTTGCACATCACAGGCCACAGAACCTCAACATTCACTACTGTGTAGGCCTATAACTTCTCGCTGAGCTACTGAAGTCCTCAAGTCTTGATTTTAAGGTCTTCCCATTATGGAGAATCCACCATTTACGCAAGATCAAACCAGCAAGTGACCTGTGTTGCAGAGGAAAGGGGGGGGGGCGGGAGGAGAAGCCTCCAAGGTCTCTTCCAGAACCATGTCTCTCTGGAATTTATAACACCCTTGCTCAACTGTAAGCACCTGAACTCACTCGGCGATTTTTTTGCAACAAATTTTCCTAGGGCCTATGCTCCTATCTCTGAGCATGCATACTACAGCCCTGCACCCGACATCCAGACGCCCGTTCCTCAGAGCAAGGCACAAACTGAGAGGACATAGGTGTTCCTCTGCCTAATTTGTCTTCAGGCTCTGAACAGGAAATGGTGTGAGGGTGGAGCTCCCTCCTAACTTTTAGCCCAGCGGCTGGAATATTTCTCTTGAGCTATGGAATATTCAGTGGTGGGACTTCCTCAGTCTCTCCTCTTGAAAGTGATGTGTTGTGGATAAATAATTAAAGAGCAAGTGGAGGAGGGGGACTGGATTTTGAATCTTCTGCCTCCCAAGGGAGTGCAGTAACCACCAGGTTGCAGAGATATTATCGTGCTTGTTTTCTCTGGTCCAGTGATTCTTTAATCACAGTCGAACACCTTCCACAGCAAACACTGGGATTATCCCATAGCCCAGAGGCTAAAGCATGCACCTGAGGTGTAGCAGCTCCCTGTTCAAATACCTTCTTCCGTAGAGAGGGACTTGAGCCAGCAGTCTCCCACATCCCAGGTGAGCACCTTAACCACTGGGCTAAAAGTCAGGAGGGAGTGCCCGCTCTTCGATAAAACAGTATGGGTGCCTGACCCCAGGAGTGGGGCTACAACTGAGACTCCCAGGAAGAGGGATTTGCACCCCCACAGGCTAGATTTAGATGCCTGTCTCTTTAAGACAGGAAGTGGGACTTAGCATCTCCCATTGACTACCTTAAGCAAGGAGCCACCTATGGTTTCTGATTTTTTTATGAATCCCTTTCTAAGGTGTTTGTCTTTTCCATCTGATTGTATAGGGAGCCTATGTCCCTAACCCAGGCTTTGTGAGTTCTAGTGAATTTGTAGACACTTAGAAGTTATGCGTGCTGATGCCCAATTAAGTTTCTTTGTGAATTTAACCCCTGGTATGTGTCTTCTGCATCCTTCAAGACTGCTTTCCCCTTTCAGAGTTTTTCCTTGTTTGTTTGTGTATGTTTTGGGGTAAAAGAAGAAGAAAGGAGAAGTTGCAGTATTTTTGTGGTTGAACATACAGGTCTTTTGGTGTCCCCTGTGTGGGTTCTAAAACCTTGCTGTATTCCAGACCTCGGTGGTGTTTCTAGCTGGAGGCAGTGGCCTGGGGAAGGGTTAATTTTCAGCCAGAGTTCACAGGCCTCTCAAGAAGTCATGTCTATCATTAATTAGGTGAAGTTAATTAATTAGCTGAAAGTTAGGTGAACCTAAACCCATTGAAAGCCAGCATTTTAAAAAGGGATGTGTTTCTCCTAGAAAGGAGCAACCTAGGTAGGAACTGTATTGATCAAAAGCCACAGCAGGATACTCTAGGGACACAGAAAAACTACTTTTTAGGGTTTGTACTTCTTTCTTGAATGTATTGCTGGTAAAATGTCATGGATGGAAATTTAACTAGCAACTGTTACTAACTTGATTTCAGTTTAGGTTAAAGCAGAATTTCTGTGATACATAGTTACCTGAAGAGGATGCATTTTGTTTCCATTTCTCTTGTAATTCTGTCCCTAGCCCATTAATTTGTTTCTTGAAACATCTTTTTAGGGGAAGAGATATTTAATGGTTAGAAAAACACTGCAGCTAGTAATTAGTGTAAGGAATTAAAGCATAAGAAAATAGGTGATCATAGGTGTCAGTCTTGCCCGCAATAAGATCTCTGGACCATGTGCAGTATTTGAGCAAGATTAATTATAAAACAGATAACGATCTGTGAAGTTCATAGACGAAAATGTGACAAATATGACACTCTCCATAACTGTTTTTCCTTCTCAGGTGGGGTGAAGGGCAGGAATTGATTTGTGGGGGCAGCATTTTTACATCCTTAGTAAACTTAGTTTTGATAGCCTCCCTTGTATTAGTGAGTAGGAAAGCAGGGAAGAGAACAAAGGGTAGGAGTTCATCTTTGAAGTTTCTCAGGCTTCTGAGATCTTCTAATTAGTACACTAGATTCAATAATAAACTAAATTGCTAGCAGCCCTATTGAACATGTGCTGTTTGTCTGAATAGGGCAAACCAGGAGTCCAATCCTATTTCCATTGAAGTGAATGAGCCTGATTCTCTTATTTACACTGGCGTGGATGTCTGTAGAGCTACACTGATGAAAATGAGACGATCAGGTACAATGAGTTTTGTTATTGACTTCAGTAGGAGCAGGCACTTTCCATAAGACATGGAGTGTCCTGTTAAAATATACAGAAGACTTTGGTAAAACCAGGCTGCATAGGGGAGTGCCATTTTCCTTGACAACAGACTGATTTTTCTCTTGTCATGAACAATGGGACATGGGTGGCTATTTTGAAAGAGGGTGATTCTATGTGGAATGCTCTGTAGAAGAGTATTTCTGGTCAATCCCTGCTTTCAAAAGTCACTTTCAATTACGAAGAACAATGACTGCAAATGTCTATTAAGTCTTTTAAAAAATGAATCTAATATAGCCAACACAAGATTTTAATGAGCTTTAATAATCTGGAAAGTTTCAAAGTATGTGTTGGTCTGTTAAAATCAAGTAGGGAGAAAATTTTCCTGATGTGGTGTCAAATTTTTTTGAGGACCTTTTAAAATAAATTTTAAACCAGTGCACAAATATATTTCTAAAATCTCTGAAAAATAATGGCTGACTGCAAAGTAAATTACAAAATGGCCCAATCCCTACTTAATTTTAAAACTAACTTTAGCATTCTCTATTGAACAATAACTAGCACTTCCATAATGCATTCATGCCTTCTCATTTCTCTTGCTTTCCTATATAAGCTTAAATTCACAAGGTTTTAGTAATGTGGAAAACTGTTTTTTCAAAACACTTTAATGATGCTTTGAGTAGCATGATTATAATTTTATTATACATTTGAAAATAATATTGAGTTTACAAATCTGTTTGCACTTATTTGGAGGGAGAAGCCAACCAAATAAGGCAATTAAGATCAAATAAATACACAAAAATCTCAATTCCTATGTTGATTACAGCAAAACAATGACTTTAAGAGAGGTGTTTTTAGGAATTTAAATTAAATTATTACAGATCTTAAACATTCAAGTTTTTTTAAAGAATGTTTCTAAAACTTCAGACATCATTAATTTTTAGGAGTACTTATCACTGGTAAGTATAAAAAAGGAGAAGGGTGAGTGGGACATAATAAAATACAGCATCAACAATAGCTTTAAAAAGCAAACTTTCTTAAACAGTGGCACTAGAGCCGTTGTCCAATATTAATAGAGTGTATACTCTTCTCCATAGATTTTTTTTAAAGAAAAAAATTAATCCAGCATCTCATGCAGTGCATCTGAGCCCACCACAGCAGGAAGATTAATCAAACTTTCTTTATTCAACATTTTTGTAGTATACTAAATCATTAGAGAATGAAAACCAAATTAAATGGATTTTCATGTAGCTTTTTCTATCTGATTAGCTAGTTTTTGAAATGTGCGAAGGTGCAATGTATCGATCAGACCCCCGAATGCTAAATTGGACAACAGATTATCTTTAGTGGCTGCCAGTCCACAAAAGCTCTAAAGGCTTCATGAAATATGAAAGTGGAAAGGGCTAATTCAGATCTCTTGGGGGAGATGTAAAACTTTTTCTCTGTCTGGTGCTTGGCATAGAAGCTCACACATAGGCCTTTTGCAACATAGGCCATCAGGTAATCCATTACACTTTCTAGTCAGTGCGAGCAGACTTGATATCTGGAATCACCCAACAGACTGAGATGTCATGTTGTTTTCCACTTAACTTAGAATGCCTTCTAACTCATAGGTAAAAGAACAAATTTTGCTGACTCTCTGGCTTCCTGAAACTATTATGGTCATCAGCTAGGGTCACCAGATGGCAAGTGTGAAAAATTGGGACGTTGGAGGGGCGGGGGCAAAAGGAGCCTATATAAGACAAAGCCCTAAATATTGGGACTGTCCCTATAAATTTGGGACATCTGGTCACCTGACCATCAGCAAAGGAAGAAGATCCTAAGAGATTAGATGGCAGAGTATAATGAATTGGCTTTAAATCTGTTTTGGGTTTTTTATAATAATACATTTAAGTTATAAAAGATATTTAGAGCCAAACTGCTGTACAATATGCATGCACAACTGCTGAATCCTTTACGGGAGTTGCATGTCTATATGTAAAGGTGTAGTATGTGCCCTTCAGAATAGAAAGGACACCAAATTATTATGGTTCTGTAGTCTGTTAAGATAAGGGCCTATTTATATAGGATTACCTTTGGATGGAGACAGCTTCATAATCTTGTTTCTTTTCCATTGAGAGAGGAATATTCCTCCCCAATCCTTTTTTTTAAAAAAAAATAAAAAAGATGCCTTAATTTTTCATTTTACTGTTCATTGCTTTTCTTTCAGCTTCTTGCCTGATTACATCAGCGGCGACTTTGATTCCATTAGGCCTGAAGTCAAGGAGTACTACAAAGTCAAGGTAAATTAAATCATTTTAATGTATTTGATTTGTTTTTTGTTAAAGCATTCTGGGACCCAACCCATTTGGTGGAAGTCCTTAGCACCTCCTGTGGGCTACAGAGCATCCTCAGTTCCTTTTGACTTCTCAGGGACATAAAGGACCAAGCCTGGTCCTGCATGTGAGTGGCATGATACAATTTAATAAACAAAAAACAAAGCGACTTTGATGCACTTGACTTTTAGCTGAGAATTTATAGTAGCAGTTCCCAACCTATGGCCAAAAGTAACCTGCGGGGGCTTTCAAAGTAGCCCGCATCTCCCCTCCTGCTGGCTGCAGAAGGAAACTGCTGAAAGGTGTTTCCGCAGGACTAAAAGACCAGTGCAGGCTCTTTGCTGCAGCCAAGGAGATGGGAGATCAGCGCTTTATCAGCGCTCCCCTCCCCTTGGCTGTAGCCGGGAGCACAGCAAAGTGCTCTGCCTGGGTCACTAGTAACTGGGGTCCCTGCTGGAGCCAGAGGGAAGGGAGCACTAATCTTCCATCACCTTGGCTGCAGAAAGGAGCCACCGCCTAAGGACCCAGGTGGAGTGCACAGAACTACAGGATGATGTGTACAGATTCCCTGCTGCAGCCAGGGAGATGAGAGATCAGAGAGGAGGAAGGTACTCCTTCTGTCTGGCTGCAGTGCACGGGGGCTGCTGACAGAGACTGGTGGCTCTTCAGGGTTGTAAAAATGATACTTGTGGCCCGCGAGCCAGGAAGGCTGATGATTTACAGCATCACCTCAGTAAAGCAGAGATTTTCCTAGCAAGAAACTGTTGTGAACTTTCTATTCTGAGTTTGAAAGACTGTGTTATTGCCAATCTGAGATATCAGATTAATATCAAGAAATTAATCTCCAGTGTTTTATATGTAGGAATGCCCACATGAACTATCCAGATAATTTCCGAAATGTGATTTTCATGTGATCTTTAAGCAACAAACGGTATACAAAGACTTTTACATCTTATTCCTTGATCAAACATTGAAACAGTGATTCATGCTCTGATTATTTCTATCCTTGACTAATGCAGCCCCTTCTTTAATGGGACTTCTGCATGTGTTATTTGTACCTAACATAACTAGCACATTTTCCACCAATACAGTTAATTTTAACACTTCCTCTTTTCTTAGCTGCTTGCCTTGGCTATTGATTAAACATCCCTTTGTATTTAGAGTCACCACATC
>ML685756.1:10969231-11053649 GCA_007922175.1 Pelusios castaneus | reverse complement strand
TGAACTTCCAGTGTAGACAGCACTTTGTCAATGAGAGATATATTCCTCCGCCCTGACAGGTGAACTTCCAGTGTAGACAGCACTTTGTCAATGAGAGATATATTCCTCTGCCCTGACAGGTGGTAGCTATCTATGCCAACAGGAGCAGCTCTCACCTCCATGTAGGTTGTGTCTTCACTAAGTGCTCCAGCAGCACAACTTTGCTGTTGCAGGGTTTTAAGTGTAGACAGGCCCATATTTTCCCAAGCCTCTTGGCCCTGCTGCCCAAAACCAGTCCAGGGAAGTCAACAGGGTATTGGAGATGAAATTTCAAAGCCAATAGCGCGTTGTGTTGTCCCTTAAGTGCCGGTAGATGGGTGGGTGTCTGAAGCCATTAAACTCTTTTCTGCTTATGTGCCATGAGCCTTTTCTTGAATTAACCCCCATGCGACAAACATATTCATAAGTTATTACAAATCAGTCCCGTATCCGTCACAATTAACACTGAGTTTTTTAAGTAGTTGTAGCGTAATGATTTTTTGCAGTGTTGTTGTAGCCAAATTGGCTCCAGGATATTAGAGAGAAAAGGTAGGGAGCCAGCCTTTTATAGAGCCAGCTTCTGTTGGAGAAAGAGACAAACTTCCGAGCTTATTCAGAGCTCTTTTCAGTGGTTGTCTCCCTCAGACTGTGGCATCTAAAGCAATAAATGTCTGCTATGATCAATTTATCAACTGTAAAAACCATATTTGCAAGCATACCTCTTGTGCGATGTATGTATGTGGTGGGTATATGGTGTACGGAATATGATTTAATTATGACTAAAGTGTGTGTAAATCAAGATGAGTTGGTAATCCGGTGTGCCCCAGATAAAGGAATGTGTTTTCCCCTCACATAGGTGTGATTTCCAAAATACTTTGAACAACTAATGAGAATTTATTTAGATACGGCATAAAACAGATTCCACAAACTAGCAAAAGGTGGAGGTGAACCTCACTATAAGAAGTAGGGGGGAAGACAGCAGAGCATCTATTGTACATAGAGAGCAGCAGGAGAGAGAATCTTGGTCTGGGTTTTACTTTTCAAAGAATGTACTGCAAAGGTTTACTGGCCTATAAAGATAGGAGGCTAAACCTGAAGTGCTAAACAATTGAATCAGCTGATTGAATAGATATTACTGTATTATAAAAGTGTATAGAGTGAGGTTGTTTCTGAAAGCAAATGACACACTGGTGGGTAAAATCACTTTGAAACATGTGTTACATATATATGAAGGAATATGGATATTTAATGAAGTTGTGTTTTAAAGGCTAGGGAGAAACAGGTTCCCTCCCAGAAAAGAAAAAGGCAGCTGTTACCTGTCCCTATGTAAAGTAACGATGGTCTGACCAGAGACAATGAAAGGTCTGCTTACATAGAAATCAGCAAGGGGAAGGGAAGAACAGAACGACTCAGTATGCATTTTGAAACGAGGAGATTGACCTTTGGAAGATATAAACAAAGACAGAAGCCATCTTTGGCACCCATCACAGATAGGCACAAGGGAATACAGCTCTTGCGAGCTGAGAAAGATGGACCTATCAACCAAGGATTTGGGGGATTGAAGCCTCTGGAACTGAATATAGGTGAGTTAGCTGCTTAGGCAAAGATCTTTCACGGAGAAATCAAGGGAAACCAATTCCTTGTGCTTTCGAGGAAGGTCCTGACAGAGAGAGAGTCAGCTGTAGCTGAAAAGAAGAATAAATCGAGAGAGACCATCTTGAACAAAGCAACATATTGTGCTGAATTGAGTTTTAGAAGTGCATTTCGCTTTGTTTCACTTGTCGCTCTTTCTCCCTTTGTTCCTTATATTTGAATTCACCTAATCGTATGTATATTTTATTAGTCATTTGTTTCATTTTTTTACCATAAAGAAGCACAGTGCCGGGTTTGAAGGGAAGGATATATATTATCCCAAGTTAAGTTAATAAGATGGTAGGTTTTATTTCCTTAATGGAGTACTTTATTCATCTGAATGTCGAATGAGAAGGCTGGATGTATCAGAGCATATTGGTCTGGGGAAGTTTGAAATGGGAGAGTGTTTGTGTCTCCTGCCAACATTAACCAAGTGTCTGTGACAGCTGCTGGCAGAGGTTGGATTCAAAGTGGCTGAACCAGAGCAGTGTGGCTTACCAAATAAGAAGTGCATGCTGGCTGTGTGAATGTCCCAGGCAGTGAGCCATAAGTAGCAGAAGCATTTAGGAACACTCAGGGTTATAAAAAAAATGGTGACACAACCTCCCACTTATCTGAACTGAACCTCAGAACATGACAACTGCTGCTTTTTCTGTGTTCCTTTTTAATTGCACAGAACTATGTATGCAGTTTGTGGGCCCTGGTTATGCAAGGTGTTGAGTGTTTCCTGGAAGCAATTAAGTGCATTCAGCTCCTGTTGCAGTCAATAGGAATTTTATTCCTTGATTAAAAAAAAGTGCTGAATCAGGCCCTTAAGAGTTAATTACACTTTCTGTTTTGTGTGTTTGCACAGTGCCTCATGCTAGGTATCTTCTAGAGGTCCTTAATCATGCTAATGCGATGTAATGCTCACCCAGATATTGCCAGCAGTAGAGAGGGCCAGTGACAATTGGAGATATGTTCTCTTTATTTTTATTATTATATCTGCTCTGTCCAGCCTGCCAGAAGCCTCCAGAAACAAATACAGAGTTGAGGTCAGAGAATGAATAATTTAAATATTATTTAAATATTTAAATAATTTAAAAATTAGAATGTATACCGGATGTATTGAATGAGAGAGAACACATCCTCGTGGGACATGATTTTCCTTTCTCACTTATTATGCCTTGTATACATTCTAGATGCAATCTGAGCAGTGTAGCCCTCTGCTTGGGTTATATGAAATTTCCAGGGTGCTAGAGGTAATTAACTGGTAGCTCTCCGGTAGCTTGCATTTGAAAGTCATAGTGTTTTTAAGGCCACAAAGGACAAACAGATCATCTACTTAGACATCCTGTATATCATGAGCTGCCAACACCACCCAACCAGCCACATACTAAACCCAAAATTAAACCAACATATTACAGCCCACAGGAGACTAAGCTATTTGCCACAGGTGGAAAATAGGGGGGACTGAGGAGTACCAGTGACCTACAATAGCAGAAGAAAATTTCAAATAAGAAATATTAATCCTTGCTTTGAGATGTTGCTTGCTTGCAATTAACCTGCTCTACAGCAATGTTTCTCAACCATTTTGATACTAGGGACTGACTTCCTATACTGTGTCGGTGAGATCTCAGAGACTGGTGCTGATCCATGGACTGGTCACTGAGGCTATGTCTACACTTGAAAAGTCGACTTAACTTTTCAAGTGTAGACATTAGCCCCTTTTGCACTTTAACACTTTGTCGACTTAATAAGGTGGATTTAAGTGCTAATCCCGACCACACTGGCTTAAGTTGACCTAATAAATTCAATTTAAGCATTAAGTCGACCTAAATCGAGGTGTTATTAAGGCGACTTAACTTTTCCTTAAGTCGACTTAAGGAAATGCTTAAGTTGATTTAAGGAAAGCCTAGTGTGGACGCAGCGTAGTTTAAGTCGACTTAAGCCTCCTTAAGTCTACTTAATTTGTAAGTGTAGATGCACCCTGAGAAACACTTCTCTATAGCAACCCCACTGAGCTGAAGTGAGTTAAGAAATATAGGTAAGAGCAGTAACCCATAATTCTTCCTAGTCCCAAAAACGCATGACAACTTCATAAACAAAATGGAGCAGGACGTGCACACTGACTAAAATTTTTTGAATAGCTTCAATACTGGCTTAAATTTCACTCAAATATTCTGCCTTAAGTCATTGGACTGCCTTTATTGTCTGCAATCCCTTCAGCAAGGCCTCCTGTGTCTCCATGGACTTTAAATACCTCTTCCCACTTCTCTGTGGTGTTTTCTAATGGACAATTTACTGTCACTACCTTTCAAGGTCTTCCCTATGTCACATACCCCTCTTCTCCCACACCAGTTTCAGATAGTATAGAGTTCATCAACTCTCTTCAAGGTGTAGTTGCTGTATCCTCAATTCAAAGAGAGGGGCAAGGGGGAAGACGCTTCAAGAAGGCTAGAAACTTCCTACTTTACATAGTCCAGCAGGAGGTACAGAACTGCAGTGATAGTATGAAAGCAGAAATATCAAGTTTCTTTCTACCAGTTGTACCTACAGAAACTGTGCTTTTCCCCAAGCAGTATCTCAAGAGATTTGGCATTAACAAATTACTTTATGGAGATAAAACAATATTTTCCTCTAATTACTGCAAAGCCTGTTCAGCTATGGGAGAGGGAGCTGGATTCTGTTTTGCATCAAACATCAGCAAAAGTCAGCTAAATTCAACTTGAAGAACGTTTCTCTGAGAGGCTGAAAGAACAAGACAGACTTTTTCAGATTTCAGGATGAGTTGGAGAGCTAGAAGTTAAGAAAAAATGTGGTTTGAAAACTACAACATGAAATAGCTGGAAGAGAAAAAATCCTCCTCCCCCTCACCTCCATTTAGTAGTTACAAGATTCTCTCAGTACAAAACAAGAAGTCTGTCTGAGGTTAATGTCTGCCTCATGGAACTTCATCGAACATCCTAATGTTGACTAATAACAGCAATTTGTCATACAAACATATCAAAATAATTGGCTTTGCTTCATTGGTAATGTTGATCAGACTCCTTGGTGGTACCATCTGTCACCAAAATAACGTACAGTAAGAGTGCAGATGTTATTTACAGTGTCCTACTAATTCCTCTCATAGGGAGTACTATATTTCTTCCTGTGTATAATAATGTGGCTGTTTTAAAACACCTTGAGCCAAATTGTATGGGAACAGATAAGTAGTTAATGAAAATATCCTATGTTGTAGCTCTCTGAGGCATGATATTAGCACATTTTTGAATGATCTTGCTATGAAGGCAGGAAGAAGTTTCTATTATAATTAAGAGATGCTAATATGGGGTGTTCCAAAAACATACAGAGGACATACTTCTTACCTTTGTAGAAAGTATTCCTTCTTAGCTAAATTTGTATTGGTTTCATTAGTGTAATAATCTAATCAGATTTTTTTACATGCTTTGTATTAATTTGAATGAAGTGAATAGAGTTCTTCACTTCAAGAAAACCATTAAGATACAGTAAATTGCACTTAGTCATTTCAATACCTGGCACTCACATTCAAAATAGTGTCAGATGAAGTCTCTATTTTGTATTACCTTTTCATAGATTCACAAAAAGTTTGGAAAGATTTAAAATATATGAAAAAACTGCTGGTGATGTAAAACATTCAGCAATGTCTATATGAAGGAAAAGTATTAAATAGCAATATCTTCCACTTAGTAGTAATATAAATTGCTAGTGAGTGCAAACCTTTTCTTTAAATCTATAAAGGCCTTTCCACTATGAGCTTACAATGAACTATTCAAAATGGAAACAAGCAATTCCCATTCTGTACTATGGTATTGTTATATTTGGTTGATGGCATCCTTAATTTCCAGTCTGAGCCTTTAGGAGATGGTTCATTCTACAAAGAAAAGAAGCAGAAGCTTACCTCAGGGCTAAGAACAGAGATGTTGAGTTGCATAGATTTTAATTGATGCATTTGTATACTTTCTAATCTATCCTCACGTAAAAATAAAGATTGGGAGATTTTTTTGTGTGTGTGTGTGTGTGTGTGTGTGTTAAGAGCTTATTATTATTTATCCAAAGCACAGATGACTATTTGTAGCAGCTACTTTAAAAATTCTATGCAAGTATTTTGCATGCAAAATTGACAGTATTGTTCAGGCAATAATTGCAGGTGATTGCAACCCTACTTATGCACGTGAGTTGACTAATTAGCCCATAACACTAAACAGAATGCATACAGTATTGGACACATACCTACAGAGCATATGCAATTAAGTTATATTGAAGCATTAGGCTCTTATACTGCACCCTGCTATCTTTATAATTATGCCTGTGGCTACAACTTACTTCTGTAAAGTAAAGGATTGGGGGTGAAATTGTGTCTCTAATGGGAGTTTTACCACTGAGCAGATTTCACCCTATATCAATCTCAATGTCTACATCATTAGCTGAGCTTCCAGTCTGAATATCATAGCTGGGCTGGACGTAGAAGAAAGACAGGGTAGCGGGGCTTAGGGAAGTGGAGCTAAGCTGGGGAAAGGGTGCAAAGGAATCCCTCTCTACACCTCCAACTGTGACGCTATTACTTGGCCATTGCTGCAGCTCTGAGGCCTTCATACATCCATTCTGTGAACTGGTAAATATGCAGGAAGGTCCACATAACTGCAACTCCTTCAGCATTTGCCAGTCTCACTTCATGCTGATCACATAGGAAGATGCAGCTCATTTTCCTATGAAGATTGATCACCTCTAGTGTGGGTTTCCAGATTATACTCCCCTTCCACTGTTGCCCTCTGTGATAAACCAGGGTACAGTGAGTAGCTGCCATGCCTGCCCTGTAATCTGGGGTGCCCTTTTCAATGCCTTGCTACTGTAGCCTCCAAGATGGACTGCTCATGAATAATATTCAGCATGCAAGTCGCTCCCAGCCATATTTTGGCTCTTATCAGCCTCAGAGATTGTCACAGGGTGATATCAGGGCACTCCCAGTGCCAGATTTCCCCCTGTCTTTGCCTTCCCCGAGAAGCATATGCACTGTGTTGCCCTGCCCTCTCCTGGACAGTGCAAATACATTTGAGTTGGCCATACACTTCAGCTTGAACATACTAGATGAGATAAAACAAGTTTATTAACTACACAAAGAGAGATTTTAAGTGAATACAAGTAATGAGGCATAAAAATCAGGAATGGTTACAAGAAAAATAAAGAGAAAACAGTTGAACCTACCTTAACAAAGTATGGGCTAGTCTATGCTTAAAATTTAAAATGGCACGCTTGTGTAACTGTGTTATGCTGAAGGGAGAGTGCTGTCCTGCCAAGATAATAAAACCACCTAAAAGAGCAGTGATAGCTATGTTGCGGGTAGAGTGTCTCCCAGCAGCTGTCAACGCAAGAATTTATGTCGGCAAAGCTTATGTCACTCAGCAGGGGTGTTTTTTTCACACCCCTGAACATCAAAATGTTGTCAACATAAGAGGTAGCATATCCAAGGCCTATACTGGATTCTAAGCAAAGTTTCTCACCACTTGCTTTCAGCAGCCTTATTGACCAAACTTTTTAGGTCAGGACTCCTCCACTAGAGTCCAGTGGCTGTTTCCCTGATCTTCTCAAGTGCAATGGAGAGTGGTCTTTTCCTTCGTTTTATAGTTTGTACCCCTCTTGAAAACATTTCCAGCTAGTAGCAAGGCAGCAGGAAGTCTGTGTGAAAGGAAATTCCATCTTGTTTCTTTATTAAGAGGTAGATTTTTGCCCCTGCCTCCTTTCCTGCCAAAGAATGCCCGCTTAACAGGTAGTGCTCCATCACCCTTGTTTGCATTGGCTGAGGAATCAGCTTGCCCTTTGTCTCTGAGGAACAGGTGTGGCCACTCCCCAGGTTTATTTGGAAAACATACTTTTAGTCATGAGTTCAGTTTATAACATCATATATAATTTGGCTGTGTGCATTTTACAATGATAGTATTGATCAGCAAATTGAGTTTTCAAATGATCCCTCCCATGGCATGCCTTGAACAAACATTATTACTATAGTATTTAGGGTCTGAGCACAGGTATAATCTGTCACATCCCCATTAGCTGTTAATAGAAAAGTAGAAAAGGCCTCAAGTAATTGATCTGAATAAAAGGAGACAGGGTGCTGGGCATGGGGGGGAGGAGATCCACTCCAAACAATAGTAATTTATCTATGACTGTCATAATCATCCTCCCTGCCTGGACCCTTACGTTCCTCATAACCATACTATCTGAGCACCTTATAAACACTAACAGATTTAACTCACAGCATATCTCAGAAGTATTATCCCCATTTTATGGATGGGGAACTGTGTCGTAGAAAGACTAGTGACTTGCACAAAGTCACAGAGGAATTGTATTTCAGAATCAGTAAGTGAACCCACGTCTCTGGAGTTCCAGCTGTAGTACCTCTCAGCCTGAGCCTGCTTATGCTTGATGAGTAATCCCTGAACCAGAGAGTGATGAGTCATCAGAGATGGTTACCTTCAGGACTTGTGTTAGGACCCATGGGTTCAGCCAGTCCATGTTACTCCACTCCTGTTCCAGCGTTGCCAACGACTCAGATACCACCTTAGTGTCTTGATCACATTAGACAGATGAGTAAAAAGAGGACAGCACCAGCCATTTCTCATTTTGCATTTAATTCAACTCATCATGATGCACAAATGGAGTTGTCTTGCTCTTTACAAACATATCAGTGGATTTCACACCGTTTACATATGGTTAATTTAGATGCTTGCCGAGTTTTACCTGCTATTCTATAAGTAGAACCTCTCACGCAAGCATTCCACTTAATTTCTGTGGGAGAACCTTATCACAGAACTGCAACCTCACTGTCTAAGAAGTCAATGCTCCATGAGCTCAACTAAAAGGAGGAGCTTTGTTGGCTTTCACGCTTCTTTATGTATGTTCCATTTTAATTTTTTCGTTCCTTGCTAGGGATTTCAAAACGTGATTTAAAAGGTGCTGATGAGGAAGAGACCATGGTCTTCTTAATATGTGCTAAAGCAAACTCTCCCAGCATCCTCACTTCTAAAATGTTAGGCTGAGATGACCGAAATTTTCCCACTCTGGAAAATTTAGAAGGAAAGCATATTTATTGTTTGTTTGAGAAATGCCTGACAAAAAATTAAGACTAGTTAAAGGGCCATTCTGTCAAGTTTCTCACTACATAAACCCCATTGTTATGGGATGGAGGGATGTTGAGGTTTTTTTATTTTTTGTTTCTTTACGTTCTGTAATTGAGTACAGAAAATTCCAAAGGTTGCAGATGTTGAAATGTGTGCCATAAGCATTCCTATGCAATCTCTGTGTAGATCTGCTTTGAATTATGAGTTATAAGGAAGCATTTTTAGAAACTGTTTTGATTGACATTCTGCAAGAAAGTGTTTTCCTGTTGGTGAGGGAATTGTGTTAATCCAAAAGGACTCGCCTCTTAAAATTGTGCACAAGCAAATGTATTGCTGTCCTATTTTCTCCTCACAACTTGGTTTCTGAAGTTGTAGGCCCTTTTTGGATCATTAATACAAATGAGACCAGGCTTTGAAGTTTTACTTAATACTTCTTTTTTCTTACAGAGCAACAGATGCAGTTTTGGCTTTTTTAATATGTGGTTGGAAGGATGAAAGGAACAAAGATAAATCCCTATAACTTGGTCCTTATGTGCTAAAAACCATGGATTTGGGACTTCATCAGACTTGTTTAGCTCCTATATGTTTTTTCCCCGGTTCCAGTGCAAATGATTTCTACTGTAATGCACTCACACAGAGATATTACTGTCAGTCTAGACAGCACCTCACTCCCACACTAACATGAATTTCCACTTCAGCACCAGGCTCTCTTTACTGTCAGTCTCAATGCCAGGACATGTTAGGTCAGGTTCATACATCAATAAACTTAACCTGTAAATAGAAGCAACCAGTGGGGAGTTAAAAGCACAGTATTATACCTCCAAATGGGATGTTTATACATCCACGCTACCCCAGAAGATAAGACATCTCACTTCCCCAAGGCAGAGGTTTAGATTTTTGAAACAGTATACAAACTCACTTTAGGGCCAAATTCTGCCTTCAGATATGTGCACACAACTTTCATTGACTTCAGTAGAATCTGTGCATTTGTATTTTAGAGAAAACTGTGTTTTTAATGTAGATGGTATATATCAGCGGTTCTCAACCACTGGGTCGGAACACAAAGGTGTGTTGCAAAGAGCCAGGAGGTGCGTCACAGAAAATTGGCCCATCAGCTTGGAACGAGGTTGGGGCTCCTGCTGCCTGCTGCTCTCTGCTGCCCTCAACAGCCCGCTCCTGCTGCAGAACACAGGCAGTAACCAGGGCCACATGAGTAAAGGGACTTAGGGGCTGCAACCCAGAGATCCTGGGCTGGGGAGGGGGGACACCACCTGCCCCACAAAAATAAACCTGGCCCCATCTAGCCAGATCACCAGATCTGCCCCATCCAAATCCCAGAGTGCTAAATCCTCCAGAGCGCTGCAGCCTCCCAAGCGCTCCCAGCCCAAGTGCCACCAGCAAATTATAGTGTGTCATACGGGGGAACATAATCTGTCAGGTGTGTTGCAGCGGAAAAACTGGTCTATATGATTATAAACTTTATTTTGTTACTATTTACGACGCTTTTACGATATTATGTTCCAAAAACAACAGGTTAAACTTCTCATAACTGCACAGATTTATTCAGAGCATTTTAGTTTGCAGTTTGAAATATGTAGATGCATGAACTGATCCATTGCTCCTCATCATTGGGCACACGGGGACAGGATCTGGTCTGCGTTACCTTGGCATACATATGGTCCAACTCTGATCTATTACTCTGGTGCAGAACTGGAGTAGTAGAGATCAGATTTGCCTCTAATATCGCAAACTGGGCATATTATTATATACAATATAATACTGTATTAGGAGCAGTTAACAGAGGGAGACTTTTAAAGACCCTATTAAAACTACCACAGCAAAACTTGCTTGAGAAAAACTGTTTCCCTGGGGGACATAAATAGATGTGTGTAAAATAGTTTGTGTATTGCACAGTATTAGGTTTCCCACGCCTATGTGCAAAACAGTCTGTAGGAGCACTGGACATGCCATAGGTAGGCTCTGGAGAGTAACTGGGGAAATAGAATATCCCTGCAATGAGTTGTAGGTGACATTAACCAAGGGGAGGACAAAATTGACTCACAGCTAGGTGCCAGCAATTTCACTTTTGGTCACCAGAGGGTGATACTTCATTACATTTCTGCAGTAGAGCTAGGCACTAGGCTCCTAAAACTGGTCACCATAGTGACCAGAAACAACAATTTGTCAAGGCCTGCATTAACCCAACAAGGTAGGGTCCCAGCACATGGTGTAGTAATGTGCTATGCTGCTGCTGTTAACCAACTGCACATTATTTATTTTATTCATTTTGATGCACTTCACATCTTTGCCAATCTTGAGGCCCCTCATACTATTTAAAACACAGTCACAAAATGTCAATGTGTCATAGCACAATAAATCAATTCTTCAGTTGAGCTGAACAATTCTTCAACTAGTAGATTTCTACCCAGGCTGGGGAAAAAATGCTGCCTCAATGCAAGTGCTGCCCACTGCCTATATATCTTCATCTTCCGCTTGTGATAAAAGGTAGGCTTTGAAGCAGGCCGAGAAGATGAATGAATCTAGTCTCCTGGGCTATGTCTACACTTGTTAAGCTAAGTCGACTTGGTTAAATCAACTGAACAAGGTCGACTTAAAGTCAACCTTGTTAAGTCGGCTTAGAGTGTCTACACAGAACACTCCAGTCGACTGTCTGCACTGGCATACTGGCAGGTGCTAGGTTGACAGAGGAGAGCCGCGGCTGGGGAAGATCGGGCTGGGAGAGATGGGGCTTGGGGGAAGGGAGAGCTGCAGTTGGGGAGATGGGTTGCTGGCTCCCCCGCAGCTGAAGCCCTGGGACTGCGGGGGTTCCTCCACTGTGCGGGAGCCGGCAACCCCTCTCCCCAGCCGTGGCTCTCCCTTCCCCCGAGCCCCATCTCCCCCAAGCCATGGCTCCCTTCTCCCCAACCCCACCTCCCCTGAGCCGCGATCCCTTCTCCCCAGCCATCCCTTGGCCTGGAGGCCAATTAGGTCAACTTAGGGCATTAGGTCGACTTAGGGTGTCCACACTGGCTTTAAGTCGACTTAACAAATCGACTTAGGCATTAAGTCGACCTAAAGAGTGGTAGTTATTAAGTCGACTTAAGGAAGCACTTAAATCGACTTACTAAGCGCCCAGTGTGGACATGGCTTTGTGTAGGTTGACTTAAGCATCGTTAAGTCGACCTAAGTTGCAAGTGTAGACATAGCCCTAGAGACCAATTAAGAAAGTGCTTTTCCAGAGTTGAAAACCCTTCACTGCAAATAGTCTCTCATCATCTTCCTTTTTAAATTCCAAAGGGGTAGCCATGTTAGTCTATTGTAGAAAGACAACAGAGTCCTGTGGCACTTTTAAAGACTAACAGATTTATTTATCGCATGAGCTTTCGTGGGAGAAAATCCCACTTCGTCAGTGGGATTTGCTCCCACAAAAGCTCATGCGATAAATAAATCTGTTAGTCTTCAAAAGTGCCACAGGACTCTGTTGTCTTCCTTTTTAAATAGAGTGATCTTGAGCACCTCTGTTGATCAGATACAATAGTTCTGTTAAGGAGAGAGGTGACCTCTGAGGTAACTGGAGCCATTGTGAGCATTCTAACTTAAAGCAACGATATTTTCAGCTTGAAATATATTGTTAACTGATGCATCCTCAATAGTAATGGTGTCAAAACCTTCCCGCAAGCCAGCGGTTAAAGTTTTGTCTGAGGTTTCCTTTGGGAATGTCCAGAGATCAGTGTTCTAAATTACTACATACTGTGCTACCAGCTGGTTTGGTTATCTTCGGCGGAGGAAGAAGTTAAAGCTTCTGATAAAGAGTCTTTTGTTGGTGATGATGGTGGTTTTCAGCTTCATAGTATTATTTGGCTTATTCACACAACAGTTTAGTTAATCTTTGTAGCCTGATTTCTGGGTATTTGGTAATTTGAATGGGATTATAGGCTTGCCAGTTGATCTGATCAGAAGACAGTGAGGTTCTTGTCCCAGAATCAAGCTCCAGAGAGTTTTTACAAGGACCTCAGGGGTGTATGACAGGAGTGCTCAGTGATAATGAAATTTTCATAATTTTTTATTAAAATAGCATAAACTGATAGATAAATGAAAGATTAAAAGAGAATTAATAATTAGATGGATATGATTAGAATTACAGTTTTGTTCTAAGGCCCATGTGTATAACATGCACATGCACGCACGCACACACACACATGCACTTTGGAATAATATACTGACACCCTTCCCTGATGATAACCTTGTTGAGAGAGATGTCTAGTTCCTCAACTCTTGAGTGGCAGGGTGGAGGTCTGGACTGTGCTACACAGCTAAGAGTTATTTAAGTAATACTTAAGTGTAGACTAAGAACAAGGGCTATGTCTACACTTGCTAAAATTAGTTAGAATTAGTTAGTTCGAACTAACTAATTTGAACTAATTTTAGTTAGTTCGAATTAACTTAATTTGAACTAGAAAAAGTTAGTTCGAACTAAGCAAGTGCTATTCATGGCACTTGCTTAGTTCAAATTAGCAATCCCCATTCATTTCAATGGCCGATTAGTTCGAACTAAGAAATTAGTTCGAATTAACATGGCCACATTGGCTAATTCGAACTAGGTAGTTCGAATTAAAGCCTTACTTCTAAAGCCCTATTCAAACTTATTGCTTTGAATTAAGAAAGCCCTTAATTCGAACTAACTAAAGCCTAGTGTAGCCATGGCTTTAATTAGTTCAAATTAAGCCTCCTTAATTCAAACTAACTTGCCAGTGTAGACATAGCCAAAGAGTCTAGTAAACAAAAACTAAAAGAAGCTTAAGGTAGAAGTTACTGAAGATCTCCCCCAAGAAACATGTTTTTCCTCTTTTTATTCCATGCATAATATGGGTCATCCTTTTAAGTCCAAACTTGGCTTCATCACCCACAAATTGTGGGGTACATTTATTATAAAGGATGGTAGGTATATGCATATAATTTAATCCTTCCAAAATGTTCATTCATCTTCCCCTTTATTATTTCTGGATATTCTTGTGGGTTTTGCAGTGTACTTGAACAGATTATTTAGGGCCCAGACTAAGTCATTCCCATCTTGTTTTAATGTCTCCAGACTGATCTCAGAGTTCACGATCAAAATATAGCCCTTGGATTTCCACATCACTACCCAATGCACAAACAAGTATTTTATTCTAACTCTTGCTAATTTATAAATCCTTATGCCTTTAGCTGCCTCATACAGGCCCACTATAATTTCCACACAGGCCTGCAAGGAATTTTGCATTGCATCTTTTATTATAAAATGTATGCCCTAGTATATGAATCTATAGTTTATAATAAAATGATCCTTTAAACCTATAAAGAAAAGATATACGTGAATGTACATGCAAGCAAGTAGGCTAGGTTATAGGCTTCTTTTGAATGAGTATAGCCTGTTTGAATTAGCCTGCCAAGAGAGTAACAAAACACTGAAGCTGAAAAAATGCATTAAACTCTACAGTTCCTCTCTTTGTTGCAGTTCAAGATCAGTATTGTGGCTATGGTAAATTGTAAAGTTCCTTTTAACTTCAACAGTCATTTACAGCTCTCATATTTTGGACATAATAACCAGCTGTTTATGCACGAGACCTGAGCTTTCCACAGATATTATTTATCAGAAAGCACTTCATCTTTCATCTCTGCTTTGTTTTGCTTGTAGATATAGCAGTTCATCCCAGGAATCAAATCTTTCAAAGGAAAGTAACAGCTCCCTTCTGAATTACCCTTCTCTTTGTGAATCTCAGCCTCAAAAATCCGTCTCATAGAAATAAAGCAGTGTTTAGGTGTTTTGACAGTGCCATGCTGGGAGTTAGCATGCCTGCTGCGTGTACTGCCCCTGTTCTGTAAATTAACAAGACTTTGGCCTTCAGCATCATGAACCTGACACCTTTCATCACCAATAAAATATATTTAAAAAGTTAAATAGGTCCAGCTATGGAGTCCCTACTCCTGATGATCACCACATGGGAGACAAGGGAGACAAGTTTGGGTTTCAAATCAGCAATTCATCCACACGAGGTGAGAGAAGTGCCACTCAAGGATAAGACAGTAAAACCAAAGGATGGGTGCGTCTACACTTGTAAATTAAGTCGACTTAAGCTTGCTTAAGTCGACTTAATTTACCCTATGTCTACACCACAGTTTCCTTAAGTCAACTTAAGCAACTTGCTTAAGTCGACTTAAGGAAAATAAAGTCGACTTAATGAAAATTAAGTTGACTTTATAAAACCTCCTTTCTACTAGACCTAAGGCTTAAGTCGACTCCCTAGAGTTGACTTAAGCCAGTGTAGCCGTGGTGTAGCCTTAAGTCGATTTAGGACTACAGGGCTACACCAATGCCCTCCCTGCCGGGTGGGGGGCACGGGGAGCCTGGAATGCCCCCCCACAGGGCAGGGCAGAGCCTGCCCCTGCCCCTATGCCCTGCCAGGGTCCCTGTCCCCCTTTGCCCCATTGTACCTAGGTACAATGGGGCAAAGGCTGAGCCCCCTGGCATTGGGCAAGGGGTGCCCCTCCTGCGCCCGTGGACCTCCTCTAGGTTCCCCTAAGCCCCTAGAAGTCAACCTAGGCATCCAGTGTGGACGCTCTAGGTCGACTTTTTAAGTTCCCCCCAAAGTCGACTTTAATTTTAAGTGGAGACACACTAAGTTGACTTAACTAAATCGACTTAAAGTGGACTTAGTTAAGTCGACTTACTTAAAGTCGACTTAAATTACCCAGTGTAGACATAGCCGATGATGTTTTCCCCGTCCAAGTAATCTTTAGTAGATAGTTGAGTGCCTGCTTTAAAATTATGATAGGAATGGTGTGCTGAATCAGACCAATGGTCCATATAGTCTGATGACCTGTCGGTGACCAAAAATGGCCAACACCAGTTGCTCCTGAGATAAGATTGCAAATGATAGATAATTATGGAATGATCTTCGAAAGGGAAAGTTTCTTTCTAACCTTCATCAACTAGTAGCCAGCTTTCACTCTGAAGCACAGGGATTATAGTTCTTATATATATTTTTGTGTTATCTAAAGTTAAATAGTGTTGTGTATAAGTCTTGTTTATGCTTCTGTTGCAGTAATAGCACAGTCTATATCAGGAGTGGCTGAACTGGCAAAAGAGCCGCATGCGAATCTTTTACAATTAAAGTGCAGCTTAAAGAGTCTCCAACCCCATCCCCAGTCCCCGCCTACCAAACTGAGATGGAGGGGGCTCAGAGCTTCTGCCCTCTGCATTCTGCCCAGGGGAGAGGAGAGTCTCGGGAGGTCAGTAAGTTTGACCACCCTTGGTCTATATCATTTTAATTTACATATATGTATCTAGTGCTGGGAATTTTGTTTCTCCTAATTTCCAGTTTTCTACCATGCCAAAAAGATCTAAATATTTATATCTGCAAAGATATATACTTATTGGTCTGTATTAAATGAAAGTTGCACATTTAGAGTACTATTTGGGCCAATGTATACCTTGAGAAAAATGGTACAGATATGGTTTTGCTCTCACTTTTTTTGGTTATAACATTGTTTTAGTGGAATCAGGATTTGTCATATTAAAAAGTGCAGCAAAAAATTCTAGACTCCGCATGCCTCCTGTAGCCTTGTGTGCTTCACCTGGGTCCCTACTTCCTTCTGCAGCTACTGGTGGGGGATGAGAGATCAGTGCTCCCCTCCCTCTGGCTCCAGCAGGGACCCCAGCACCTAGGACCAGGGAGAGTGCTTTTCTCTCTGCTGAAGCCAGGGGAGAGGAGCATTGATCTCCCCTCCCTCTGGCTCCAGCAGGGACTCCAGCATGTATGGACCCAGCTGGAGCACTTTGCTGTGCTCCCTGCTACAGCCAGGGGAAGAGGGTGCTGATCTCCTGTCCCCTTGGCTGTAGCAAGGAGCCTGTCACTGGTCTTATAACCCCGCAGCAACGGGCTCTTCCTGAGTCCTTGGATGATGACACCCTTCTGCAGCCAGCAGGAAGGGAGCTGCAAAAGACCCCATGGGCCAAAGTTTTGGAACTGCTGTTCTAGAATAAGAGCTTCTTTACACTCAGCAAACAATTTGCAAACTTTAGGTTGTGATATTTACTCGCTTGCATTAGACAGAAAAAGATAGTTTAATTTAAATATTATTTGGATTTATTTCTCCACTGTATGAAAAAAGACTTTTTAATTTTTAGATCAGTCAGAATTTTCAGTCAGTTAGATTAGAGAGCTTCTTGGCTCACCCTGGTAAAACTACTAAGCCAGTAGGAAGAACTACAGATTTGGGGAGCGGGAGGAAAGAGATTATCAGAATGCATAAAAGGCTGAAATAGGCATGGAAGGAATTAAGACAAACACCTTTCTTCAGGAATTGCAAATTCTGCATTTCACATAAGAACACATTTGTTAGTGTAGCTGAGGCCTGGCCTGACATGAGTAATTAACACATGGAGGGAGGCCTCACTTCTTAGAAGATAGAATTAGAGAGGTAAATAATCATTAGGTTGAAAACAGAACATTTGTGCTAAATAAGATAAGTAAATAGGTCAGTAAGCTAAGAATAGAGACTTTCCGAGCCAACAAAGATAAGAGGCCCAGAGAACCATTTACTGTGAATTAGATAACGAGGGACAAAATAAGTTAGGAATGTAGCGTGAGGTAAAGGGGAAGTCGAAGCATGGACAGCATGCTGCACAGGGATGGGTTCCTGCAAAGGAACCAAGCCAATCCAAAACTGTGTGATGCAGTGTATAGTAAATGCAGTGATATGTGTAATGTGTATAAAGGGAGAGTGTTTCTATATAACTTTGGCACTGTGATGTACCCTACAACCCCTCCATCCTCCGGCCCCGTGTTTGAGCCTGATCAAGTCAGCATAGTGTTGCTGTTTACCAAATAAAGATACCTGAACGACTAAGTCTGGAGTTGATGTGAGTTCTTGGGAAGTCAAATGGTAAGAGGTTTTGGAGGAATCCCAACAGTTAGAAGGTCTCACAATGGAAGAAATTGCACTAGCAATAAATTAAAGCAATCTAATGAATACAGGGGAATGCTATTATAAAAAGTGTCCTTGGCATCTAAATAATGTCACAACCATAGCCCTCCCAAGGTGTAGATTTGATGCCTTGCTGAATACTTTTCCTCTCATGCGTTGGTTTCTGTTGGACTACTTTATATAATAAGGTGCTATTTAATATGAGCAAGGGTGACAATCTGACTCCAAATAAGGTAAAAGAGGGAAACTATTCGTTTGATTGATTCTTATATTTCTCATAGACCCCCCCCCCCTTTGAAAGTCGCAACCGAAAATTTTGGGGAGGCTGCTGGGTTTACTCACATATTTATATGATTGCATTTTTTTAATACGTGGTAGTAGACTAATGTCATGGATAAAGTGCTGGTTTAATGTATCCATCTTTCCAGCTGTAGGTCCAAAGTCCATTAAAGTCAATGAAAAGACTTTAATGGGCTTTGGATGAGGCTCTTAATGATCAGTGGTATACAGTTTCCTTGTGATAGGAACTGATGCTCTCTCTCCAGTATTGTCTGTTCTTGATACATATACGTGTGCTCATGCGAATGTATGCACATACTCAGATAAACACATATATTACAGTAACTATAAATAACTTCAGTTTAAACAACGTTTTTAAAAAAGAAAACAAGGTGGCATAACAAGTCATGGTTGCGACCTTAAGACCCTATCTGCTGGACGGACAAACTATTTATACAATGCTGTTGATAGTCATGAGTCTAAACTGCTGGTTTTGAACCTTTTTGCATTTCAGGTGAACATGGGCATATAAGGGACTATCATAGGGGACCCAAAACTAGCAGACAGCTGTCAGTGCAGTGCTGTGTTCATTTCTCAGCATCAAATTGCAGAAAAAAATCATGGCTGAGTTCTACAGAAAAGTGGAAAGGCAGAAGAAGCAAAATCTGGGGTATAAACCCCCAAAATGGGAGTTGGGAGGTCTGGGTTGTGTCACTCTGGATAAATCACTAAACCTCCCTTACCTTAGTTTCTCCGTCTGTAAAATGAGACTGTTACCTCTGTTAGGCATGAAGCTTTGAAATACACTTACAGGCTTGCATAGCAAGGCTGCAAGGAAAGCTCATGGTGAAAATACGAGATAAGCAACGTACGAGATATGTACTTAGTGATTTTGCTTAGCAATGAGAACAGCTCATTACTTATTGACCCTTCAGCACGTGTTCCCCTTCTCTTTAAGGACCCCCTCTTCTATTTCTCCACCCTGGCCTTGTCACCTACCTTCTCTGATGTATCTAAGTTGTTTTGTGTTACCACCTCCCTCCCCTCTGGAGTGAAGCATTGTCTGTTTTTGAAAGTTAAGATCGGAATGGATGTGTTATGGATAGGAAAGCGTATATAAGCAACTATTATGCTAATGCTACTCTGAAGCTGTATCTGTGCAGTCTTCCCCAGCATATTGTGAGAATAAACCCCCTTCAATATTATCTGTATGTGGTGCGATTCTTTGGAAGAAGAATATTTTATGTTGAACACCTCCCTTGCAAGTGTTGCAAAGTTTAACTTCATGCATGTCTACACTACGAAGTTAGTTGTCTTAATTTAAGTCGACCTCCAGCCACTGCAGTAATTAAATCCGTCAGATGTGTCCACACTATGCTCATTGTGTTGGTGGAGCACATTCTTGCTACCCATGCTTGTGTCAATGCATAGAGCAGTGCACTGTGGGTAGCTATCCCATAGTGCAACTAGCTGCACAGGGTTTAGGAAGTTCCAAAACCTCATGGGACCAAAACATTGTTGCAGGAGAGAACAGGAATGACTTCAGCCTCCCATTATGCAGTTTTCTCCCTCCCTCTCCAGGTATCAATGGCAAACAATCCATAATTGCACCTTTTTTTTTCTTTTCTTGTTTTTTAAACGCACGCCATAGCCTGAGAAGCATAGGCCCTACTCAGCTGAGCACCTTTGACGTGAACATTATAAGTACCTCACACCTTTTTCTGCAGTATTTCCAGGGCTGAGACAGGAGCTGCTTCACGGAACATTGTGATGTCATTCAAGCAGCTCTGAACAAAACAATTCCCAGTTGCTGCTGGCAAACGTGCAGCAGGCGGTGGAGCGCCATTTCTGGTCTCAGGAAACAAGCATCTTCCCCTATAACTGTTCCTATTATTGCATGTTTTTAGTTTGCAGCTGGATATCTGAGGCTTGCCTCTTGCTTTGATATGATTAAACTCTAGGACTGTACCTTGCAAATAAATTTAAGGCCCCTGATTCTGTTTTCATTAAACACAGGTTTTTTTGTCCATGTAACCCATTGTCCTTGATAGACATTGATGTGAGGGATGACAGAATCCAGGCCCAGGATCCTTATATGAAAATTTCTACTTCTGTTTTTGCATTTCTAATAGTTTCTCTATAAGGAAACAATCTCTAATACTTTGTGCATTTACTTGTACATTTACATTGTATATACTGGATACACTTTTACAAAAATAATCATTGGAGTGGATGAAGATACACCAGAAATGTGTTATTTTGCCTATCTAAGGAGTAAGATAGACAGTGAGAATTGACGCTATGCTAGATGTCAAACAATAAATATCAAAAGCAGCAAACAAGTTTAAAGATCGGGAAAAGTGGATTGGTACTGACACAAAAATATGAATTTTTAACATTGATATCCTGTCTGTACTCCTTTATGAACAAATAAGATCTGTTCATTTCAAAGTAAATGACCGAGAAGATCTTCAGAGTTCATTGTAAAGAGTTTCTGGCAACATCAGAATTTCTAAGTAGAGCAAACCGATCTGAAACATCAAATACCATAAGAAGACAACTATGAACATATTTATTAGGACATGCTTTAAGGATGCCACCGTCATGACTTCCATGGCAATAATATAGATACCACCTGGAAACAGAGAAAGAAGACAACCTAGAGACACATTAATCAGAACAATAAAGAAAGAAGACAAACATGCAACATGACTCTCAGAAGCCTAAACAGAGCAGCAGAACCTGGTGAATGCCCTAAGCACCTGCAGGTGCAGGAGGATAAAAGAGAAAAAATCAGTCTCTGACCTTGTAGATTTAAGAAATCACTGAAATCTCTTAAAACAATATACAGTTCTGGTTATTTTCAATCTATCAAAGAGTGGCAACCTAATCAATGCTGGAAAATGTTTTCATTGCTACTGCCTCAGCATAAAATATATGGTACGAAAACCCCATCTTCCACCAAAAGCCACATGCTGCTTCATTAAAATAAAAGAAAGAAAGAAACAAACCCCATATTTTATTTACTTTGAAAAAATAACATTACGAGATAGGAACCAGCGGGGGAGGAGGCAGCAGATGCTGAAGTCAAAGTTTCAGCTGTGAAGTTTTTTTTCAGCACTTGTCAGATTTGACAGATTCATGTAGCTTGTGGTTTGTAGAGGTGTGCATATGTTGTCTTCTTTTCTGTTTCATGCTACCAGGTGGTACTCATTTGATAAATCAAGTTGTTATGCTTGCTTAGTGAGAACTCGTATCCTTCTTTCTTTAAAAGCTAAAGGGAGTCTTGTCAGTAAGAACCCTGGATATTTGGACCTCTCTGCATACACTGAAACCCAGTTCTTTTTTTGAAATGGTACGCAGGGGTACGGAGTACCGGCACCTTTTTTGCTGGCCCCACTGCCCAGCTGGGGGGCTAGGGTCAGCAGGGGAATGGAGCGTGCCATTGGAAGAAGGGTGGCTCAGGACGAAGAGGTGTGGAAGAGGCATTTTTCAAGTTTACTATCAAGATATGAGTATCAGCACTTTTTTTTTTTTTTTTTACAAAAAAGCACTGCTGAAACCCAATTAATAAATTGTTTTCGTTAACCTGAGTTGCAATGTCTCTTTCACTGTGAAGTTCCAGCAAATCAGATCATCTCTCCCCATTGGTAAAGGCCCAATTCAAGCCAGACCATAGTTAAGACAAGAGGTCTACATAATATTAACTCTGCAACCATGTTGAACAAGAGGTTAAGAGCAGAGTCCAAAAACTACAAAGAAATGCATGTCACTTAATTATTCTCTGTCTTTAAAAATCCAAAATCCCTTTCACCAATTATAGTAATTAGTTTTGTTCTCTGAAATAATTAAATAATTGCCTTTCAGGATATGTCTGATCGAAAAGGAACTCGTTCAGTAATTTCTTTCTAGTTAGTAACATTTGGGATTCCTACAGTGAACCCCACTTGGTCCTTTTTTGATTTTTGTGAAAGTATTTAATTCCCTCATTTCCTGCTGTGATTGATAATTAAATTATTCAACTCAACTCTGTTACATGATTTTAGATCCCAGTCCATCCTGAATTACCCTGCGATGGCTGCTGGTCTGTGGAAAATGTATGAGTCGCTTGTGCTTCACAGTTGAGTAAGCCGGCATGCCTTTATCTCTTCAAATCTTCTCTCTGTAGCTGTTGGGGAAGCCTCATGATGCGTTTCAGTATGTCTCTATTCGAAAATCAGTTTCAGGCTCTGGGACCGCTCACTGAGTGCTCAGAAAATATAAAATGGGGGAGCACTACACAATGAATTTATGTCACATCCACATTAGAGAACTTACTGTGGAAGAGCTGTCCTGATATGGCTGTGCTGCTGTAAGATTGCTCGTGTAGGTGCTCTTTGCTGATAGGAGAGAGCATAATTCAGCCACTTCCATGAGCAGCAGTAGTTATTTCAGGAGGGGAAGCTCTCGTCTTGACATAGCGCAGCCCACCCTGGCATTTCTGTAGGTTTAATTAATGTCGCTCAGATACATGTGCTTTTCTCACCCCTGTGTGACCTAGGTTATACCAATAAAAATGGTGATGTAGACAAACCCTAAAGGTCTGGAAAGAACTTCAGAGGGAATATTGCCAGGATTAGCATTGCTACATTTCTGATATCTGCTAGAGAGAGCTGGTTTTGTTCAAGCCATAGAGCCATCCCCTCTAATAATGACATGATAGTCAAAGACCCAATGGCAATTCAGATGTTAAGATTTGTAAAAATGGTATTTGATGTTACTGCTCAGTAGCCAAACTGTTGGAGTGCACATCAGGACACAAATGATGACAAAGATATATTTGAGTGAAAACCTTTTGGTTCAAAACGTTAGGTGGCTGGAGGAAAAATTTGAGTGTATGAAGTGCACATAGATGTGGAAGGACTTAAAGACTGTCACTCTTGTAGCCTATTGTGCAGTTGCAAGCACCATTGTAATTCCTTTGTTCCCATGAGCATAAAGAATTCACCTTCAAAGAGTAAGAGTCCATGGGAAAGTAATGGGCCATTTCTCCTCTTTGCTGGCAAAGATTTGGCCCTGAACTCAGGAAATGTAGGATAATCCCATGTGATGTTGCTTCCAGAGGTGTGTCTGTCCTTCATTTTAGTGGTCTAGGAAGGACTTCTACTTAAGAGTTCTCTGTTTATGCAATCAAGGATCGTATTAGTCCTTTTGGTCACAGTGATGTACTGAGAGCTCAGATTCATCTAACTGTCCACCACCATTCCCAAAACTTTTTTAGAATCACTGCTTCCCAGGATAGAATTTCCCCTCCTCCACCCATCCTGTCATATCTGCTGGGTTTTAATTTTTTCAAGAATACCTGTTTGGCTTCTATAGCTTCTAAAATATTTCCATTTACCTGGACTGTTATGGTGGAGATTAATGGATTTCCTACTACTTTTTTGTTTTGGGATATGCATTCCATCTGTTACACTATACTGAAGGAACTCCCAGGATGAAGTTTGTTAGCCAAATGTTGACTTTGATCCCAGTTCAGGAAAAATCCTTAAGCCTGTGCAGCTCTTGGCCTCATTGGAATGACTTGTCACGCTTCGGTGGAATTCTTCATGTGCTACAAGATACACATGTATTTCAGTGAATTGTTATAATGGAGCTTTGGAGAAACAAGTTCAGATTAGTTACTTTATTTATGCAACATTGTGTAGACATAACAATTGGGATAAATTACCACTTTCCGTCTGTCTGACAGTTTGTATTTCCATAAAGAGATTAATACACATGCATGGATATTTAACACTCCTCTGCCTGCTTTCTTCTGCAAACACACAATGTCCTGTGGTACTTACCCTTTCTATAAAGTAAAGAGGCATGGAGGCTTTCAGACTGGCATTGCAATCTTTCTTGTCTTTAGATTTCAAGAATCCTATTTGTTTGTCTTAGTCTTTTTCTTTTTAAGTAATGAGCCATTTATAAATGCCATAGTGAGGCAAAACACTGAAGACCCTAAATCCATGGCGCCTCATCCTACCACTCTATGTTGTGATGTGGTTGCCTGACACAATCTGCTACTTTCTTTCCTGCAGTGGTATTAAATGGTGTTAATGTAAAATTTGCTTTGCTTTTAGTTTTCTTCCCAGAGGTTAATGCCATTGGCTGTATCTACACTGGCAAATTAGTTCGAATTAAGGAGGCTTAATTCGAACTAACTAAAGCCATGGCTGCACTAGGTTTTAGTTAGTTCGAATTAAGGGCTTCCTTAATTCTAACTAATAAGTTCGAATAGGGCTTCAGAAGTAAGGCTTTAATTCGAACTAACTAGTTCGAATTAGCCAATGTGGCCATGTTAATTCGAACTAATTTCTTAATTCGAACTAACTGGCCATTGAAATGAATGGGGATCGCTAATTCGAACTAAGCAAGTGCCATGAATGGCACTTGCTTAGTTTGAATTAAGTTAATTTGAATTAAATAAAATTAGTTCGAATTAGTTAGTTCAAACTAACTAATTCAAACTAATTTTAGCAAGTGTAGACATAGCCATTAAGTTCAAGAGAGTATATATAATGTTACAGCTACTATTGCTTAGTGTTGCAATTATTATAGTGTCTTTGATTAAATTCTGCTTCTCTTGGAAAGCTGTCTTGAGGAACTTTGTTATTCATGAATAAAGCAATGAAGTTTGACAAGAACTGTATTTGAAATGCAGATCAAGAAAAGTGAGGAATCATAACATAAAATATTATATTTGACATGTCGGAACCAATACATTTATCAGTTAGTGAACATGTCAGTCCATGGAAAGTTCAGTTGCTCATACAAGGTCATAAAGGAGGCAAAGATTTGACACATCTTCTCCAACTCATACTGGCCCAGCTTCGGTATCAGTTGGTCCCTGTAGCATCACAGCAGCAGAAATAGTCCTAAAGAGGCCATCACACTCCAAAAAAGTTATATATTTATGGTTGTGAGGAAGAACGAGGAATTGAATTGAATCTGAAGTGGCAGTTTGGTAGCAGGAGTGACTTTGATGGGGAATCATAGATACCAAGGCTGGAAGGGGCCGTTGTGATTCTCTGATCTGAGTTCCTGTAGAACATAGCCCAGATGACATCCCCATCGTATAGAAAAATATCCAATGTTCATTTTAAAAGTTACCAGTGATGGAGAATCAACTATAACCCTTGGTAAATTGTTCTAATTCTTAATTACCCTCATTGTTTAAAAGTGTGCTTTATTTCCAGTTTGAATTTGTCTATTTTCTACTACCAGCCATTGGTTCATGTTACAACTTTCTCTACTAAATTAAAGAGTCCCTTACATAGGCCTTGAACAGCACTGGATATTTTCCCCCAAATTTGTTTGTTTCCCCAGCTGCCCTCAAGATCTGAACTGCTGTGCAGCTCCAAATATTGTTTATACTTTTTTTTGTAAGTCACCTTATCCTGATTAAAAGCTTTCCGCCCCTCTCCCCTCCCCCCCATCATTAATGCTCAGTTAAGGTTCCTGGAGCCATATTTGTCTTGGGATGGGAGGGAAGGGGAATGATACCTCATTTAAGAATTGGTGGCTTCCAGGCATTACACCAATTCTCACAGTGACTGTCTGTGTCCAGTATTGTTGATAGGCCCATGGACCCATTGGGCATGGACATTAAATCTTCGGCATCAAGAGATAAGGGCAAATGCCCTAAGAGCCTCCCAGTACATGAGTCAACTTTGGTACCGCCAGTGATATTGGTCCACCTTGCAATGGAGACACCTGTACAGGTGCTCTGGCTCTGCCACTGATGCTGGGTTGATTGGTACCAGCATAAATCCATGAAATTGGTGCCCTAGGCATATTGGAAGCACCTGACTTTCCGCTCCTTGATATCAAGATCACAGAACTTGCCCCAGAGCAAAAGAGATGTTTCAATACCAGAAAGGGTTTATTAGTTTCAGTTCCCATCACAGTGACACCATGAGCCCAAAGATAAAAGGGGAAATCCATGAAACAAAAACCTTTTGGCTCTAAATCTTTGACTCAACCATCTGCCTGAAGCATCACTTTTGATGGGCAGGTCAAGGTACTGCGAGACCTCTGCCCGCTATTATCTGTGCCCATGTACCTAGTAAGCAACTATTTGCCTGCCAGTTTCTCTTCTGGCCACTCTACTTCCTTTTACAGGGCAATTTTACATGCCAATTTGGTGATACTCTGGGTTAAAGCATGGCTCCTACATGGTTACAACACCTAGAATGCTCATGCTAAAAGGATGTACGGGAGGTCTTACTACACACATTAGAAAGTTCTCCACATGACACACATACCTAGGACATGGTCCAGATTTCAGATTTGGTGCACATTCCACCAGATCTCTTCAGTATCAGCAACTCTTCCACATATTCTGGAATATTCTCTGATGCTTGAAAATCAGGGTTATCCCTGAGCGCTCTCAGGTTCCATATAACAGCTATCACAACTCTGCTCTGGGCCTAGCTGTGGCCTTCGCTCACAGCCTTAGTGCCCCGCTCCCATCTTGGCCACCAAGGGACCACTGCTTTAAGAAGACTCTTAGATTGCTCCTCTCCATGGTGGAAAAATCTAAGCAGTACCCTCCCAGAGAATGCTGCTCAATAGTCACCTATAGTAGAGCACCCACTGGGGCACTACTCAGAGAAGAAGATGTTATTTCCCTTATGCAGTAACGATGGTTTTTCAAGATATGACCCCCTACAGGTGCTCCAGGACTCACCCTCCTCCTCTCTACTTTGGAGTTCTCACTTATGACTGGGCTGTAGAGAAGGGTTTGCCCACACTGGTTAGCCTTGTTGAGTAGCACGAGAGAAGACGGCACATATGCAGGCCTAATGGACACTGATAACGAAGTTCTCCAATCAGCATCGCAGAGATATAGACATACTTACAGTGGAGCACCCTTAGGGGTACACATCTTGAAGAACCATCATTATTACACAAGGATGAGTAACTTCTTCATTACAGCCTTTTCTATGCTTGTAGGTGCGCTCTGTAGCCTATGCTTGCTCCCCACGGTGCTTGCTTCTTAGGCTATGTTTACAATGACGGTGGCAGATTTGCTATTGTCAGATTAATTTATCTGGATCAACTGAGTGGAAGTGAAGACCTGCTCAATCAACCTGTAAATCGGTGCTACTGATTCACCTCCTCTAGGTGGAGTAATATGGCATTGACAGGAGGGCATTTCCCATCAATGCAGCAAACTGAAGACACCGTGAAGTAAGGTTAGGTTAGGAAATCGACAGGAAATATGCATGCTACTCTACATAGCTTGTGTATCTCGCATTGACTGCTGCCTAATTTCCCAGGAAGAGTAGACATAGTCTTAGCCTTTGCTGTGGGACTGAGGAGTGGGAATACTGCTGTGCTCCAAACTACTTATCAACCCCTCTCCCCCCAGAGCCCTACAATAAATGTTAGGTTTTCCTTATCAGTTTCTGATGTCAATAGCATTATTGCTGCCCTTTACACAGGTTTGCTGGGTGGGGAAGGAACTCCCTGTGCACTTGTACTGGAACAACGATAATATGCCCCTAAACTTTAGAGTACTGTCAGTGCCAGAAAAGCCACCACTTCGTTCTTCACAAGTAAACTGGTTTTCCCCTTCAAAGGTGTTTGAGGTGCACACATGTTAGGAACAAAATATGTGCCATTCTCTACTCACAGATTTCCCTCTCTTTCCCCCCTTCCCTAGTTTGCTACTGTTCCATTTGTTCTTACATAAATACCAACTGTAAACAGAAAACTTGTCTACAAAGAGCAAAATAATCAGTTACTCTCTTCCTATTGGGAATTTGTCGTTTTGCTGTAGGCAGATAACTAAGCACTGCTTGCATGCTGCTGGTGAATTCTACCTCTCTCTTGAGTTTCTGGCTCTATATTTTAATCATGGAGGTGAGGGAGAAAGTTGACAAGATTTATTTTATTTGCTTTACCAACACAGTATACAATATTTTTTAGACTCTAATATGTTTTGAGTGGTGAGAACCTAATTTTCTTATTGGTCACTACAGTGTAGGGTAGAAATATAAAATGAATCAGACAGACACAGAGCCAGAAAGCTTTTAAGGAGACCTTGAAGTGGTAGGTAAGGAAACCTCTAAATCTAGCAAGTATGGTTCTTATTATAATTTATGACGCCATATGCGTGTTTTGTATCCTTGAAATCTCTTTGAATGGTGACTTTATATGGTAGACATACTTTACTTTTCCTTACTCGGCTCTTTGGCAGAGGCTTAGGAATTATTTTAGCTCTGAATTAAGAAATCTGAACTCCTGCTCTGCTCCATTTGAACATGGCTCTCCTTTCCGTAACTTACCGTAGTGCAAGGAGGTTTGATCTTTAAATCATTGCGAATTAACTCTCACAACTTTACTAGTTCCAGTTTTGTGGCCTTACATTCATACACGTGTTTCAGCATGTAGCAGAAATATAACAGTTGCAGCACTCTAGAGGGCCGGGGTAGTCACTGGAAAAGAGACTGATCCTTCACGGTGAGGAACACTTGCAACTCTCGTGGCTTAGAAAGGCACCATTCCAACAAAACACTTAAGGACATGCGTATGCAGACCCACAAATATTCTCTCTGGGTTTAGTATGGTAACTCATGTACCTAATTAAGCTTGGGGCTTAAGTCCTCAGCATCTCACAGCCTTATGGGGTGCGTTATGATTCTGCTTCTTTAAGAACAGACTTGTGGGCAAGCAGGCCACTGTTCATTTAATTAAGGAGAACATATACCAGTATACATTCCAATCTGCATAGTCATTATTTACGTCATAAAATCGGCAAATGACAAGAGAAACCCTTTTTGTTTTGTTTTGTTCTGGAAACTGAGAAATAATTGACCTTTTTTGTTATTTGATTTCCTCTTTTAATTACTAGGGGTGTGAGTTGATACAGACCCCAGATCAAGATTTCACTGACTTCACCAAGTGTCTTGAGATACTCCAGAAAAAGATAGAAGAAAAAGATCTCCAGGTAAAGTTTACTAATCTTTCAATTTGTGGCCGTGATAGTTCTGCCTCCTGAGGACACTTAAGCTGCTGTTTTAAGTTTGCACTGAAATGAAATGGTTATTTACTGTAGCCCTGACAGTCTGAGCCTTCACCATATTTACGTCATATGGAGTAAATATTTACACTTTTGCTAGGTGAAATTACTCTGGACAGAAAACCAAACAGCTTTCTAAAAAGACAACTTGTATTGATTTGTGTTACTCAGCTGCCTAAAGTGTTGAAAAGCAATAATTTCCTTGAACTAGAAGATGTGAGACTACTAAAAATCATGGGTTATGTCTACACCAGAAAAAGTTTGGTCGACTTTGTTAAGTCGACTTAATAAGGTCGACTTTAAGTCGACTTAAAGTCGACCTTATTAAGTTGACTTAACAAAGTGGACTAAGTCAACTTAACTTTGTCGACTTAGTCCACTTTGTTAAGTCGACCTAACCACCCTTAAGTTGACTTACTAAAGTCGATCTAAGGGTTACTACACGTCCACACTGTCCTTAAGTCAGCTTACATCGACCTAATGGGTGTTTCTTATTAAGTCGACTTAAGGAATTTTTTAAGTCAACTTAATGAAAGTCCAATGTGGACTGGGAGTAATTTAGGTCAATTAAGGCTACTTAAGTCGACCTAAATTGCTAGTGTAGACATACCCATGGTGTGTCTGTCTTAGGCCTTGTCTACACAAAGGTTTTGTACTGGCAGAACTATTTGCAGAGGGAATATTGTTTTTCTACTGAAATAGTTAAATCAGTATAACCCCTAGTGTGGATGCAGTTATATCAGTGCAAAAGTGCCTTACAGTGAATACCTTAATCTTATTCACTATGGGGTACAGCTATACTTGATTAACTGTGTCCCACTGGAAGACGAGGGGTTATACCCATCAACTATACCAGCAGAGTTACAGAAGAATGATATTTATGTGTAGACAAGGCCTTAAAGCCAGATCCAGCAACAGGAAACTCAGTGCAGATATAAGGTTCCATACAAGAGGAATCTGGATTCCTTTGTAGGGCTGATGACTAAGGTTGTGTTGCCCAACATTTTCAAAAATAGGAGCCTCAGTTTAGGTTAACAAATCCACTCAAGTGAATGTGATCTGTTGGGTGCTCAGCACTTTGAAAATAAAGCCACTTATTTACGGCCCTAAATAAAAACTTTGCGAGCATAAATTTAGGCACAGATGTTAGAAGTCTTTTAGTTGGTATTTAGAACGTTAGAATGTTTATATACTTATTAACTATTAAAAATGTGATTAAAAATATCCTTATAAGCTTGTTCTTTTCCTGCAAAATACACAGTTTTGCTAGATTAATGTTATTCTGCTGCATAGTGATACAGAAATATTGAAATCCAAATAAAAATGGTTAATCTTTTAAAACCAAAAAAATTTTTACAATATGAATTTTTCATAAGTCTAGAATTTTTATAAGAATAAAAGATGGCACTGTGGAAAACCAAGTATAAATCCTTACCAAAGCCTTCCCATAAGATGTTTTATACAGCATAGAGTCCTGATCCGTGACTGCGGCTCCTAGTCACAACTGTAAGAGAAATAATATTAAGTCAAATCATATCAGAGTAGTCTTAAGTTTTAGTTATTCAGCAGCTTGTATTCAGCAGTGCTTTTCTTTATACTACTTAGTCCTTAAGAGTGAGATTTTTAAAGGCAATTAGGCACCTAAAGATGGAGAAGGGTGCCTGAGTGGGATTTTCCAAAGCGTGTAGGTGCCCAAATCCTATTGATTTCAATAGGAGTTAAATGGCTAGGTGCTTATCAGAATCCCAGTAGGTGCCACTAGGAACCTTTCTGCATCTTTAGGTACCTACTTGCCTTTAAAAATGTGATCCTGAGCAGAACTATGGAGTCACAAGGACTATATTGCCAGTAATACCACAGGGATTTGTCCCCCCATATTTGAAAGTTGGATCAGTAAGTGGGTGTGCCTGACAGAAAACTTTTGGTTCATTGTGAGGAAACACCTATGTTGGCTTTAACTGAAAAGTTCAGAGTGAAAAGAAATTACATTTTTTTTCAGTTTTACTTGGTATATTGGACAAAGCTTTGTGAATAGTCAGTTTATAACACAGGCAGTCAAAAGAAACAAGGAGTCCTATGGCACTTTTTAAAACTAACAAATGTATTTATCGCATAAGTTTTCGTGGGAGAAAATTCCACTTCGTCAGACACCTTCAAGCATCTGACAAAGTGGGATTTTCTCCCACGAAAGCTTACGCGATAAATAAATTTGTTAGTGTTTAAAAGTCCACTAGACTCCTTGTCTGTTTTGCTGAACTAGACTGACACGGCCACCCCTTTGGAACTTAGCATAGTCAGTCAGTTTCTCTTGCCCTTTGTAAGTAAAACAAACAAGAAATCCTGTGGCATTTTTAAAGACTAACAAATTTATTTATCGCATGAGCTTTCGTGGGAGAAAATCCCACTTCGTCAGATGCTTTGAAGATGGGGAATTTACAGAATGGGAGGAAATTAAATGCAGGGAAACGTATGACACAGGATCAGGTCAGGCTGTAACAGCAAATCAGAATAGGTGTTGGGATTGAAACACTGGGGAACAGCATATAGAGGAAGGTGAGATCAAATCACCTGTTGTAATGAGAATAAAATCCATAGTCCTTGTTTAACCCTGAGGCAACGGAGTCGAATTTACATATAAATTCCAATTCTACAATTTCTCTTTGAAGCTGCTATTTGTTATTCATTTGTTTGAGCACAGCTATTAACAAGTCGTCAATGGAGTGAGCAGGGAGATTGATGTGTTCCCCTATTGATTGTAAGTGTTCTTCATATAGCAGCAAGGAAAAGAAAAATAATTTTGAAAGTATGAACATTAGAAAAAATTTAGGAGTGGAAGTGGGTACTGTACAGTGCTAAAGAGTGATTCCTGAAACTACAGTGAACTTTCTTTTTTAAACTGACTATATTTCGGGTTGACTGTGCCCAGTTAAAGGAGTAGACAGGGTCATCTCTATGCATTTCGATTAAATAAACTATTACATTTCTCTCCTACATACATTATACAGCTATATCCATACCTGGACAAATTAAATGTAAGCATATGGGCTTGAAATAGGAGGCATTCTTTTCTCAGTGCTGTAAAGAAATTCTGCTTCATTGCTCTTTATGTGAATGGAAATATTTTTCTCAGTTAGAGGACAAAAATAACTTATGAAATATTGACTCTGGTAACAGAGGCATGTAGGTGAGGCTGAAGCAAGGTATCCAAAAAAGGGACTTCTTAAAGGTGGTCTGTTTTGAACTGAATCGTGAAATGAATGGGGAGTTGTTTAGGTTAAGGGAGGTCTGAGAAAGTGTATATCCTCATTTGATTGGTGTCCTGCAATATGTGCTTTCTGGGTCTGAACTACCTGATGGAATGTAAAGTGGTACATTTGATTTATATAGCCCTGAATAGAATGGTGTGGAACCTTCTGACATAAGACTGTTTCTCAGTTTGTGCCTTACTGCTGCAGGTGAAATCTGCAGCGATCTTTGACCTGGATCCTCCTGGTGTAAACTGCAGGGAACTACTGACTTCTCAGTGAAGAGGACCTTTCCTTTGGAATACTCTGTTCTCTAGTTAACATTTCTTGAATCTGTGGCTCTCCTGGACATGCTGAAAAGCAAATGTGATTTGAGCAAGCCCTACTGAAGCACTGAGGAAGGGAGGCAGAAGTTTTCTGTCTGGTTGCAAGTGGTGGTTTTGAATCAGATTGGTCTGTTTGCTAGTGATTTGATGAGGCATGATAGGGTAAGGAGAAGTCATTCTGCTGATTTTGATGACATGTTTATTTTAACTATTGTGGTATTGTTTTAAATGTAGGTTATAGGTGTCCAGAACTTTGGTGTAGAATCTCTTTTGGATCACATCCGAATGAATGCTTAACTTAGGTGACAGTGCTAAAGAAATATAAATTCAGGGATATATGTTTGTCAGCAGTGTTTCCAGTGCTTTTTTTCTAAAAAAAAAAGGTACCGGAACTCCTATTGATGTCCGTCGTGTCATAAAGAAATAACACTGAAAATAGTGCAGTAAACAGTAAATTTTTGAATATATCAAAGAAATAAAAATACAAGGTAAAAACTGTTAAGTTTTATTAACTATGCAGGCCGCTAATATACTGAAAGACAACCTGTGAGGTCTTACAGCAGGGGTCCTCACACTTTTTAAATAGGGGGCCAGTTCACGGTCCCTCAGACTGTTGGGGGGCCGTATTATAATTAGAAAAAAACGTGAATGCGTAGCTATCACGTCTGCTGCTGGCCTGTGTTTCTGGGTACTGGGTGGCAGGCAGTAATGCATCCACACACTTTTTGTTGATGCTGTGGGCTCCGGCCAGGCCCAGAGTGTGGGACTGACCAATGTTAGCCTGCTGGCCTGCTGTTGTGTACGCAACTAGTAGCCAATGTTCCCTCTAGGTTTGGTGGCTTATGTGCAAAATTTTCAAGCCGTGTGAAAAACTTTTTCAGAATAAATTTTTGGGGAAAACTCACAAGACAGAAATTATAGGCATTAATTGAAGATAAAGTGACTGTAAATAGAATTAATTAATTAATTGTGTTTAATTGATTTAATTGGAATGAATTTGGAATTGAAATCTAATTTTAAGAAAGGTTTTTATTTAAAATTAATTTTTAAAAAGTCTTAAAAAAGAAGGGAGAGAAAGAAAAAAGAGAAGGAAGGAGGAGACAAAGAAAAAAAGGAAAGGAAGAAAGAAGAGAAAGGAAGGCAGGGAAGAGGAAGACAAAGAAGAGAAAAAGAAAAAAAGGAAAGGAAGAAAAGAGAAAGGAAGGCAGGGAAGAGGAAGAGAAAGAAGAGAAAAAGAAAAAAAGGAAAGGAAGAAAGAAGAGAAAGGAAGGCAGGGAAGAGGAAGACAAAGAAGAGAAAAAGAAAAAAAGGAAAGGAAGAAAGAAGAGAAAGGAAGGCAGGGAAGAGGAAGACAAAGAAGAGGGGAAAAAAAGGAAAGGAAGGAAAGGAAGAGGAAGAGAAAGAAGAGAAAGGAAGCAGCCCCGGGGGTCTGGAGGGGGCGGTGGGGGCTGCCGGCCTGCGCGGGGGTCCCTCCTTGTCCCCACCCCCACCCCTCTAACCCGGGCCGTCTCCTTGTCCCCACCCCCACCCCACAACCCGGCCCGTCTCCTTGTCCCCACCTCCACCCCTCTAACCCGGCCCGTCTCCTTGTCCCCCCACCCCTCTCCAGGCCTCCCTCCAGCCCCCTTACCTGGCCGGAGGCTGGGAACCACAGGGACGGCCGGCAGAGCTGCTTGCCGGCCAGTCCGCTCCCGCCCTGAGCACGCTGTAACTGCGCATGCTCAGGGTGGGAGATTTAAATCTCCCCAGCCCGGCCCAGCCTGCACAGCTGGGAGGGAGCACCGGCGGGGAAAAAAAGGTGCCGGAACACCGTTCCGGCAGAAAAAAAGCACTGAGTGTTTCCAGAAACTTCCATTTCTCTGTCAGCCCATTTCTCTTCTTTGTCCTGTCAGAAAATGTAGTTGCTAATACAGGCTTTCATTTAGCTATGACTCATTGATCATGGATTGAAATTTTAAAATGGGCTAGTATTGGGAACCCAACAGGATAATTTCCACAAGCTGTCAGAGTGTCTATATCCTTTGTTTTTCATTGCAGCTATTGCTATTAATGATTGAATGCAAAACTTCAAGCCTCTGGTATAATCTCCTGTTGATAACTGTACCTTTGACCACTGGCTGGGGTTATATTTTGCAAGTTTATTAAAACTTACTTCACTGTTACTACCTTTGTCAGTTAATTTGTTTTCAGTCATACTTGAGTCAGCTTTTTTCCTCTCTAGTCTTTCGCAGGGTCCTCTATTTTCAGATTGGAGCATCAAACTATCAGACCAGAGAATTACATTACTCAGTTCAGGCCTCAGTGCAGTGAAAGACTGGTCTTTGAAGGAAGAGGGAAGCTGTTTAATCATCTCAGTTAAATTCTTTCCTGGGAGCAGTGATTTGCTTTGCCGGATTTGCCGTGGTTGATTTCACTGGAGCTCTTGCACTCCTATTTTTTAAAAAACCTGCAAAAGTTCCACAGGCATAAAGCTTGTTTAGTCTTCAGTGTATTTTACAGAAAGAAAGTCTTTAAGGTTTAAATTTAGAGCTTGCTTTAGAAAATCATGTAGGGCCTGAACCAAAGCAAATTGAAGAGATGGGACAAATTCTTATTGGTTCAGGTGAGCCTCTGTTTGGATCAATTATTTTATTCCTTTAACTCATAATCAGAGTATAAGAGTTTCTTTAAATGAAACATGAGATTTAACTCATTCACAAAGAAAAAATTATTGTGAAAAAATTACGATAATTTTTCAATGAGCTCTTAATTGTTAATGGAAAGTAAACTCCATGGGTCAAGGACTATGGGTCTTTTAATTTATTTGCATCATGCAAAGCACATCTCCAGCAGCAGATACAGAATTTACATAATCCCCATTGAGATCATGGAGAGAATGTTAATTTACCCTTCTTGATGATTACTTAATTTAATTGGAAATACAAAAGCTATAAGACAGGGCACCGTGGACGTGTATTGCTTTGTTAAGTCAAGTTGTAATGGTTATGGAAGGGACTGGCTCTGGATACAGAATAAATGACTAATGCTCTTTAGTGCCCATGTTTGAACATGTGTGTTTAGAGTTGCATATCTGCTGCTGCAAATTAAGGTGCTTCCTTTTTGGTTGATTGATTGTTTTTTAAGTAATTGTAGTACTTAACAGTTCTGAAATCCTGTACTTAGCTAGAGTAAATATAGCATGGGAAGTAACCATGCAGACTCCCATACACATAGCTCAATAAATAAGCTGCAATAATAATTTTACTGTGCCATTTTCCATTGAGGAAAGGAATATGAGTAACTGTAATTAATACTGTATCAATCATCCATAGAGTTTAAAGCCAGAAAGGACTCTTTTTAATCATCTAGTCTGATTTCCTGCATAACACAGGCCATAGAATTTCACTGTAACAAGCTAAAAGAGGGAGAAAGGAAATATTATTTTTCTGTCTACGGATGGAGAACTGAGATGTGAAGAGATTAAGCGAAAGTCACACAACATCTGTGGCAGAGTCAGGAAATGAACTCCAAGCCAATGCCTTTAACATACACTGTCCTTTCTTAGTCACAGTGACAAAATTTAAGTGACTTGCCCAAGGTTACATAAGAGCTGAGAATGGAAAATCCCTTAACTCCTAATTCTATTATCTAGCCATTATATCATCTTTTCCTTTTGTGTCTCACTGTCAAATATGTCGCTCAGTTTAGACAGACCAACACAGTCCAATGGCATATTATCACTGCTATCAAAATGAATTAAATCCTCCCTAAAAAAAAAGGGGGGGCTATGAATAGTAAAGTACTGTAGCAAAAATGTGAGGGAAGGAACATAAGAATAGAGAGAGACTCTGTGAAGGAGCTGGCAACTGACCTGGAACGAAATAATGTCAAGATTAATGGAATCAGTGAGGTGACAATGAAATTGATTGAGGGCCATCATCTCAGGTACAGTGACAGGCATCATCTGAGAGCTCTTTTTTCCTTGGAGAGTCAGATGGCTAGAGGAATGAGTGAGTTCTTGCTAGAGGTAAAAGGATTGTACCTGAGCAAACTTTCGATGTTGCTATATGTTTATTAGAAAATGAAGGGTCAACATGTATTGCTAAACAAAAAAAGTTGATTTAAGCAGCTCTTTGGCCAAAAAATATTGTGAAATATGAATAGATCACTACATTTATATATCTCAAGCCACAAAGTAAAATTATAATAAACTGATTCTTTTACCCTCCAGCTAGCATTAGAACTAATACAGCTATAGGAAAGTGAACTGAAAGCTATTCTGGCTCTTGCAACAGCAAAGAAATTGTCAAGTACATTTCAAACTGCAGAATCCAGTACTACTGCTGATGTATGAAACAGAAACAATGCAGCTGGAAATTGAGATCCCAAGCTGGGTTTGCAGAATGACTGAGAAAACTATTTTTTTCTTCTGAACTGATCAAACTTGATAGTGTCTCACCGAAAGACAATAAACATAACTCAGTGCCATTTATCCAGTCATTTTTCAACATGTAAATACACTTCAGGCATCTGTGTATTGCTAAGGTATCTGACTCTCCAAATAAGCCCTTTGGTTACGTGTTGTAGCAATTAAATGAAGGGCAATGCTCTTCAGTATCTGTAAGGGATGGATAATTGCGAAAGAAAGAAAAGTTTCTATGGACAAAGGGATAATTTCTTTCTGAATGAGAACTAGTGAAGGAATGGGAGAGTAAAAGGAAACAGCATTCTTTCCTTTCACAATCAAGTTTCTGATCAGGGTATGGCACAGAGATAGCATTAGAGATGGTTGATCTCCATGGCTACAGAGGGGGGGACAAAACATCACATGCTTATGTGACCAATCTCATGGGAGCTTTTCGACACTATTCATCATAAGATACTGCTGTCTTGCATGTAAACTGTAACAAGATAGGACCATGCAACACTAAATTGGTTTTGCCCAGCTTTCTGAGACAGATTTGGGAGTTTGGTCAAGCAGCTGTTCTTCTGTGAAAGTCCACAAATGAAGTCGTGGAAGGATGAGTCTTCAGTTTTGCTCTAAGGGAGATCATAATATGGCATAGGTTCCAATGCCACCTGTGTTTGAAAGGTACCTGGCTGAAGCCAGGTAGAAAGAGGGAGGGCCTTTGAGAAATGGATCCAGAACATTAAACTTACCTTCTACAGGGAGAGATTTTCCCCTCTGGATTACTCTGAGATATTGGAATGGAAACAGAAATAAGAGACGCCTTCTTCCATCTGGTTATTGGTAGATGGTCCTCTTTCCTCTTGAAAAGAAGCCACCGTGACCCCCATGTTCATGATATCCAGTAATATGCAACCAGGGACTGACTGTGAAGATGTGTCAAATGAGTGGAGATTGGGAAATTTGCAGACAATTCTGTGCGAGTCATAACTTTGTATTTGGCATCTGGATACCACAGTGAGAATCGTAGTAGAAGTGTATAGAATAGATGAGACCCATTTCACATTGCTTCCTAGCTCCTTCCCCTTCTCCCTTTTATCTGCTCCTTAAATATGCATTCCTTTGTCACATAATTAACTTCTACTAATTAACTTGGTAATTAGCCTATCCACCCAAAAAAGAAGTCAGCGAGACCAGTGTATATGGAGGAATAGTCTTTAAAGCCAGTTGTCAATTTAGATAAGAGAGTTAGCAAAAGGTAGCTAATTTGATCGTGGTGTGGTGGCAGGCATTGTTCTCTATGGATACCATTTGTCTTTCTGAGTGTCTTTGAGCTGTTGGTACAAAGTAATATGTTTCTGACTCCCTTGGTGTAGTATTTTATTGTATGTTAGTAATTCTACGTTGGTATTAGACTCCAGCTGTCTCAGAATTAAGAGCAAGATATCCTGTAAAATCCTACACAGTGTATATAAGTCTTAGAGAGGATGCAGTGGGTGTGTGAGGAGTAAGACCCTGTCCACGCCTTCTTATTAAATGGCAGTGATTCTAAGGATTTAAACTTCAAAATATATTTTTGTTGCTTTGAATGGAGAATATTTTATGAAGGAAAATTTTGGATAAGGGGCTGATGGCCAAAGTGAAGATTTGGTGGAAGATATGTTTTAGTTAAACACAGGTTATGGGGCTCTCACTACAGAGGTAACTGGTCGCAGTTTCATGAGTTCGCTTGCACAGAAGATCAAACTAGAATCAGTGGTTTTCAAACTTAGGGTCGGGACCCAGTACTGGGTCGCAGACCCTCAGACACTGGGGTCGTAGACACCTTGCTGCTGCTGCCAAAAGACTGGAATGCATTGTTCAAAGATGTAATTGTTGGGTTGCGAACATAAATGATTTTTTTTCAACTGGGTGCCAAAGAAAAAAGTTTGAAAACCACTCAACTAGATGATCTAATAGTCCCTGCGTGGCTTTAAAATACATGAATCTGTGAACAGTCCTGGGTTTTGAAATTCATTTCTTCTTTGCCCACAGTCTGAAATAAGCAGGATTTCTTAGGGGTAGGGAGTTGTTCTGTTTGTTTGTTTTCAGGGCACACTGCAAGGCATCTCTATTGGCATATCCCAAGCAGGAAAGGAGTTTCTTGTTTTGTTGGTTCCTGGTTTCCTTTGAAGTGGGAATAGTGGCTTTTGAATGGTATGGCTGAGACATTCCCTAATGTACAATCTGGACTGCTGAACAGCTGTGTCCCCTCAATTTGCCAATCTGAAGTGTCTTTTACACTGCTTCACTATGAGAGCAACCACTCCTGGCCTGCTTACACACAGCCTCTAGCATGTAAATTACTCTCAACTGAGTTATATGAGTGCGTCTACCAACCCACTCCTGAATGATACTGCAGTATGGTACCAGCAAATTCCCAGTTCCAAACTTGTACGCAGAACATGCATCTTACATTGCCCATCTCTTTCCTTTTGTGCAGTGCAGATTCATAAAAAGTCTGTCATTTCATTAATAGAAAATGAGATGCACAAAACCCTGTATCTCAAATGATGTTTCCAAACATTTCAACTTAAGCACACCCTGGTCTAGATAAAACAATAAAAACAAGTTTTTTTAACAACAGAAAGATACATTTTAAGTGAAAACAAGTAATAGGGCATAAAAGTCAGACTTGGTTACAAAGAAATAAAAGGTAAACCACAAACTAATACCTAAATTTATCAAACTCAGTGAATTGAAAGCAAAATGGTTTTTCTTACCATATGATCACAACAGTCAGCCTGGGTTTTTCAACTAGGACTTTTCCCTCAGTGCGGTGATGCTCTTTTCATTTTTCAAATATTGCTATTTCTGTGTGTAGAGATGAGAGAAGTGATATGTATCCTCTGTTCTTTCTTCTTATAACATGTCTCTTCTTTGAGAATCATCCCCAGCTGGGGTTCAGGCAACAGCAAAGCTGTTTGCTAAGACGTAAATTTCTTCCTCCTTTCTTCTTCCTGGCAAAGAATGGCCATTTAATATGGTAATAGTCCACTTGATTATGTTGATACCTGGCTGAGTTGCTGGTTAGCCTCTGAGGAGCTAGTCTGGGCTGGGTTTCTAAACTTGGAGCAATTCTTAGCAATTTTATACAGTAGAATCTTATATCTTTATATACAGTGTTGCTACACACATTTTGCCAGGACAATAATGTTCAATAGATTGAGAGTTTTCAAATAATACCTCCCAAGGTATATTTTGTACAAAAAATGTCATATTTTTGTGAAAGTTGTGAATATAGGGGTACAGTCCACCACAATGACTGATGAGGTTCTGAGGTGTTTTATGTTTGATTTTGTTTTTATTTGGACTGGGTGTGTTAAAAAGTTTTAATCAACACCTAGTGCTTCAAAGATATCCTTTATAAATTGGTATAAGGTGTATCACTGCTGATGCTGGAGCTCTTTTGTGAAAGGCAGGGATGCCTGCAATCAAAACAGCAAAAACCTTCATTTTCTCTTCATGCTTTTGTGATGTTGCTGCTGTTTTTACTTGCCTGCTCATCATAGTTCCATTATATGTTTTCCCAAGTCCAAATTTTTCCTGAACAATAGATACGAGGATCACATGAAAATGAGTATCAGCTTTTCCCCCAATCATGCTATTTTATGTCTTTGGTGCTTAGTGGGACATTCCTGCGATGTTTAAAACACAGAAGTAGAACTAAACTTTTTTTTTAAATGTAATGTTCTGTACAGTAATATCCCCAAATAGTGTGGTGCCATTATTTTAAATGGAATGATATTTGGGGCGATTTTTATATGATACTAGAGTACACTTTTTTAATTGAAATAGAAAAACTTTAATCATATTTTTTTAAGTAGCAAACTTTTCCCAGTATCTTAAAATAATAATTCATTCAGAACTTTACAATATTATTTCCAGTGGGCACTGTAGTTCATGGCAAGAGATATAATTTGTGTGCATAGCTGAGAGCAAAATTCAGCATCCAAATTTGCAGTTTTGCTGGGGAGGGAAAATATAGTGCAGGAGGAAACCTAGCCAAATTTCCAACTCTCTCATCCATCCCAAGTTAAACATTTTATGTTTAAATATTGTCAAGTGTAATATTAAAATTGAATCATAACAGCTCAACAAATCAGAATAAAGTATGCTCCCTTCCGTTTAATTAAAAGACAGAAAATATCAAAACCAAAATAAACAAAACAGTCCTTCTGAGTTAGTAGAAAATTCAAATCATAAAACTAAAAAGCAGTTGCTCAACTTTTGGAAAACTGGATTATCGGGGCTAAATAAAAGCCCCAATTCTATAGCTGACCACATGTTGTATATTGGTCACCCACTGAGTCATTGCAGAGCCTCCTTGATGATAGTGGAGCTCCAGACAGATGTAACAAAACACTTGCATGCTGTCAGTTCGAGGTTTGGGGCCTTTCTGTTGTTAGTGATTTAAAAGAGTTGATTCTTTTAGAAAAAAAAAAAAAAGAACACATCAGATTCAGCTTTGTTAAGTAGGAGTTGCTTCTATTCTGACACTAAAGCAGTTTGTTCCTACAATAGAATCAATACAATGATGACTGTAACTTCATTTAGCCAGAGTTTTATGCTGTGTTACTTTATTAAACAGAAGACCAGTAAGACAAGCAGTGGAAGGAAAGTGGAGGGAAATCCAGGATTACACTGATTCAATTTTAGACGTATGGTCTTTATCAACATGGGAAAATTGTACTCTCTCCATTGGAGGGTTCTGAATGTTTTTCATTTAAATGTGCACAATTAACACAAATTATTGTATTAGTTCAACATAATGTCTTTGTGCAGGGGTTCTTGTGGCAGTAGAAAAGGCAGTTCAGTATTATTCTTGACTAAAGGAAAGGGGCTTGATTTGCATGCAAACAAATATGCAACATAATCATAAAGTCCTAATGGTGGTAATAAAAATAGAAGCTAATCTTTATTAATATATCATTTCAGATACACAAAGTGTACCATAATGTAGCTCGCAAGTTGAGAAAAATATCCTGTACTCAGCATGACTGTAGACTAAAGCTCTATAAAACTGGAAATTCCACCACATGGCCCTTTTTAAATTTTAGGACTGTGTTGTGGCAAAGCCCTACTCATGTCTAATGTAGAAATAGCATCTTAAAAATTAATTTATTAGCATAACTGATCTACATTATAGTACTAGTAATAATCATAATTGACACATGGATCACACCTGTTGCCTGAGGTCTAAAATGTTCCCATGTTACTGATAAGGGAAACATATATAGGTAACAGTTAATTGCAGTCATGCAGCAAGTTTAATGACAGAATAGAACACAATCTCTAGACTCTTTGATTTATTCCAATCAGTGAGAGGCAGTGTTTTTTACAGGCTAGGGAACTGGAAAGGTGACCTGAGTTTTGTTCCTGGTTGTGCCACTGACTTGGGACAAAATGTGGATAACTCAGAGCAGTATTCTGTCATCCTTACACTGATTAATGCCATACTAATTGAGTAGACCAAACCAGTCAATGGCTATGTCTACACTAGAAAAGTTAAGTTGACTTTATTAAGTCGACTTAATGAGGTCAACTTTAAATCGACTTAAAGTTGACTTTATTAAGTTGCATTAACAAAAGTCGACTTAACTTTTCTAGTGTAGACATAGCCCCTTTTCAACCTTATTAAGTCGACTTAACACTTTATGTCGACTAAATAAGGTTGATTTAGGTGCTAATCCCTGTCCACACTGGCTTAAGTTGACCTAGTAAAGTCAATTTAAGCGTTAAGCCGACCTAAAACAAGGTGTTATTAAATCGACTTAACTTTTCCTTAAGTCGACTTAAGGAAATGGTTAAGTCGGCTTAAGGAAAGCCCAGTGTGGACGTGGAGTCGTTTAGGTTGACTTAAGCTTCCTTAAGTCGACCTGACTTGTAAGTGTAGACGCACCCAATGAGTCTACTCACGGAGTAAGGTACTACACAACATGAGGGTGACATCATATGACTCTTAAGCATGTATTTGCTTTGGTTTCTCCATTTGTAAAATAATACTTAGTTTGTTAAAATATTTTGAGATCTGTGGATGAAAAATACTATATGCATGCATGATGTTATAGCTGATCTTTAGTTATTTCATCAGCCATTACTAAGAATTAATTTATAAAGCTTTAGTCTACAGCCCTGGCAAATACAAGAAGTTTTATTAACCCATGAGTTACATAGTAGTACTCAGTGGTACTGGAATGATATCAGCCTCTATTTTTGATATGGCAAAGCAAGTGGATCTACAGATAGTGTCTTCAAAAGTGCCCTCTGCTGCTGTTCTTGGGTTTAATTAATGAGCACATGAGATAAGACCCCTCTGAAGATTTGGACTTTGAGCTGCCAGTGAGCTCACAACCACATATGCCCAAATTAATTGAAGTCAGTAGAGTTGGAAGCACTCCAGTATTAGCCCACAGATGCTGTAAAAGTCACCAGCAGACAGATAGTCAAATCCTGGAATAATACACCTGTTCTGAAAACTGTTCATTTAGGTGAAAGCACTCTCTGTGTTCCCATCATAGAAACTTTTGTTTTTATTTATTTAGAGAACTGTCCTTAAAGTTCTCCTTTTTTACCTTGATTTATTTTTCTTTTAGATTGATATGATTGTGACCTTGGGTGGACTTGGAGGACGCTTTGACCAAACCATGGCATCAGTGGAGACTCTCTTTCATGCAACTAATATCACTACCTCTCCCGTAATAGTTATTCAAGAGTGCTCCCTCATCTACCTACTTCAACCTGTAAGTGAAATGAATTGTGAGACCATAATAAATCCTCAAAACTGCCATGTCCCTCAAGTGGGAATTCTAGTTCCTTCAGGACTGTAGGATCAGACCCTAGATTTAATGTGTATTACTAGCAATTAGGAGATGTCGCACCTCTACAGGAATGGTATATTTTGCTGTCTTGCTGTCAGAGATTAGGTTTAACTCAGCAGGAACAGATTTTACGTAGAGGATAGTAAACTGAAAAAGTAAAAAGTTTGTTAGATTCAAACTTTATTCAGTTTTGTGCTTCGTTATGACTGGAAATGTCTTTGAACTTTTAAATTAAATTCCAGTATAATTAAATTTAGTTCCCACCCCTGCTTTTTTTCCATTTTGAACAGAAAAATATATCTATTACTGACATATGAGAGAGAAAGAGAAGAAGAAAATTCAAGGACTTGACAAACATGTTAGTCGGAATCCTCATATAGTCCAAAAGCTACAATTCATTATGATTGAAATACAAACATGACTAATGGGGGAATCTATTTGAAAATGTGTTTTGTGGGGAGCAGAGTGGTTTGGGTTGTGATTTTGTGGTGAACAGGTTTTTTAATCCATCCACTTTTTGATTAAAAAAATAACACACATGATTTCTTGCACGACTTTCACTTTTAAGATTTATTCAGAAGCAAAAGCTAAGAGTTAAAGATCTTTCTTTTCTAACATCTTATTGGCTTCTCTTTGGAAATAACTTTTCTGATGGTTGGATTTCTAGAAGTTTAACTAGCTGTACACTGATCCAGTTTGTCTTATAAAGCAAGATTCAGAGGCATGGTTGATGACAAAGCCTGCACTATGTATGCATGCTTCACTGTAATCTGAGAGGAATTAGTGAGGTTCTAAAAGAGATTGCAGATTTAAATCCACAAAGGCAACTCTACATTACCAGCCTGAGGCACTTTGCAGGAAGGATGCTGAACACTGGAGTTCATTTATCCAGTATGACAAGGAGTGACTGTGATTATTAGTTGCAGACCGAAAAGGCTAGATACAGAACAAAGTGAAGGAAAGCCAAGGCTGAAGAATAATTGTGATCAAATCTGATAGTGGGAAGTAATTTACACGTGAATGATTTGCACATACTGTGCTGTACTGACACTAAATTAATTTTAGAAGCCTTTTGTGAAGGCTAGTTGGAACATTCTGAGGAGTTTCAAAAAGATTAAGAATGCCCTGTTCGGCTTTTTGAAATATTTGCTGTAATCATATATCTATTTTAACTCTTTGGGTATTTTTATAAATGGCTTTTAAAATATCAGAGTTAAGATTATATGATTTTTTTAAAGAAATATTTAGCTACCTAACAACTTAAACGAAAGTCTTTTTATCATTATTACTTATGTTGCATTTTAAGTTATTGTTTGTTTGTTTTACTGATAACTGTGTATACCTTTATTACACTTTTCCAAAATGTATCAATGCAACTTTTCACTGGCATAGGATATTACTTATTTCACTCAGGTTCTGGCTGACATACAGTTTTGCCAGCTGATGACTTTTATAACTCCAGACTGTTTCTAGTATTCAGAAATAAAAAGCAGATTCCAGGGGCAGGTTCTTACAGCAATCTTAAAGCTAACTAACACAAAATTCCATTCTGTTGTTGATTTAAACTTCTCATCTCTATTATCTTCCGTCCACTGCCATAGTCCTTCTGGAAAATAATTTTAACTCTCTGTTTTCTAGATAAGTCCAAGTAAGTAGTTTATAAATAGGAACAAATAATATTCCTAACATGGAAGTACTTTCTTCCTATTCAGTTCAATTTAGGCTTACATTATGATAGTTTCTCTTGTGAATAGCTACAGAAAATCACAGCTCTTTTTCTTTATCATTTAAAATCAAGGTAGGAGAGCGTCGGAGATGAACTGGCTTTTTTGAAGGAATGCAGGTCTGTGAAACAAAAGAAGTGTGGTATCATGGTATAATGCAAATTATACACTTACTAAGGACATTTGTCACCAATGTGGCAATTTCCTGCAATATCCTTGAAAAAACCCTATTGAGTTAAGTTTAAATATCTTTGGAGTCCATTGCATTAAATCCAAAGGTTACATATTATTATGGGCTTGGATGAACAAAGGACTATGTGCAGAAAAGAATGATTTTGGATGGCAATATGTGTGAAGTGGAATTCATGGGAAATACTTAGTGGTTGAAGAAAACAAATGTCCTCCACCAGTTATTCAAAACCCCAACCTTTTGAAGCTACTCCCTGAGGAGAAATCTCCAGTCTGCTGCTTACTTGTTCCTGGAGGGTGGAGCTCAAAAGCCTAAACAGTAAAAAGAAACCGGTTGATATGCATTGTCTGGATTCTTGCTTCAAGCTCAAGCTGTTATGAATTTGTAATAACAGAAAAACTTCTGTGCTGGTTTTCAAGGACTGACCACCTACCAGAGATCTTGTGGTAATCAGGGTGATCTCAGGTATATTAGTATACAAATAGAGTCTTTTATTGTTTTAATATGTTTTCTTTCTAATGCTTTCACTTTACTAATAAATGTGCTTGCTTCCAAAGAGCTGTGGTAACTTATAATTGTGGGCAACTATGATATTGATAGCCACTGAAGAAAAAGCAAAGCAGAGAAGCTGTCCCATTTAGACAGTTTGGCTACCTGGGACTATGGTGCAGGCAGGGAGCTATGTGGCCTGGAAAAAATGCTATTAGGGAAAGGAAAAGATAGGGTTTTCTGCCCAAGCTAGGTGAATGTTTTGAGCCAGAAGCTGAAAAGTAGATTCCCCTTGCTGGTAGGGCTGGAGTAACCTTTTGTGGGCCTGGCACGGAATACGTTTATAGCTATTTATGAGCCCCTATGGGAGCAATGGGTCATGGCACCACAATAAAGGGCAGGCTAGGGACAATGGGGCACTGCATGAGTGGGGGCGGGGGGCATTCAGTATCTGGAGCCAGGAGCAGGCTGGGGGCAATTGTCAGTCCTTCCCTGCCCTCAGGTAGCCAAGGGGTCCCTTCCAAATGTGGGCCCGGCATGATGACGCAATTGGTGTCATAGTATACCTGGTACCACTTGCTAGACCATGGAGGGAGAACACAAGTATAGTTGCCCTGAACTGTGACAACGTAGTCTTGGGATATCCATGTCCATGTAGCAGGCAGATGTCGAAACATTCTCTCTTGGGGAGGAAGGGTCCATTTTTGTTGTTGAGTTTCTAGGACAGTAAAGTATAAACAAAAGAGCATTGTTGCTCAAAGATAAAATTAGACTCCTACCTATTAATACAGAAATAATACTACACTCTTGTATTCTATACTCCTTGTATATTTTCTGTTTTGATTTATAACCTAAAAAGGGAGAATGTTTACCTCATGCTGTACACATCTTCGACATAATAAAAATAGAGTGACATAAACCTAAAGCCAACAGCCTTCTCTAAACCCAACAGAAACAGTCAAATCCCCAAAATTATCTAGTCTCGCCCATAAACACTAATCTTTATAATTTTTCTAATTCCCTAGATAAGGGGTGGTTCTTTCATTTTGCCTTGAAAACTACCAGATTTGGAAGCCAATGGTGATCCCAGAACAGTGGTATCATGTCCTTCCACTGAAATATACTGCTTGCCAAGGAGGCTGCCTCAGTCCTACCTCAGTTTAAATTTCTGGATTCTTATAAGATATAGTGCCAGGTAGAGTTCATTGCAGTAACCTGTATTTTAAGTTAATATATTTGTTACAGAATAGTAGGGTTTGGGGGGGGTTGGGTTTTTTTTGTTTTTTGTTTTCGTAAAGCATGTATAACCCCTTTTCATACAGTGTGGTTTGAAGTATATTGAAATTATATAACCTAATCAACTTACTGTCAGGGTTTTTTAAATAATTTTTAAAAATAATCTCTCTTCAGCCCTGCCTCATTCATTGCGAATCTTAACAGAATGATATATGATATGAGTGATCTGTGGCTATTATGTGAAGGGCTAAATTTGTAGAATTGGAAGATATGATTAAGTCATAGAAGCAGCAATGGCACTGGCTCATATTGTGCCCTTGGTAAGACACATGACCATTCTCTGTGCATTTATTTAAAGGTCTGCAAAATGGGTAAAATAATACCTTTAAGAGTTTTATTTTGAGGCTGCATGCTTGTAAAACACTTTGATTTCTTCAAAAGAAAGATTGCATAATCGTAGAAATTATATTTTTTTCATATTTCACATTCCTCTGACTATAAATAGGGAGTGCGAGTAGACATTTCATTTGAAGCAATGTCCAATATCATGATTTAAGCAAAAAATTAAAAATAGACTACATAATATCTCTGCACTGAATAGTGGTTGTATTTTTTCTTGGTGAAAAAAGAATCCCTAATAAGGAGTAATAATTTCTTATGGGCAGGTTATTTTATGTAACAGTCCATACTTTTATGCTTGAAATTTTTCTAATGTCAATTGCCATTAGGATATACCCTGGCTGAAGAGCATTGGGCCCTCAGAGTCATGTTTATCATGCTACCCATGCTCAGTAACAATGGCTTAAGGTTTTACATACATACTTTCTCATTTTCTGGTACTGTGCTTCTCAGGAGTACAGAAACATTAGCTTCTGTACACTGAGCATAAATTATCTTTTATCTGTGAGTTTTATGGCAGTTTGTAATACAAGGTAATAGGATTTATGACCAAGAAATGAGAAGATGTCCAGGAGTTAATGAGGCATGTCTTTTCATTATACTGAGCGGAGTTCCGTGTTCCCCATGCAGGATTCCAACGTTGTGATGTGGGGAAGAAGTATTGCTACTTTTATACTTGAAAATATGTTGCACAATTAGACTTTTGTCAGTTTTCTAACCCTCCAGAAACACTATATGAATATTATGGTACCCTATTTCTGCCATGCTGTTGTACTTCCCTGTATTTTTCTTTCCCGTAAGAAGTAATAAGGAATGTACTAGTGCTCACAGGAACTGAGGAATGAAGCAGAATGCGGATAATATTAGGCAGGTAACCTTGTGGATAAATCTAAGGACTAGAGATCAGAATTCCTCTGGTTTTTTTCTCAGTTTTCCTGCCAACTCAATGCGTAGTCTATGCAAGCCATTCAGTCTCCGTGTGGCACAATGTGCCCATCTGTAAAGTAAGTATAATGCACTCACTGGGTGTTGTGGAGTTTACTTTAATTTTTTGTAAAATACTCCATAGAAGTGCAAGATATTGCTGCTGGTGGTAGTTGTAATAATTACTAATAGGCTATTAAATATCTTCCAGATGTACACCTACAAAAAAGGGGGGAAGTACTGTTTCTTCTTTATATCTACTTATTTAGACTCTAAGCCTGCCAGTGTTTCCACATGGGCAGACTCATATGCCCATGAAGTCATTTGGATGCCACTCAGTGCAGGGGCTTTCAGGACTGGGGGCCCATGTTCATCTTCTCAATTAATAGGCAAACTAACCAACAGAGACAAATGTCTGTCTTTCTCTCATTCTCACACATAGGCACATGTCAAGTTCTGTTAACTGCTCAACACCAACCAGAACTACTCACTCATCAGGAGTGGGCAGGAGATTCTGTGGCCTGCATTGTGCAGGAGGTCAGACTTAACTATCATATTGGTCCCTTTTGACCTTAAAAATCCGTGAATCTGTTGTTGCTACAATTTGGTGTGGCAACATCTTTCTGGCTTGTTTGCTAGAATGTCCCTGCTTGTCTGGTATAAGATAATGGGAAATCCTGATATTATTCCGTCAGCCTCTGAGCTTCCCTTGTGTATTCAGCAGAACAAACAAGAAGTCCTGTGGCACTCCTAAAGACTAACAAATTTATTTATCGCGTGAGCTTTCATGGGAGAAATCCCACTTGGCCAGATGCTTGAAGATGGGGAACTTACAGAAAGTTTGACGAAGTGGGATTTTCTCCCATGAAAGCCCGTGTGATAAATAAATTTGTTAGTCTTTAAAAGTGCCACAGGACTTCGTGTTTGTTTTGCTGAACTAGGCTTACACGGCTACCCCTTTGGAACTTGTGTATTCAGTATCCTCAATTTCATACTGTTTATAAAGCTACATCTGTATTTGGAGCTAGGCGTGTGATTCTCAGCTTGAATTGTCATCCCCTACGGGTAGACGAACTGCTATAGCATGGGCAGTAGCAGTCCTGCTAACTGCCCTGAGTATGTGGGGTCAGGGTAAGTTTGTACTTGAGCTGTCTAGCTAGCATGGTGCTCATACAACCGTGGCTATGCTGCTATTTTTAGCTTGCTAGCTCAATGAGAGACAGCGCATGTTTGTCCACTCAAGGTGGGAGTCACACCGACAGCGCCCACTTAGAGAAATGGTCTTTGAGGAATAAGCACTGTTGTCAGATTAGTTCCCTACTGCCTTTCTTCTGATACCAGGCTCTCTTTAAGAACCTGATCTCACACCTACTGAAGTTCCTGATGGGGAAATCTCAAGTCCCTCTTCATTCTTCCTCCCCAAAACTTCAGAACATCCGTCAGCATCTGTTTTTAATGTACCGTTGCCATATTGTGAGGATAGTCTCATTTACAATGAAGCTGTGGTAACCTCAGTGCAAGCACTCTTTAAGATTCTGCTCTAGAGATATCAAAATATTTATTTTTCTCCTTCTTCTCTAACTTAGCCTCTCACTTAAGTGTTATTCCTTTTTAGCAGAAGGCCATCACCATTATAATCAAAGCAACAAATCTCTGCTCTTCTCCCTCCAGAGACCTCTTTTTGTACAGCTAGCTTAATAAAAACCTAATTCAAGACCTTACATTTTATGGCATTCTTAAAGATAAAATAGCCTGTTCCTGATAAAGCAGATCTTTCTGTGGCTGCCTATTTAAGAAAATTAGCCATTCAGCTGGAAAGAAACATCTTATGTCTAAAACTAGCAACCGTGAAAAAGGACTGAAGTCTTCCTCTGGGAGTCTGAACCTTTACCGGGGGTTTGGGGATTGTAGTGAAATATTTTGTTTCCAGGGCTTCATAAGACTGAGACTAATGCATTCAAATAGCCTTCCAGAAAAGATTATGATACACTTGCTTGCTTAGTAGGTGGATTTGAAGCGTTACTGAATCTCTTTAAATTCTCCCCTAGTTATTGGCTAACAAAAAGATTGTTTCAGAGGAGTGGGTCTCCAGCAGAATAAGAAGTAGATTTTCCCTTCGCAGACATGATAGAAACCCTACCCATTCTATTTTTCCCCTAAAGTTGGATCATTTTATGTAAGCTTTTCTTGCAGACATATTTGAATCCAATCATGAAGCTCTAATCCCAGTACTAGGCTAATTTTTCACTGCCTCCAAAGTCTTAGGCTGTACCTAAGCCAATGAGAGGTATTTATTTGCCTATTCAGAAGATGCTCCTTACTATTCTTCATTGCAGATCCATATCTTTATGTCCATTTGTACAGCACCTATTCTGGCTGGGTGGTGAGTGTGTATCAATGGCTATGTCTACACTTGTGAATTTAAGTCGACTTTAGCTAAGTTGACTTAGCATATTCACACTTAAATTTTAAGTCGACTTAGAGGGGACCCTACAAAGTCGACTTAGAGCATCCACACTGGATGCCTAGGTCAACTTGTAGGGGCTAGAGGGACCTTGGACAGGTCCACGGTGGCAGGGGGGACACCCCTTGCCAAGTGCCAGGGGACTCAGCTTTTGCCCCATTGTACCTGGGTACAATGGGGCAAAGGGGGACAGGGACCCTGGCAGGGCATAGGGGCAGGGTGGACAGGGCTCTGCCCTGCCCTGTTGGGGGGCATACCAGGCTCTCCCTGTGCCACCTCCCCTCCCCCAGCAGGGAGGGCAGTGGGAGAGTCCTGGAGAGCCCTAAGTCGACTTAGTCAACTTAGGGCTACTCCACATCTACACTGGCTTAAGTCAACTTTAGGAAGTCGACTTAAGCCTAAAGTCGACTTTAAACGACGTTTAACAAAGTCGACTTAAGGAAAGTGTAGTGTAGACGCAGAGTAAATTAAGTCGACTTAAGCAAGCTTAAGTCGACTTAATTTACAAGTGTAGACGCACCCCATGAGTGAAATACATTTAAAACATAAATGAGTATATTTCAATGTAGAGATAGTCATATGTATATGTAATGTAAATGAGTATATATCAACGAGTTTTAAAAGTTCCCATATCCTCACTCCCTCGCTTCTTAAAAAGCTCATCCTGAGAAATACACTATTTCCTTGATGAAACAGAACCTTCATTTGATATCGCAAGAAGATGGCTTTGCCCAGCTTCTATCTTTAAAAGAAATGTGAGAGTCAAGACACCAAACCTTCTATTCAGAAATATTTCTTCACACCTCAGCCCCTTTAGAAAAATATTAGTGGGCTAATAGTCACTGACTTCACTGCTGTAGTGTTGTCGCTTTCACCGTATAAAAGTGGCTTATTTCTTTTGGTCCAGGAATTATGGTTAGAATGCAGAATTTCTGTGTTAACAGTCACCATTTGTTTCCTCCATCTACTGAATTCAGTTGAACCAGCTGTAATTAATTTTTTGCCATTCAGATTTTAGGAGTTGGGTGGAATTTATGAGCTATTCTACTTTTTGCTGTTGCCACAGGAAAATCTAAGGGCAAATTTCTCATAATGATACATTGTGGTGTTCAGTTTTATTCCAGAACTGACAAATGTATGCTGTCAAATATTAAATAAAAACAATAATATTTTTGAAAATAACCTTGTAAATCCTGTTGCCCTTCTGAGTTGCATAATTAACATCAGTAGAGAAGTGCTATATTACTTCAATTTTCAGAAGGTGTTTTCGAATAGTCTTACATTTTGTGAGAAGGGGTCATTCAAATGTGTTGACAGAGCACTTTGTAGGGAAGGGGGAAGGACTGTTTGCAGTATGTGAAAGCAGGCACTTACAAACTGTTGCTATTTAATGCAGGCATACTTGTAAAAGATTAAAATTTTTATGCACCTACACGCCTTCTTACATGAAGAGTCCATACTTCCACAAGTGTCTGCTGTGAATTCAGAGGCCACCTTGCATATATAAGGACAGTTCACATGAATAAGGGTTGCAGGATAGGGCACTAAATTGCAAATAAACTTGGAGAGAGTGCTTGCAGGATGCTAGGCTTTAAACTTGTTACAAGGGCTTGATGTATCCGAACTATCAAACAAGAGGTACATTTTCTGTTACTAAACAAACCCTCCTTTAGCCATATTTTCTATGAAACAAAGGTAATATCCTGTGGCCAGTTAGATTAATCACAGAATTGTTGTTCCTATTACATATCCCAGAGGTTATCTTCCAAAAAGCATACCGATTTAATGGGAGATGAGCTAATTGGATTACTTTTGTATTTCTATATTCCAGATTGTGTGGTCGAGTCAATACCCAGATTTCACTATTTTTCTATGCTTCTGCTATCAAATGTTCAGTCATTGTCCAGACTTTTAATTAGGTCCCACAACCATTCAGACATGAGAATATGGGAACATCCTGAATCTCATAAAGTTCCTCCTGGGTGATTACTTACCTTTCTTGCTGACCCTAGCTGTTGTAATGGGATTCTATTAACATTTTAATAGCTGATCCTTCTAGTTCCATGGGAAGTGGGTGCACTATACTGAGAGACTTTCTGATAAAAGACTAATTTTCTCATGCCTGGGATTTTCATGTTGGCATTGTAGCTCTTCACCTTCTGTAATCTTGATTTTTATGAACTCCTTTCTGCAATACCCTGATAGCCTTCATTTGTATGTCTAATGCAATACTAATATTTTCCTTTGCCATACAAACAGTTCTTCATATATGATGTCAGACATGGACATTAGGCAGCAGTTTCCATTAATTTATTTTCAAATGAATGTTCGTGGAGTTAAATCTGAAAAAGAATAATACAATCAATACCAGGGGCTCTGTGCTGCAGATTTGTGTGTTATGCATTCCTCACTGCACTTCAGGAGTTGGTATGGTGGGTTGAGGGAAACATCAGGAAGCATGGGCAGCTGGGTTTGTTGTCCCAGGAGATATGGAAAAGGTGGTCTAAATAGTAGGATAACCACATTGATTGGGTGTTTCCACTAAAATGATCAGCAGTGAAATAATTGTGACTTTACATCTTCAAATTTATCTTCAAATTTCAGAGTTAATACCCTGTAAATAAGACGTCTCCGGGGGAGGTGGTGGTCTCTATAAACAACAGGCCTGCTGGCCCTCGGCCAGCACAGGACAGGCAGCAGTAGTCACTAACACGGTTGGCGTTGAGGAGCCGGGACCGAGGTGGCAGGAACTCAGTGGTTATGGCAGGATGGTTCAAGCACTCCAGGTAGCAATGGGGTGCCCTGGCAGAGGGGCAGCGGGGCTCCCACCGAAACATGCTGCCCTGGTTGTCGGCTTTCTGCTGGGTTTGGCTTGCTCTCCCCTTTCTCCTGGGGTACCTGGTTCGGGGCTCCTACAGGATGCCTGGGTAGTCGGCCATCGGAATGTTCCGGAACCCGTCAGCTTCATCCAGCGGTGGCAGGTTGGGCAGCATCTCGGGGTCATCCACCGAGGGCAACTCCCCCAGGTCCCAGTGTTCAACCGGCAGTTCTGGCCCCCAAGGCTCGGGGGCTGCTGGTTGTTCCTCTAGATCCTCTGCAGGTGGCAGCTCCTCCAGGTTGCAGGGGCTGATCGGCAACCCCCAGGACTCCAGGCTGGTGTGCTGGGTTTCTGGGTCCAATGCTGGGAGCAGTCCCTCCTGGGCACAAGGGTCTGGCCTCCCCTTTGCAGCACTGGGTCCCTGTGGACCCCAGGCTGTGGGGTGCTCCGGCCAGGTCTCCTTGCAAGTCTGGCAGGGCAGAGAGGTCTTTCCTCTGTGCCCACCAGGGTCTAACTCAGGGAGAAGGCTGCCCTTTTATCCTTCCCTTCCCTGCTCCACCCCCCTGCTTCCTGTCAGGTGGGTTTGGAGTTCCTGGTCCTGCCCCCCTGTAGGGGATTGGCCCACCCTCTGTATCCATCTCTGTGGGTGGCCATATTTCCTGCTCCTTACATACCCCATTGAGATCCCATGGGAGCAGATCACACCTCTCAGCTGCTGTCTTTGGGTCTATCTATGTGCATAAAAGGTATGTTGCTAAATTGGGTTAAAAAACAGTGAAGATATGGAAGCCTGGATTTTAGCTCAGATTAGCCCCTTGAGTGTAAACCCACGTTCTTTATGCTTTTACTTGAACTGCTAATCTCAGTTAAAAGCAAAGTTGCTGTGTGTCACTGATATTTTAACCTGAGTGGGCTAATGTGGTTTAGTTAACCTGAGTTAAGAACATACTTTTTTTGTCTGTAGTGTAGAGATGTCTTTACGCTTTCTGCAGATCCAGGCAGACTTCAGTGTAGCAATTCAGATTCTATTGAGTTATAAGATTTTGTTCATAACAAAAAGGCCAGAAAATGTTTGGGGTTTGGGGGGGGGGGGGGGTTTCAGTCAAGTTTTAGATTCTCAACCACAGTATTGGAGCACACATGCTTTTCATGCATTTATATGCTTGTAACAGTGAGTTAATATTGATAATAAATATTGGAAGATTACCATTTTAATTGGCTTAGCCAAATATGAGAAGCAATATTAGTTCCAGATTTTTCCAGGAAAGCCTCATGTAAGAAGCCATATAGTAAAAAATAGTCCCAGCTCCAAACAGCATACAACATAAAAAGACAAGACAGTGAAAGAATAATAATAAAAAAGGGGAAGTGATTTGTCCAAGGTCATGCATCACATCAGGCGGAGATGAGACTAAAACCCAGGGTTCTCCAGTGTTCTACCCAATAGACCACACTGTCTCTGCAAAAAGCATCTTTCCCCCTATCCTACTGTCTTATTTGAAGTGAATTTCTCCTTAGAGGGTCTGTGTGGGGAACGTGAGGATGTTGTGGTTTGCTTCCCAATTCTAGTATTAGCAGAACTTTCAAGATAGGTGGGGCATGTACGAGGTGATATTCTTCATCTCTGTCCTCTCTGACACTGTGATTGAATGTTGTAAATTGGCATGGGGACTGTAAACTATACAAACAGTCACTTTTGGAAGGAAAATAAATATCTGAAAAGTATTTTGTTACATGTTATTAAAAATGTAGAAGGGAAAAATGAGTACTTGTATTCCTAGAGTGAATGTAAATGCCAAGAAAACTGAGATGATAGAGAATGACATTCAATTATTATCTACTATGAAAACCAGAAACCTCAGAATGCTAAATACTCAGTCTGATCAAGGCTTTAATGCCTGATATTTTCCTTTCCAGAAGAAATGGAAAACATTTTTGAAAATCCAATCTCAGAGTTCTCAGTTTATTTCAAGATGCAGAAGGGGACTATCCATACTCTACTGGCATGACTATATCTGAAAAGGTTATCTCTTAAATTTGATCCCATTGCAGAATCGCTCAGGCTTTTCAAATCCCTTCTAGTAACCGTATTAATTTTGTTTCTGCCTTCATGGTGGCTTCAGCGATATATGGATTGACTACATTTACTCTTACTGTTACTTGGAAAGAAGGATTATATTCAGTAATACCTGAGTCCCAGAGGAGAATACTATACCACTCTAATAAATGAGCGCCTCTTCACTGACATAACGAGAACTATTAAGCTTCACCAGAGAATGTGACTTTGAAATCCAAATTTTCTTCTGTTCCTGCCAAGAAGTATTACATAGTTGTAATATTCCAACGCATGTACAGATATAGCCTCAGATGTGCGGAAGCCATGCAGTTACCAAGGACCATTACCTACAGCGTCCTGCAAGATTCTGGTAGACTTCTGCAGGGTGTTTATCTTCTTTAAGAGGGCTTGCCAGCAATGAGGTGCAGTGACTTCAGGAGGAACAGGTTCTGCCTTGTAATAGTAACCATCAGAAGTATATATTTTTATTACGATCAACCAAAGTGTAATTTTGGAGATGAAAGTTCATCTGTGTCACCAATGTCAGTGATGATTAGCATCATGGACATGCAGGGCTGGAAGGGAACTTGAAAAGACATCAGGTCTGTCCTGAGGGAGAACCAAGGAAATCTAGACCATCCCTGACAGGTATCCTCTAACTAACTTGTTCTGAAAATTTGCAAGGGATGGGGATTCCACAACCGCACTTGGAAGCCTATTTGAGAGATTAACTACTATGAGAGTTAGAAAGTTTTCCCTAATATCTAACCTAAATCTCCCTTGATAAACCCATTTCTGTTTGTCCTACATTCAGTGGACATGAAGAACAACTGATCCCAGTTTTCATTATAACAGCTGTTAATATATTTGAAGACTGTTATCAGGTATACGCCGTTAGTCCTCTTTTGTCAAGACTAAGAATGCTGAGTTTTTTAACCTTTTGCTTCCTAAGTGAAATACCTGGCACATGTCTTTGTTGAATTCAGACCAATTCTCCAATTTCTCAAGGTCATTTTGAATTCTAATCCTCTCCTCCCAAGTGCAGATGACACTGAGATGGAAGCGGCCACCAGCAAATTTGATAAGCATGCTCTCCACTCCATTATCTAGGTCATTAATGAAAATATTGACTAGTACCAGACCCAATAACACCTATGTTCTTCTTTGGCTTTTAAACATGGTTTTTGAATGGTTAGAGATTTTGTAAGCTTGTTGAGATATTTTATTGCAAACATATTTTTCCCTTTACTTTTGATGATTATATTTTTATTCACTAGTTCCTAAAGTCTAGATATAATGTTTATATAGTTAAAGTAATATTTATTATTTAACAGGCAGGAGTTTTATACTGGTGTAAAAACCAGAAGAATATTACTGGTACAGATTAGATTTAAGCATATGACAGTTAAATTCAATGAACTTTAAGCATGTTTTTACGTGATTTGCTGAATCAAGGCTTGCAGTCTTAAAGTCAAAGCATTCCATTTTCCATCCAGAGCATAATGCTAAATTAATCTGTTTTCTCTTTGTCTTTTCTGATCAGTATACAATACTCATTGAATTCTTCATAGGGGAATATCTAAACCTCACTGATTTCTACATCTTTCTGCAGAAATATTACTAATGAAAGTAGGGGGTCTATATCCAAAACAGTTTAACCATCTTTTCCTGAATAAAGAATACAATAGAAATGTTGTTAATCACATTACTGTCTTTAGTTTTAGTAATACCAAACACTTAAGGCAGATGAACAAGCTGTATCTAAAAAGGGCAATCGTTTTGATCTGATTCAAGAAATAAATTTATGTGATCGACTAGTAATTAGTTCACAGGGTTCCCTTCTAGAAACCAAAGTGCTGGCAATAAAACAAGAACTTCTTTCTCGAATCAGAGCCATTTTAAGCCTCTTACATGTACTCCGCTAAAAACTGGAGTACAGCAGGATGCCTTTTCTGAGGCAAATAGAGGCCACCATATTCCGTTCTGTTCATGCATCGTATTTCTCTTGGGGGAAATAAAACTGAAAATGTCTTTCTAATAAAAAGGTATTTTCTCCAATTTATAAGTTTTGGCAGCTTTTTCACAGCCTGAGAAAGACCAGTGGAAGGTCACCAAGCTAGGCTTAACTTAAGCATGCCAAAAGAGCTTATAATTAGCTGTAAACCTGTTTTAAGTTTGCGTACAAGGAGCAGCTACCCATATCCTCTTTGCCATTGGAATTTGGGAGCTAGAACAGCATTGGGGACAAGTAAACAATCACTTGGGGATAATGGAAATGTTAAAGTAATTAAATGAATGACAGCTGGGTACATTCACGTGGAGAAGGCAGATGCCAAAGTAGTTTTCATGAGGGGCATTCACGTCTCTTCCCTGCTTTCTAAAGGTGGAAGATAGAGGAGACAGAATTCAAAGCCCCGCAAGCTGCTTCTCCTTGATTACAGCTATGCACTAGTTTTCTTGTATGCAGTGCTGCTAATCACCCTCGTCTAAGGGGTTCTCCACACCTCCCTGTGGCTGAAGGGCCTGCATTTGTCCCTCTGTGGAAGGAAAGCATAAATAAGGAAGCTCTTAGGGGTACGCAAATGCTAATATTATCCTTCATTCATGTTCATGTATGCTGTGAATAAAAGTACGTCTGTTTAGAGACATGTCCACTCAAATAAACTACACCTTACCATCTCTTACAGACGTGTTTAGCATCTTCCTGTGATTGTTCAGTGAATTCACTGTGTCAGTGGCGTAGCAGTCTCTAGGTCACATGTGTGTTTCTTACTTTCCAATGGAACTCCTTTTTTTCTCCAGCACATCCACTATATATGACACAGCATGAATAACAAACAACCATTGTCATTTTATTCATTTATTAATAGTCATCCCTCCTCATGAAAATCACTCAGTTCAGACCTGGTACCAAACTGCCGTACTTTACATTCTTCTATACATCTCATTTGACCTTGAGAAAGTCTTATAGCAATATGAATTCAGAAATTAGGTCTTTTAACAAAAGCCTTTTCTCTGATTGCTATGCACAGACGCATTAGAATATCAATTCCGTTCTTCAGGAAACTATTTTTTAAAAAAGTCCAAACCTTGAACATTTACCTTTTATCCCCAGTCATGTGTGACTTGAGAATAGTTTCAGCTATTCAGTGCAATCCATTAAAAGGTGCAGAACAGTCAGAATAACTGTCACTATTAAGCTGAAGTAGCTGACCTAGCTAACCATGTTCAAAATGGTACTACTCAAATAGAACTGATGGAACATATTGCCTCCCCTCTCCTCTCTTGGGGCAAACACAGAAGTCACCAATATTTTCTTTGCCACTGTCTTCTGATGATAAAAAAGGTAATAAGTTATATATATAATACAAGGAAACTGAGTGTTTGTGATTTGAAAGATCCTCATTTTAGAAATGGCACAAATCTATAGACTTGAGACTGGTACAGACAACTGTTACTTGATGTTGACACAATATCATTGTATCCTCCTGGGAGTGGAGTGGAAATTTCTTATGAGGAAGAGTTCTTTTTGTACTTTATAGTTACTGTTGCTTGCTCAGAAGCAGGCTGAGCTTTTAGTTACCTTAGAGGGCATCTGACTTCTGGAAGGGATAAAAGCAAGTATCTTTTCTGCTCATATTTCTCACTAAGATTCTGAGACTTTCAGGGAGTTTCAGCCTCTTACCCCACCCCTACTCTTGGTTACAATGACGCAGTATTTTTAGGGCCATCTCAGAAACCATCTTTAGACATTTGTCATCTGGCTAATTACCTCTTGGCCTTTAAATCTTTTGGGGGGAGGACTGTTACAGAGAAGATGGTAGGAAAGGGGATATGACAATACTTATAGGCTATGTCTACACTAGAAAAGTTAAGTCCACTTTGTTAGGTTGACTTTGTTAGGTCAACTTTAAGTCAACTTAAAATCGACCTTATTAAAGTCGACTTAATAAAGTGAACTAAGTTGATTTACCTTTAAGTCGACTTAGTCCACTTTGTTAAGTCGATATAACCACCCTTAGGTCAACTTGATAAAGTCGATTTAAGGATTACTCCATGTCTGCACTGTCCTTAAATTGACTTAAGGAGTGGACTTAAGGGTTAAGTCGACTTAATGAGTGGTATTAACAAAGTCAACTTAAGCTTTCATGAAGTCAACTTAAGGATTTTCTTAAGTCAACTTAATGAAAGCCTAGTGTGGACGTGGCTTAATTTAAGTCGACGTAAGCCTCCTTAAGTTGACTTAAATTGCCAGTGTAGACATAGCCGTGGTGTTCAGGCTTCCTCAGTCCTATTCAGCGTAGTTTTAGGTCTCGGTATAGTACATAAAAGGCAAGCTTTTATTTCTTGCTTTACTTGTTTGCTGGCAACAAATTAAGATCGGGCGTTCTCGTTGAATTCATTAGATCTATCAGTTGTCTGTAATTCTGTTGATCTTGTGATGTTGCTTGACTTAATGAGCCGCTGGTTTTGGAGTGATCATGTCCTTGTGTTCGTGAGAGAATGCAAGACATACTGAATAGTGATATGTGAGTTTATAGGCCCTGATCGTGTCATATAGAAATCAAGGCTTAAAACCCTTTAACATTTTTTTCATCCATAGATCTCAGAGCACTTTACAAAGGAATTCAATATTGTTATTCCCATTGTATAAGTTGTTAAATGGAGGCAGAGCATGGTTACCTGATTAGCCCAAAGCCCCAGTGGAGCCATTGGCAGATCTAGGAATAAAACCCAGGTTTTCTGAGCCCTAATCAACATTACCCACTGGGTCATTTTTGCCTCCCTAATTTGACAGTGAGCTACCTTATGAATGACCCACACCGAGTCCTAAACTAAAATATTTACTCTTTTTTATGAATTATCAGAAATTCCTAAAAGCAACAGAAAGATCTTAATATAAAATCACTTAAGTGACAAACATGGTGGCGTGTTGCAGTATCCTAGACAAACTTTCTTGAATTAAGTTTACATATCATATGAGTTCCTTATATTAAAAATGCAAATGTTTGTGTGTTATTGTGGGACTGTATGTAATATCTCTAAGGGGGAGACATGACAGCTTGTCTCCAGGGAAGTGTTAGAGCTTCAAAGGACTACTTGAAATGTGAACTTTTAAAATTAAGTGGGTGACCTAGGAAGGAAGGGAATAATGCAAGCTCCATAACCCTAGACCTAAACCTATGCACTGAGGAGAAGCCCCTTGTTTGGTTACCTATTCAGGGTTTTTAAGGTTCAAAGACCCAAACTCCGCCAAGGAGAAAGTCATCAGTTTGTGGATGTGTTTAATCACTATTAGGAACGTGTAATCACAGAACTTTTTGGAGGTGTTTGAAAGAATGTTCACCTGCCCAGAGCCCTTGCTGGAGTGGAAAGGTGATCTCTGATAAGCTTCTTAGCATGTATGTAGGTTCTTTCATTGTTTGAATATGTTTTCTATATAGTGCTTTTACCTTAAGAATAAATGTGCTTGCTTAGGAAAGCTATGCAGTAACTTAAACTGTGAGCAATTGTGCTGTTTATTGCTTCTGAGGAAAAAAGCAAAGCAGACCTAGTTAGGGAGTCTGACTTTATGGGGAATTCACAGTATAAGCAGGAAACTATGCAACGTTGAAATATTCCAGTCAGGCGGGAGAGAAATAGCTGGGGAGCCAAAAGCCAAAGAGTAGGACCTTGGTGGAGCAGTTGTCTTGAATAATGACAATTTTTTTATAGCATTCAAAAATATATTCTGTAATGTGACAGCAACATTACATTTAGGAGAAAATAAGGTTCATATTGAAAATTAATAATCTCAAGTCTAAAAACACAAGTGCAGTTTTACATCAACAGCTGTTAATTTAATTTCATGGGTTATTTTTTTATGAACACCACCACCAAAGAGAGAGGAGGAGGAGGATTAGCTAGTCAAATTCTGGTAAACAGTTTAACTCCTTGGTAAACTTCATGCAATAAATAAATTTGTTAGGCTTTAAAAGTGCCACAGGACTTCTTGTTTGTTTTGCTGAATTAGACTAGCACAACTACCCCTTTAGACCTACATCACAAGGTTCTCCTTCTCTTCTCTTTGTATTTGACTAGTTGATGTTTTAGCATCCAAGTATATTTTCCCCTCATCAGAATATTACAAAACCCCTTATGATTGTCACCACAAATCACACATATGGCAGGTTAATGGATGGTTGCATACATCCTTATTTCATTCAGTTCTTTTTTAAGAATTCCTAACCTTCACCTCCCTAAAATATTTTTAAGGAGAAAAATAAGTATATATATGACAGTTTTTCATACATGGATAAACACAAGACAAGCATAGAACAGCATAAAAATGAGCTTCCAGATAGTCTTCAGTTTTGCTTATGTTTTGAGAATTTCCGCAGAAAATTCATATATTGTGTCTCAGTGCAATGAGATGGCATCCAAACAAATACTGATGCACAGTAATATGTTACTCTCCTAATGTGTAGTCAGAAAAAACATTTGTGGATGAAAAGACAAGGAAAATTTCTTTCCTTCCTCTTTTGTCTCTGATTCTGGGTGTTTGATAAATTCCTACCAAACATATATTATCTGCTTGGTAGAAATATTAATCTAAATGTTTGTAAAAGAGATGAGATGTGGTTTGACAGACCAAAATATATTGAAGTATAGTAGGGAGCATGGAGAAAGATACTGAATAGATTGTGTGAGAAGCAGATGAGTTGGAAGTCAATGCTAGTACTGTTAGCAGAAGAAAAGCGGTAAGGAGAGACAGACAGGAATGTAGATCAGCTGTACAGTCGAACCCACAATTATGGAGTAGCCTTGAAGACAAGGAAAAATTATTTAAACTTGGGTGTAGAGCAGAAGTCAAGTTAATGAAAGACACAAAGGCAAGAGTGTCATGAGGGGGAAGGAGTATGAGCCAAAATAAAGAAAGGACAAGTTAAAGAATATTTAGATGAATTAGATCCATCTGGCGAAGTGGATTATAGCCCACAAAAGCTTATGCCAAAGAAAATCTGTTAGTCTATAAGGTGCCACAGGACTCTCGTTGTTTTTTAGATGAATTAGATGTATTCACGTTGGCAGGGCCTAATGAAATTAATCTTTAAGAGGTCTTTAAGAACCGGAGAGACAAACACCTCTCTGGGATGATCTAGGGAACACCTAAAGGTATTAATTACTTACACGAAGCACCTGATGAAAACGTTCTCAAAAGAGCCGGTATATACCATCTGTAATGTTTGTAATATTTTTGTACTATACATTGCTGCAAACACGATTCAGGAAACCAAATTAAATACAATTTTATTAATATAACATTTCTAGAAAAGGAGATATATAATGATTATGCACACAATTTAAAACTGAAAATTTCCATGTTAATCTGTGTACAACAAAAACAATAAGAGTCTTGTGGCACCTTAAAAACTAACAAATTTCTTCAAGCATAAGCTTTCGTGGGCTCCTATCAACTTCATCAGATGTAAAACTGAAAATATTACTCAAGTTTTCATGGGAATTTTGGGCCTGCATGTTCGAACAAAGTTAATATATTCTTGGAGTAAGGTTCGTTAAAGAAAGTCTTACTGTGGAATTTATGTCCAAGCGATTTCGATGCCAGCGGTAACAGCGGCGGGAAATTTAAAATACCCCGGCCACAGCAAAGGAGCAAGGTGGCAATGGATGCCAAAATGCGCCTGGAAGCTTTCCTGTGACTGGGGCCTTTTAAATCTCCTAGGCACTCCTCAGCTCACCATGTTGCTCTTTCCCCCCTCTGCACTCAGCCCCCCACACACAGGGTTGATTTTGGAACACTTTCACTATGTCCACGGAGCACCGATGTTGAGAAACACTGATCTAGACTTACTTAGTCCTGTCTTAGCTCTCAGAACTGGACTTGATGACTTCGAAATCCTTTCCGATCCTCGATTTTTATGATTCTTTGATCGGATCACTGAGTGCGGTGTGATCAGATTGTTAATCATTTAGCCATATTATGAATGCACTGTAGGGGCACAATGTAGGGCCCAGAGAGGAGAGGGTGGTAGTAGTTAGACTGAGGAACAAATAGAGTATGGGCAAGGTATTTAACTGTCAGGATAAAACTGAATGTTGGAGGTGTGTGGAGATGGAAAGAGAAGTTGAAGATGACCTCAAAATCTCAGCATCATTATTTGGGAGAAATACTGTTCCAGTCAGAGAGCCTCATTGCAGTAGATTCTTCATGGAAAAATTAAAGAGTTGTAAGATTATTAGCAGAAACATAGGTTGGTCAGGACTTCTGAGGTAACAAAATAGCTTCCGATGCCTCCTTTCCCTCCTTTGAAAATACATATACCTTGTGCTTTGTTTTGTTGACGTGGTGATTGATTCCAAAATATGTTTTTTCATTAAATCAAACAAATAAACCAATGGCTGATGCTATGCAAAATTCCTCTACTGAGAATTTTGGAGGCGTAGATAATTTGTAATTTAATATTTCAAAATATGTGTAAAATACACTTGCACAGAATAGACTATTAGTTGTCACCTATGTTCAAAAGATGTTTCAGTTTTTATTAAACTTGTGTTTCCTTTTCTCCCACCATTTATTTAAGATTTGATCCTGGGAGCACTTATGTATATGTTTAACTTTACTTCTAAGACTTTGAAAGCCCCAGTGGACCACAGGCTGGGAACCACTGCTCTATATGATGTGTATTAATATGATCTATGTCATGAGGCGATTTAAATAATTTATTAAGTATCCCATTAATCTTTCCAAGGCATCTGCCATATCGAAGAAACAGTGTGTTAACCAAAAACTGAGGCTAGTGTTGTGTTCACAGACCACCAGAATCAAAACCTGTCTTACACTGGCAAGAAAGTGGAGATCTAACTGACTTGAATAGGCAGGTCTTATCAGTTTCAAAACAAATCACAGCTGTTCTGATGGAAACGCTCAGGGAGGAGTTGTATTCATGTAGGATTCCTTACTATGAGCATCAGTATGGGCAACATTTTTGTTCTCCAAAGTCACACATATGTATAAAATTTTGTTTTCATGATGACGCCATCTGGAGTCATAAAACTGTGAACTTCCCAAGTTGGACATCAGCATAAAAGGAAAATCTTCCTTTTCCAAGGAGAGAGACTGCACTAGCTTAAACCAAGTCTACACTACGTGAAGCAGAACTGGCTTTGACCAGTTCTATACTGATGGCAGAAAATTTCCTACCCTCAGTTTGATTTCTCTGATTCGATTGAACTGTCGGTGAAGACCTGATCAATCGATCTGGAATTCAATTCAGTAAGTCCACTTCCTCAAGCAGAGTAGTGCTGAGTCAAAGGGAGGGCCTTTCCCTTAGACTCAGCCCAGTGGAGACATGGAGGTAAGTGGACATTAGCAAGGCCATCCCTTGCCGGGGGGGGTGAATGGGGCGATTGCCCCGAGCGCTGCAGTTTCACAGGCCCCACTCTGCCCTGCTATCAGTGGGGCAGCAAGGGGCCCACACTGCTGTCCCCCCACTGCCGAGCAGCCCACTCCCCCACCCTGCTGCCATTGGCTTGTCGCCGAAGGCAAGCGGGAGGGCAGAGCCCGGCCTCATGGCCGGCTTTCCTCATCTCCAGGGTGGAGCAGCTGGCCAAGGGGCGGAGCAGGAGCACTGAAGCCAGCCTGTGGGTCAGCCCACCCCGCCCCTGCTCCTGGCTTCTGCCGCCTGGCGGCCGAGCCCAGGGCCGGCTCTCCTTGGCATCAGCCTCAGGTTCTTGGCCAGGGTCGGGGCCGGTTCCCACCGGCAGGCGGCCTTGGGTCCCTGGCTCCGGCCAGGGCTGGTGCTGGCTCCCACTGGCAGTGGCGGCTCTGGATCCCTGGGGGAGGAGCAGGCTGGCCCGTCCTGCTCCCCTCCAGCGCAGGGGGACCTGGGGAGGGGTCTCCCCTAGGCCAATTGGCCCTGGGCCCCGCTCCCCCATGGGTCAGCCCTGGACATTAGCAAATTAAAGGGAGGTACACAAGTTATTTTACATAGTTTGCATCTCTCCCTTTGACTGCCATCAAAAACAGCAGCAAGTGTAGGCCAGGCCTCCTATACCTATCATTGCAGGGTGTAACATTCTTTCCCTCTAACTGAGGGCTCATCCGCACAGGGACACTCAGGAAAATTACCTACATTATCTGACTATCCAAATAATTAACTATCCAGATTAATTAAAAGTGTGAATTTAAAGTGAAATAGTTATATTGCACTACGCCTCCGTGGTGGACACTGTCATATAGAATTAAAGTTGTCTTAATTCAGACTACTTTAACTTAAACTAAGACAAATTAAGACTACTTCAATGCTGAATGGAAGTGTCCACACACAGATTTAATGCAGAAAAACAGAGTCCTGCGGCACTTTTAAAGACTGACAGATTTATTTATCACATGAGCTTTCGTGGGAGAAAATCCCACTTCGTCAGACGCTTTGAAGATGGGAAACTTGAGGCAGTTATCCACTTTAAAGTCACACCTTTAGTTAACTTGAATTAATTTTCCTGATTGGCACTCAGAAACCTGTGATATTCTTTCCTACCTTAGCAGTCCTCAAAGGAAATTAAAGAAATTACTCCTAATCTAATCTTTGTAACCAAATTACCCTTCTGATCAAAATAAGTGAGGGGGAAATGCAGCAGCAGCAATAGAAAATGATTTTGGAAAGTATTTTCTTTTCCACATAGCTGAAATGATCACTACAAACTAGAATCACAATAATGAACTATATAATGTAATAAACAATTAATGTATGCAGTTTATGATGTGACTTCTGTGTGTTATATGTCTGTAATATATGTATGACTTACACTTCCCTGCATTTCTTTTCTGTAAGTTTCCCATCTTCAAAGTGTCTGATGAAATGGGATTTTCTCCCACGAAAGCTCATGCAATAAATAATGTTGTCAGTCTTTAAAACTGCCACGGGACTTCTTGTGTGTTTTGCTGAACTAGGCTAACACAGCTACCCCTTTGGAACATATTTACCCTTTGTGAGAGATGGCTGCCGAGGTAGGCAAAATGTTCTACATTTTCCAGTTCCTCTTTGAGTGTAAATCTTCCTTGCTAGATCTGATGATTGACCAGGAGCAGACAGATGGAGAATTTTTGTTTTGATGAAGTTCAGGGTTAGTTCTAGTCTTTTGTAAGCTTTGGAGAAGTAGTTGAAGGATGTTTTTAGGTCCTCCTTTGAGTGTGCAACTACAGCACAATCATCTGTGTATCAGAGCTTTGTTATTGTTGCTGATATTACTTTAGTTCTGGAACAGAGATGAGTGAAGTTGAAGAGATTGCCATCAGTCCAGCATCGAATGCCAGTGCCCTGTGGTAGAAGGTCTTCAGTTAGCACTTTCATATCTGCTAGGAGAATGGAAAAGAGAGTGGGTGCCAGTACACAGTCTTGCTTTACACCAATTACATGGCAAAGAGCTCAGAGGTAGAGCCACTATACAAGATGGAGACAGTGATCTGGTCATGGAGAAGTCTTACAATAGTAATACATTTAGGACAGCCAAACTTAGACATGATTTTCCACAGACCCTCAAAAGTGACAGAGTCAAAGACTTTGGTCAGATTGATAAAGCCATATACATCTCCTGATGTTCTTGACATTTTTTTTGGATCTGCCTAGCTGCAAAAATCATGTCAATGGTGTATCATGATGGTCTGAAGCCACATCAGGACTCTGGGAATACTACTTCTGCATGAGGAAACAAATGAGTCACTAAGATTCTAGTAAAAATCTTCCAAGTGATGGAGAGGAGGGCAGTGTCTTGATAGTTACCCTATCTTCGTCCTATCTCCCATTTTGAAAATGGTGATGATGGGGATTTATTCAATGCACCAGATTTTGAGGAACAACAGGGTAAACATAGACGTTGAGATTCAGCACAGAATCTGCTGTGCCAACCTTGTCTTTGGCAGACTGTCTCACCGGGTGCTCAATAACCATGACATTAGAACACACCCTAGACCCTTAGTATACAAAGTGATGGTAATTCCAACTCTACTGTACAGCTGCAAGACTTGGGCGACCACAGGAAAAAGCTGAAATACTAGATCGTCAACATAAAGTGGGAGGATCGTCACCCTAATGTCAGTGTCCTCCCAGAGGCCAATATCTTCAGCATTGAGGCCCTGATTATCCAGGACAACGTGAGGTGGAATGGGCATGTTGTTCACAGGCCTGAGGCATGCCTACCAAAACAATTGCTGTATGCCCAGCTCACGAAAGGAGAAAGGAAATGGGGAGGTCAAAGAAACATTTTAAAGAAATCCTCAAGACAAACATTGAGATGAGTCATTGACATCACGCACTGGGAGACAGTAGCCCAAAAAAGGTTAACTGGTAAAGACTCATCAGAGAAAGAACAACCACTTTTGAGGAATGTCACCGTACCCTGGTCACAGAAAAACTCCAGAAAAGGACAGACAACTGTCATGTAGCAATCATGGCCAACACTAACTGCAATATCTGCCAACAGCTCTGCGGCTCAAGGAAAGGACTCTTCAGTCACCAAAGGTCACATATACAATAAAATCTGTGAAAGAGATCATCTTTGACTCAAGGGACCGCCAACAACATTTATCAACCTAAAATTAGTCTTCTAGAAAAAAGTAAGAGCCTGGAAAGAAAAATTGCTATAGATTCTCCCCCTCCCAATATTCTTCAACTTTCTCCCCGTTAGGTATATTCTTACATACATAGTGAGTACATAATTACACAAAAATAAATGCTATCCAATAAAGAGCACTTCCCCCATGTTTATACATCCATAATATATTTTCAAGAAAGGAACATGATTTCTGAAGAGGGAGTTACTAAACATAATATTATAACTATTGTGCATAAAACAATAAGATGAATGGATAGAAAAGAATTACTTGAGTGCAGTTATAAATCATGTGGGAGTAGTGTTTTGTGCCACTGTTGTATTACTATTCTGGGAAAAAGCAATACAATGATATCAACTGGAAATTATTTTTGTACTATCCCATTGTGAATTACAGTTTTTGCCAAGCTGATCAAAGCTTCCGCTGGTTAAAAGAGAAGAGTCCATTTTATAATATTCAATTTCTGGGCCATTTTTCATAACATACCTGTAACAGGGTGCTTGAAGGGCTGGCTTCCCTAGTGGGAGCACCTGACTTCTAATTCTTTCCTTCCCTGGCGGAAGTGCCTCAGTCCTTAAGTGGGATGTTGTAGGGAGACCTGGGCTTCCCACCAGCTCCCAGTGAGGGCCATGTGAAGCAATACAGGCAAGGAGTTTATCACAATCATATTAAAGAAAAATTGTATCCTAAACTAAGGTTATAGTTCCAGTCTATTCTCAGCTTACTGCACAGGTGGGCTGCGGTGTGTTTTAAAGCTCGACACCTCCCCCCTCCCCTCCCCCTTTCCTGTTGGTAGGTATTCAGTCCTTGGTGTTTCATAGAGGATGGTTTCTAGAGAGAGAACCTCAGTAAAAATGTTTCTTTCTTTTGACAAGTTTCCTCAACATCCCCTGGGTCCAGGTGGTCGTCCATGTCTGTCAATGTTCATGATCTTTCCCTTTTGAGCCAAGGTGCTTTAGGCCAGTCTGTTGTTCCTGTATGCATGCCTCTGCGGGGCATGGAACCACAGCTCTTTGTTTGTCTGCATCCATTCAAGCCATATGAGAGAGACATTTGGGGATATGACATCATGTAGTTTCATATCTGTACATATGTATGATGTTGCAGAGAACATGCTACCATAACAGGAATGACAACAGAGTCCTGTGGCACTTTTAAAGACTAACAGATTTATTTATCGCATGAGCTTTCGTGGGAGAAAATCCCACTTCGTCAGATGCTTTGAAGATAGCAAAGTTACAGAGTGGGAGGAAATTAAATGCAGGGGAGTGTAAGACATTCCTCCCACTCTGTACCTGATGCTATGTCATACACTCCCCTGCATTTAATTTCCTCCCACTCTGTAACTTTCCTATCTTCAAAGCGTCTGACGAAGTGGGATTTTCTCCCACGAAAGCTCATGCGATAAATAAATCTGTTAGTCTTTAAAAGTGCCACAGGACTCTGTTGTCTTTCTACAATAGACTAACACGGCTACCCCTTTGGAACATAACAGGAATGTTCAATATGTCATGAGCATTCCAAATACACCTTAAACGGCATACTTTGCATTAGACCATACCCAGTTACATTGCAAGGGTGAACATGAATGATATACAGGTCATACTACAAAGGTGTATGTGGGGAGCAACATGTCACAATAAGTCAACCCAAATTACTTTTTAAGTCATATAATAGTCATAACATTATTTTATATATCCAGTTTTTGTGAATATCCCCATTCTTCAAGATCCCTCTGATACCTTATGGTAAGATTGTGAGTAATCCCACTGAGTACTTTAGCACTGTTTTCATAGATATTAATAGAATTTAAGACTGGAAGGGATCATTAGATCATCTAGTCTGAATTCTGGTGTATCACAGACCTTACATTTTACTCCGATACCCATATAGAAGCCAATAACTTGTATTTGGCTAAAGCATACTTTCCAGAAAGGCATCCAGTCCCACTCTGAAGACATCAAGAGATGAAGAATCCACCACTTCTCTTGGTAATTTGTTCTAGCAATTCCTCGCCTTCCTAGTTAAAAATGTAAAAAAATTAAATGTAAATGTAAAAAAATTGTACTCTGAATTTGTTTGGCTTTAGTTTACAGCCATACTTAGTTTAAAGTTCAGCAGGCGTGTAATATTTGCAGGATTTAGGTCTAAGATACAGTTTGAATTATTAGAGATATTTTAAGTATCACCAAAGCAATGCATTCTTTACTAACTTAATAGCTATAGAAGTTTTCTAGCTTTATTCAAAAAGTTATGTCAGTGTGGAAGTGACCAGTTTCAGATTCTTTACAAAACTTGAATTCATTGTGTTGTTCTTAGAAAACAGTGCTTGCAGTAAATGTGTGATTGTTGTGGCAGAAGTTAATTTAAATTATTACATTTTGAACTCTGATGTCAAGCAGGGAGATTTGGTTCCTGACACTTTAATTACACTGCTTATAATGGAATTTCTGAGAGCATGCATATTTGTATAAATATGTTTGTTTTAAAACTAAATGTCTGTTTAATGAGCCAAATCCTGGCCTAAATTACATCTGTGAAATTGATTTTTCCCATGTAGCTGAGGACAGAATTTAGCCCAATGTGTGTTTAAATTGTATGAATGTTTATAGTATATGTGTCATGTATGTATAAACATACATAAAATATGGAATTGTGTGCTGTAAAAATTTTATTGACACAAGCGTTGATTATCACGTTATTCTTAAATGCATAAGATTGCCCTGCAGCATACTCTGAGATATTACTGGTAATGCGTATCATACCAGGAAAAGATGCTAATTGACAGCAAGCAATCAAAACCTATATTCAGTGTATTCTTATTATTGGTTCCATATTCATTAAAGTTTGAGAGCTTAAAAGACTTGTCAAAATGTTATGTCAAGCTAAGAAATGGTCCTTGACATGTCTTAGTTTAGCAACTCTTATTGGCATTACTGACATTATATGTCAAGAGTAGGGAACTAAAAAAGCCTATTGCTTGACAAGACATTTGTATCTATGTTTAGTATTTGCACTTTTTGATTTTTTTTAATTCATTCTATATTTTTTTTTAATTACACCTTTTTTTCTTTTATCCTCCTCCTTCTCTTCTTCTTCCTTTATGCCACTTTGCCTGATGAGGGTCAGGGTGGCAGCATTGAGAGTAGAGAGGACCAGACCTCACTTTCTTCCGCAGTAGGTGTCAGCTTCTCCTGAGGAATTCCCAGGTATTCCCAGTCAAATTGGGAGATTTAATTCCTCCAGTATCGTCTAGGATAGCTTTGGGGCTTCCTCCCAGTGGGATGTGTTGGTAGTGTTCCAAAGGAAGCCTACTGAGGGCATCCTTATCAGGTGCCCAAACTCCAGAATCCGTGTCCTCTCAATCTGGAGGAATAGTGGCTCTACTCAGAGGCTCTCCTGAGCCCCTCACCTTATTCTGAAGAGTCAGTCCAGCTACTCTGTGGAGAACCCTCATTTCTGCCGCTTATATCCACAGTCTCGTCTGTTCAGTCACTACCCAGAGTTCATGACCACCGGTAAAGATGAGGCCATAGTTTGAGCTGTAAACTGAGAACTTCATCCAAAAACTTAGCTCCCACTTTACCTGCATCACTGCTGTCACTGCACTAATTTACTGGTCAGTCTCATGCACCGGCTTACCATCCGTCGTGAACAAGACACCTTGATTCTTAAACTCTTCCACTAAGGGCAGCTGCTCCCTCTTCTCTTGGAGAGATCATTTCACTTTCTTCTGAGAAAGAACCATCAAAGGTGGTGCTGATTCTCATCCCAGCCGCTTCACACTTGGCAGCAAAGCATTTGAGTGTGCATCGGAGGTCACAGTCTGAAGAAGCAAGAAGGACAACATCATTTACAAAGAGCTCCAAGTTCCTGTACTAGATACACTTTCCAGCATGACTGCATCTTGATACCCTATCTATGAAGATAATGAACAGGAGTAAAGACAGGGTGCACCCTTGGCAGAATCTAACGCTCAACCTGAATGAACTCAATTTAATACCAAGTATGTGGACATAATTCTCAATACAGGAATAGAGGGACCAGGAAGTATACTGTAGCGATCACATAATCTCGCAGCACTTCCCACAGAATATCTCAGGGAACATGATCACAAACCATCTCCAGGTCAACAAAATAAAAATAGACCAGGTTATCAAACTCCCACAATCCATTAAGTATCTGTAAGAGGACAAAGAGCAGGTCCATTGTTCCATGTCCAGGATGGAAGTCACACTGTTCCTCCTTAATCCGAGATTAAACTAACAGGTGTAGCCTCCTCTACAACATCCTAGCATAGACTTTGCTAGAGGCTGGGAAGTGTGATCCCCCAGTAGTTGGAACACACCATCTTCCCTCCTTTCTTAAAGATTGGGGCCACCACCGTGGTTTGTCAGTCCTGAGGTACTGCACCCACCTTCCATGTAGCATTGAAGAGGCATGACATCCTGACTTTGTTCAGTGATTTTAACATCTCTGGGCAAATCTGATCCATCACTACTGCCTTACCACTGTGAAGGCACTTTAAAGTCACAGCAACCTCATCAACATAAATAGATCTGATCCCTCTGAGGGCTTCTGGCACTGTCCCCTGAAAGGAGGGTATGTCCACCAGAGGATTTCCTCAAAGTGCTCCTTCCACATCTCAACAATCTTCTCACTTGCGGTCAGCATTTCACCACTCTTGCCAAGAACATCCTGGGCAACCTCCTGCCAATCCCTCCTAAGGTGACATACAGTTTGCCAGAACGCCTTTGAAGCCATCCAATACTTATTCTACATGGTCTTTCCAAACTCCTCCTGGACCCAGGCTTTCTCTTCAATGACAGCTATAGCCCTCCTAGCTCACCGGAATCTCTCAGTTGTATTAGGAGTCCAGTTCATTAGCATTTCTCGGAAGGCCTCCTTCTTTGCCTTAAGAGCTGTTGTCTGCCAGCAGGTCCTAGGGTTATCACCATGACAGGCAACAATCATCTTCAGTTCATAGCTTTTCATGGCTGCTTCAACAATTAAAGCCCTGAATGTGGTCCCCTCAGTTTCATTATTCACAACCTCACCTGGAACACAGGAGAAGTTCTTCTGGAAGTGGAAATTTGCCTTTCTTAACTGAGTCCTTTACCAGATGTTCCCAGGTAACCCGCACTGATTGTTTGGGCCTCCCATGTCTATCTGGCCAACATCTTGTGACTCAGATACAGCTCACAACCAAATAACGATCAGCTGACACCTCTGCTTCTTTCTTCCTCTGGGTGTCCAGAACATATGCTTTTAGATGCATTGAAATGACTGTAAAGTTGATCATTCCACCCAAGGTACTCTGGTAACAGGTACATTTATGAGCAATCTTGTGTTCAAAGATAGTGTTTGTTATGGACAATCCATGGCCAGCAAAGAAGTCCAACAACACTTCATCTTTTGGGTCCAGATCAGAGTCTTCTAGTTACAGAAGCAAAGGACTGCTGGCACCTTTTGTCTTCCAGTGATTGCTTGTTCTCTAAAACAGCTTATTCCATTCAGCCAAAGAATTCACTGACCTCTGGTACTCATGCAGTGCCAAAAGAAACTCGTCCCCGTGCACCACAGGAAGCAATCAAGACAAGTATCTTGGTACTAATACGAAAAGATTCTGAGCTCAAAGAAACTGTTCCACAGATAGTTCTGTAAAACGAAAGGAAACAGTACTTAAAAAATAGCACACTTAAACCAAGGGAGTAAGATGGTCATGATTCCTGTTAGCCCTACCATGTTGAGCCTAGATAGAACTATTGAGTGTTTTTAAGATGTTAAAGTTGCATAAGAAGGTTCACTGACTAAACCTAAATAAGTTTTGTAGTTCCAAAATGATCGTTTTTATTGGGCTAATCAGATACTGTTCTATACTTGGATATTTGGCATTACTACCTTCTTGCATAATTTGCTGATGCAAGCTCTGACCACCAGAAACAATATAGATGGGTTTAAGGTTGTTCCAAGTCATCAGTGTTCTGTCGTAACTGTCCAAATCTCAGAGTGAAAGATTATTGGACACTTAACTAAAAGAGAAGAAAGCAATGGAGAGGAAAAATTTCCTCTGCAATTTTAGCTTTTGGGATTTATTTTTTAAAGATCACGTATTTCTATTGCATTAAATTTCTCCTTTAAATTAAACAAATGTGATCATTTCTGATTTTCTGCTTTCCTAAAAAGACCTGCCAGGGCACCAATGCATCTCCAAACAAATGGTCAGTAAAGTTTACCTTTAAGATAAAATCTATTTTTATGAAGACCACATCTACAGTGATGGCAGCAAATTCGCCACCATCAGATTGATCTTTCCAGATTCACTTAGCAGTCAATTAAGACCTGCTAAGTTGATCCAAAGATCGACTTAATAAAACCACCCTCTCAAGTATAGCACTGTGTTGACAGGAACACATTTCCCATAGGCGCAGCATAATGAAGATTCTGCGCTGAAGGGGAATTAGGAAGCTGATGGGAGTCACGCAAGCTACACAGAGTAGCTTGCATAACTCCTGTCAACTGTCGTGGAATTGCATCGCCAGTGTCAACCTGTCCTAAACCAACCTGAGCAAACTAAGATCAGTGATTTAAGAATGGGCAAGTACGTTGTTTTTCATTTTTCTGCCAGTATCGAAGAATGTTAACTTCTGGCTTTGCAGATCTTTGCCTGAAGCAAATTTTTATGGTCTAGCAAGAAGCCCTTGAAAGAAGGCTTTTATAAGAAAAAACACTCATGTGATTAACTGTGGTATAGTTTTAGTAAAATAAAATACTTTTCATGTCCAGGCTCTGAAACAAAACTGTTATATGCATATTTAATTTGTGTTGTATGTCAAGAAGAAAATACGTGCCTAAAAGAACATAGGCCAAGATATCCATTTCAGTGTACTTGCAGAAACCAAGGAAACCAATTGGACCCCCACACATGTAATTTCAAGGGCATTTTTAAAAATTCAGTTGCTTGTAGTATTTGGGAGTTCAAAGGTAACTGGAATAACTAAGGGGAAAAGAAGGATGTCCTAAAATTAGGTCCAGAGGACTGAGAAATACATCTTGAAAGCACCAATAGATTCTGGAACTAATAAAATGATATCATAGCCATCAAAAAGAAATCATAAGTGTAGGAAAACATAAGAAAAACAAGTAAACTGTCATTCAGGGAAAAGATTTTGTGTATGCTGATACCATATCTATCAAGCTGTTATGCTAATGGTTGTACTAATGTACGGTTAGTTATGATAGGGTTTGGGAGCTTTTCATGCTTCTGACTGTTTTTTCTAAAATGTCAAGTTAACAATCCAAAGTGCTTACCTTGCTTAGAAATTAATGATTATCAGAGCAAAAACTACAGAGAGCTTGGTTTCAGAGAAACGCTCCATATATTCATTTGCCTATCCTTGTTAACTTTTATTTCAATCTTAATTCCTAATGGTGGTATACATTCCATGATAATTAGTGAAGTGGCCATGGTTCAGCAATTTTGACTGACAATAGACATTCCTTTTTGACCTTCATTCTCATATCTAAAAATGGGGCAAAATTGAAACATGTGCCGTGAGAAGAATTAAGAAAGTGTTTTTGAAAGATGTTTCTTCTTATTTGAATGAAAATATTTTGCTTGGTAATCCTTCAAATGACTAATAATCAGTCATAATTCTTTTAAAGGTGCAAAGAAATAATTGTCTATGCCCTCTTCTTGTTACTTTGATATCCAAAGAGGACCTGAAATGTTTCTATATGTAATATTTTTTTTCTACTTTAGACATACCTGTTCCTGGTCTCTCCATAGATGACTTCTCAGAAGTCATGAAAAAAATGTGATTATTACATCACAAAAAATGAGATTTTTAACCTGAGCAACTGAGAGAGGAAGGTATTTTTATTCACTGTGTAAAATTTTGCCTTTTTGTTTTTAACATCCGTTTAACTCAATTCTTAAGAAACCCTTGGAGAAAACTTTGTGATTCAACTCCACTCTTCTGTCTGAAAGCTGGGAAAACTCCTATTCAGATTGTTCTTTAGTTGCTACAAGACCTCCAATAAAAGTAGGGAATCAAATCCTGATATTTCTAATGTAAAAAAACAAAACTGAAAAATCTTTCGAGACTTCTTTATATAGCATATCATACATGTCTATTTCTTTTTAGATCATCTTTAAATCCCTGCCCTTAGCCAGCATTGAATTAAAAAAATTAAACCAATTACGTATTGCTAAAGAAATAATTTCTTCAACATGAAGGGTTGTCTTTTATATGCATAAAACTTGACCTGCATGCATGCAGGGAGGTCAAGTAAAAAAGTGCTTCCTTGAAAAACTTGCCCAAACCTTAAGTGTTAGGGATGTGAAATGCTTTTCTGTGGGGGAGAGGAAGCAGCTAGGAGCTGATAGTCTGTTGGCAGCCTTATAGTTAAAGATTTTCATGTGCAATTTTAGAGAAGTTAAGAGGTTGGTATATTTTTAAACGTAAATAGTATGCCAGAATTACCGCATCACAGCAGTCACACAACTGTCAGTTACAAGTATAATTATACCTAGACTTGGCAGAATTCAGTTTTTATATTTTTATAATTTTGACAGGTAATATATCGATGTTTATGTTAAAGATTTTTTTATCTATCGTAAATGTTCACCGTTGTGAGAAATTTTGGGGGATGGGTCAGACAATTATTTAATGATATTAGATGGTGAGATTAAAAAAGTTAAAGCTATATAACCATTTAAGTATAATTTGTCAACTTCAAATGTCAAAATATGAAAAACAGTATTCTTAAATTAAACTCGAGCAGTATTTTTCTTACTTTGCCTAGCTGAAATTTTTTTGTCAGTTTGTGTATTTATGGTGAAATTGATGTTTACCAGCGTTTGCCTGTTTAAACCTAATTCTTCCAAGCTTACTTATAAACTTAAACCAAAACTAAATTGTTTAATTCTTATTTCTCTCATCTTTCCACTATACACTTACAGGATGAAGAACTGAACAAATGGATATAAACTGGCCAACAGGGAGTTTCAACTTGAAATTAGATACGGGTTTCTAACCATCAGAGGGGTGAGGTTTTAGAATAGCCTTTCAAGGGCAGCTGTGGGAGCAAAACACCTAACTGGCTTCAAAACTGAGCTTGATAAATTTATGGAAGAGGTGGTACAATGGGACAGCCTAGTTTTGCAATTAACTGATCTTTGACTACTGATAGTGAATATGTCAATGGCCTGAGTTGGAACATTTGATGTGGTGGGTTCTGAATTATTACAGAGAGTTTTTTCTTGGGTGTCTGGCTGGAAATTCTTGCCCACATTCTCAGGGTTTAACTGATCACCATATTTGGGGTCAGGAAGGAATTTTCTCCCAGGGTTGATTGGCATAGGCTGTGGGTGGGCAGAGGGTTTTACCTTCCTCACTAGGCTGGAACACAGGTCACTTGCTGGTGGATTTTCTGTATTTAAAGTCTTTAAACCATGATTTGAGGACTTTAATAACTCAGTCATAGGTTAGAGGTTTATTGCAGAAGAGGGTGGGTGAGGTTCTGTGGCCTGCATTGTGCAGGTGGTCAGACTAGATGATCATATTGGTCCTTTCTGACCTTAGCGTCTACGAAGTACAACATCCAAAGGATCTGATCCTAAAAGGTTAAGAATTAATTAGAGTTATAGGAGTGCTACACTTCTCAGATATGGGGCCTTTATACCATAAAGTTATATACATGAGGGAGAAATGGTGTAGAACCCTAATCTAGAGGGAAGTATAAGATCCATCAGTTACAGTATATCCTTTGCATTCAGAAGCAGTTTTCTAGAAGTGGGATAATTTTGTTTGTTTGTTTGTTTGTTTTGTTTTGTTTTGTTTTGTTTTTTCCTCTCTCTGTAAGATATGTATTGTGGAGAGTTGGTTTAGATAACTACGGGAAGAGAATTTTTGGTGCCTTTTTTAGAAAATGAATAGCGAATCTAAAGGCAAGGAGCAGTAGAGCAAGTAATAGTGAGTGATTTTTACTTACTGTACTTGTACATGGATCTCCATATGAGGATTTTTTATTTAGGAAAAAATTGTGGTTGTTAAATCAGAGGAAGAGGAGCTGGACTGTTCTCTGAGGTAGCTAATGACTTACCAGCTATACAGTTACAAATGAAGTATTTTAACAAAGTATTGGAATGAGTTCTGTAAGATTTAATTCTTATTAGTTAAAAAAAATGTTTAAAACAAGTGCAGCTGCATCAGAGGTCATACTGGCCTATAGATGAAACAGTATTGTGTCAAGAAAAAGCCTGCCTCTTCAAAATCATTCCACCTCTCTTGTGGAGTTTATAATAATGCATGCATACTTCCCAGTGCAAGGCCAACATTATTTTGTACATTCTCTTTCAAATTCTATCTCCTAACACTCTTTTCAGTAGAGAGGGGGAAAAATAAGATATTTTATAGGCAAGGCAGAAAAGGTATGTTTTCAGCTGATTTTTTAGAAATTTGTCCTTAATGACTCTTCAGGTTTCTCCCTAGGCCCATTGTACCTGGGAGCTTCCTTAACATTAAGGACACAATGGTTGTAGAGGCTCCCAGGTACAATGAGCCCAGGGAGAAACCTGATGAGCCATTAAGGACACAATGGTTGTAGACATCCTGTCTGGGGCGTTTCCCCAGAATCACACAAGTTAAAGTATAGATATAACAACCATATTCCTAACTTCTAATACAAATACAATTCCTAGACATAAACTATATAATCATTCCCAGCAAATTACTACTTTTCTATTGATACCAAACATGACACAGTTCCTATGGATTATAGCATTTATGAGATATTAATAGAAAATAATATCATAAATGGTTCCCTAAATCCGGACAGCATCACACCCTGCCCACATGCCCTGCCATAGTACCTGTCCCCCTTTGCCCCATTGTATACAAGGGGTGCCCCCCTGCCACCGTGGACCTGCCCAAGGTCCCCCTAACCCCTAGAAGTCGTCCTAAGTGTCCAGTGTAGACGCTCTAGGTCGACTTTGTAAGTTCCCCTTTAAGTCAACTTTAATTTTAAGTGTAGACTCACTAAGTCGACTTAGTTAAGTCGACTTAGTTAAAGTTGACTTAAAATTACAAGTGTAGACATTGCCTTTGTGAGCAACTCCTCAAGGGCCTGATCCAAAAGCCATTGAAGTCGGTGCAAAGACTCCCATGGCTTTCAATTGGTTTTGGATCAGACCCTAAAGAGGGCTGTATGAAGGGCTGACTTTCAGCACAGCTCTCTCCAGGCCTTGCTGTTTGAGTGTGCAATTTTAGGAACACTTTAGGCTATTTATACGTTTATTTGATTTTTAGAGTAGTAAAGTATTTAAAAGTCTAAATGACCTAAACTGTGTCCACAATTATTTATGCAGATACTAGAAGAGAGGGCAGGTTTTAAAAATCCGGCCCAAAGAGTTTGGGGAAAACAAAAGCAGAGCCACAGAAAAATGGATTAAAAGGCAGAATCAGCCCATAGGATATAAAGAGAAAGAAAATCTTAAGAATCAAAATGGCATTTTTAACTTTGACTCTAAACTGCCAACATTTAACATGCTGAAAAAAAACCATAGTGCTTTAACTGTGACATTCAATAAATCAGTCATTTTTCTTTGATGTATGCGTTCACTAACTCTAGGTTGAGATAATAGCTTGTGATTTGTTATGTTGTGTTAAGTTTTTGTCTCTTTTCTTGTTTTCTAGCAAGAAGTTGAAAAGCCTTTTCTAAGAGTTTGAAATTTTTTGATGGAATTGCCGGTTGCTTTGATGAAAATTACTTAAGGAATATACAGTACTAATAATACAAAGGCTAAGCATTAAAAAAGCTGCAAAGACAGGAAGAGGAGAAAAGATATCAGTTCTGAAGCAACTATTAACATTGACATTAAAAAAACCAAAGGATCATGTGAACAAAACGAAGCCTTTCTCGAAACAGAACTACACGTGGACTTATAGGCTATGTCTACACTTGCTAAAATTTGTTCAAATTAGTTCGAGCTAACTAATTCGAACTAATTTTAGTTCATTATCCAAAATAGCCACAGTAGTGTGAATTCGTTGTTTCATTTACTAGTGCTATATATTCTTATATTTAATTTATATATTCATTTTCCCAGCAAAATAGCTGACCAAGTATTATTATTTTATCAAATGCAGTTGGTTAATAACATGTAAAAGCATCCTGATTTGCTTAATAACTTAGGTTGGTTAATAATTAAATCACATAGTGTTTTAATATCAAATTAGCTTAATTTGAACTAGAAAAAGTTAGTTCGAACTAAGCAAGTGCCATTCATGGCACTTGCTTAGTTCAAATTAGCGATCCCCATTCATTTCAATGGCCGGTTAGTTCAAGCTAAGAAATTAGTTCGAATTAACATGGCCACATTGGCTAACTCGAACTAGTTATTTCGAATTAAAGCTTTACTTCTGAAGCCCTATTCGAACTTATTAGTTTGAATTAAGGAAGCCCTTAATTTGAACTAACTAAAGCCTAGTGTAGACATGGCTTTAGTTAGTTCGAATTAAGCCTCCTTAATTCAAACTAACTTCCAGTGTAGACATAGCCAAAGTGGATATTACCAAGTGTACATTATAACAGAGAATTTTCTATAATGAGTATCTTTCTAGACTGAAGACAGATCAACATCTCAGGAAATTGTAGGACAGGCTATATCAGTGGTACTCAGATCTCAGTGTTTCAGAAACCAAATTAGTGATCAAAATTATCCAAAATAGCCACAGTAGTGTGAATTTATTGTTTCATTTACTAGTGCTATATATTCTTATATTTAATTTATATATGCATTTTCCCAGCAAAATAGCTGACCAAGTATTATTATTTTATCAAATGCAGTTGGTTAATAACATGTAAAAGCATCCTGATTTGCTTAATAACTTAGGTTGGTTAATAATTAAATCACATAGTGTTTCAATATCGTATGCAGCAAAGAGCCGCAGGAGACACATTAAAGCACCATTTACGGCTTGTGAGCCTCAGTCTGAGTATCGCAAGGCTATATAATGTAATTCCTGTTTGGGGGACGGGAGCTGCAAACTTTAGTAATAACAAGTAGGAGAAAATGTCTCCATAAATGGACTTTCTTTGCCCTGTGGTTACTGACTGTTGGCTCCTACCCTCCCCATCATCAGTTTTCACCTCAGTTTCACTACTCACCTGCACGTCTTATCCTCTCCTCCTCTATCCTATCCTGTCCTCCTCCTTTTTCCCCTTCTATTTTCTTACCACTTAGCTCAGGGGTTCTCAACCTCTGGCCCGCAGGCCAAAAGTGGCCCAAGGGGCTTTTTGAAGTGCCCTGCGCTCCCCAGACCCGGTTTGCAGCTGGAAGCCGGGTTGCAGCCACCTGCCTCCCTCCCTCTCTCAGCACTGAGCTGTGTCCAGCTGGGCAGCAGTGGTGGGGGCCACTGACAAGGAGGGAGGGAGGCACTGGCCAGCCGGAAGTGGAGCCTGATGGAGAGATCCAAGCCGGGGCCATGGCTGAGGAAGCCACTGCTCTGCCCAGGGCCTGTCGGGGGGCGCCCTGTCCTGTTCCCTGAGTGGGGCAGGACACCCTGTGGGGGGAGGGACGCGGACCAGAGCTGGCCCGTGGGAAGCACTCCGCTGGGGCCAGTTTGGGCCCAGCGGGTCCTGGCATTATCCCCCATACACATGGAGGAGCAGAGCAGAGGGGGCTCATCTCTGCCCAGGGCCGGACTTGTGCCCAACCTGCAGCATTGATGCTGGAGGAGAGAGATCGGCCCGGTTCCCTGGGGGCCCGGACTGGAGGCGGAGGAGGTTCTGGGTGTTCATGGGCATCCAGCCCTTTAAAAAAAAAAAAACTTTAAATTTTTTTTTTTTTTTTTAATAAAAATCTTTTTGGCTCAAGGGCCAAAAATATATTTTTTACAAACCTGAGGCGCCACCAGTCTATTTAATTATAATTATCTAAATTTAATTAATTTAAATTGGAAAACAATTTGAATTTAATTAATTAAATTTTAATTAAATAAACTGGTGGCCCTTCAGGGTTGTAAAAGTTATATTTGTGGCCCTTGAGCCAGAAAGGTTGGGAACCAGTGACTTAGCTTATCCCCTCCTAACTAAATCTGTGCCCTTACCCCTCCCATAATAAATGGCACTAATATGCCATTTGCTGCCGTCACACTGTTCACTCTGCTTGTGTCTTTTGCCCACTCCCGCACTCTGTCTTGAATATTTACATAATAAGCCCTTTGGGGCAGCATTGATGCAGCGTCTAGCACAATGGGGCCCCATTCTTGCTTGGTCCTTAGGAACTATCATTGTACACAATTAATTTTTGTAAAAGTGGGATGAATGCAAAGATGGCAAAAATGGCTGTGGTCAATGACTTGTTAAATCAGTGTATGTGACAGCATCGGTTTAAACTCTTGTATTCTGTAGGCACAGTGTTGGTTTCATTGTGATCATTCCTGAAGATGTTGAATTTAATTATATTGTGATTAATTACAGATACTCCTTGGACCACCTTTAGGTTCTTTAGGAATAAATCAAGAGTAGTTTCTTGTCTGCTTTAAAGCTACCAGTTCTAAGTAGCAATTGTCACAGTTTTTGGGGTGGCTGAACCTCTCTTCCCTTCCTGATCTCTGAGTGCATCTGGCCTATGATGTCAGGCCTCTTAGGTCTTTACCTTTGCTGGGGCAGAATCATGCAATTCTCCCACTCTTAGGCCAAGCCGTGAGTTATAGTACCCTGTATATCTACTATGGTTACCTAGCAGGTCTGCCTGATTTGGCATGTTCAGTTCTTTACTTTAGGAATCAGGCTTTTCAAAACCAAGTATTGTTTGCTTTAACAATAGGAAGAAAGAATTTAGAAGAGAAGGATTTTAAAGCAATGGTCTTCTTGTAGTCCTCTTACATAAAGGCCTTCCATCCTGAGATGGCGGGTTAAGCAATTCTAACTTCTTCAGATACTTCAGTTTGGTTTCCCAAATTGCTCAACAGCAACAGCCCATGAACCAAAGAGAGAGTGCATCTTTCCCAGAATCCCTTTTTCTTGTCAGTTCCTAGGCTTTTGGCTCCCACCTCCATCCCAGCTAATAGAGCATTAACTTTTAACCCTTAAGTGTTTACTAGTGACTGACTTATCTTGAGCCACTGGTTCCTTCCTGCCAGTTTTCCTCATAGCCTGTGTGACAGGCCACTCCCAGAATCTGGTCCAGTGTGCCACTGTGACCCCTCATCTCCACTCATGAACCCCAACTTACCCTGCTGTACTAGGTGACTACTCACTCCTGAGTCAGTCCACACCAGCCTTCTACGTGTAATCAGTCCCAGGCAGTGGATAAGTGCCTCCTGGCTACTCAGGTGATGGTCTTCAAGCGAGCACCCCCAAACCCAGAGACCTCACTGGAAATTCCTGTCCTACAGGGATTGGGACCCTTCCCCCAACACCATAGACTTATGTCCGTCCATTTAACACTGAAATGAATGTACCCAGCTTCCCTAATTCACACCCTCTAAAGTCCACGTAGCTTTAGATAAAACAAACATTAGTTTATTGCAAAGGGGTAGCCGGGTTAGTCTATTGTAGAAAGACAACAGAGTCCTGTGGCACTTTTAAAGACTCTTTAAAAGTGCCACAGG